>OY757013.1:186086636-186426636 GCA_963580285.1 Lucinisca nassula | reverse complement strand
ATTTATATAGGCATGTTTTCTTGATGAGAACCATTATTCAGTGTGCAATCAAAGACAATCAGCCCACCAGGGTTTTAAAGTAGAACTTCGATGGCTCGAACACCGATGGCTCGTTTACCATGGATGTGTCGAACCCATTCTTGAGCCCCTAGCAAAATCCTCTACATAAGAAATAGTGGGGGATAATTAAGGATGTTTTAGTCTTTTATCTTGAAATGTATGCTGTGTGTACTCATTAGAATCGCCTCGATGAGGCGATCTAATGAGTACACACAGCATACATTTTCATTTCAGAACACCGAAAAGATGTCTTAAAGTATCTCGTTATGCCTCCTGGCAGTAACCATAAGTGGCCCAAACTACCCCCTGTCTCGAACAGATTTTCGTGGTCCCAAAGGTGTTCGAGCCATTGAGATTTGACTTTATTTGTTTTATTATCATTTAGAATTATACAACACAAACGAATACAAGCTACACTATGGTTTTGTTTTGTTTGATTTGAGGTTTAACGTCCCCATCAACTATGTAGGTCATTTTGGAGACGTTGCTTCCAATTTTGTGGGACTTTTATCCGACATTGAGATGAAATGACATCTCAAACCCTGCCGCCCAATGAAACCAATAGGGTTTATAAGCAAAGCCGGGCCGACTCACAGCAATTTTCCTGGGCAGGCTTAGACGTTCTAAGCGGATTACCAATACTCATGTGCGGTCGGTATCAGCTCTGCGTGGAAGCATCGTGCAGCCCGATCTACAGTCAAACCTGTCTCAGTGGCCACATCTATTAAGCAAGCAACCTGTCCTAAGCAAGCAGACATTCTGGTCCCGAAAAAGGAAAATGCATTAAAATTCACCTGTGTTAAGCAAGAACCTGTCTTAAGCAAGCCCTTTTTGAATATCCCATAGGTGCTTTCTTAATACAGGTTGGACTGTATTTCTCCAAGCCCCGATGGGCGGGGCGGGCTACACTATAGTAAAGACCATTCACAGTCGCCACATCTATTAAGCAAGCTTGCAATCAGTTCCAGAAAAAAGAGACAAATGCATTAAAACTCACCTGTATTATGAAAGAACCTGTATTAAACAGGCACATTTTCACTATTCCATAACTGCTTACTTAATACAGGTTGGGCTGTTAATGTAAACGAGGTACAAGTAACTTGCATACTGCACACAATCCATTTTTGTCCTGCCCAACAGATCAAGGGTTGGCCATTACGAGAACACGCCTATATAATTTTGACCCCCTCATACCCCATTTTCATATAGTAAAACTGGGGTTTAAGGAGGTATACAATATTTTTCTTATATCTGCTCAAAAACATAGATTGTGGGTACTCGATAGAACCGCCTCGTCGAGGCGGTTCTATCGAGTCCCCGCAATCTATGTTTTGAGCAGAAATAAGAAAATATCGCGATTTTTCGTGTTAAAACTTCTAATTTTTGGCCAAAAAACTGGCAATGTATTTGTATAGGTGTGTTTTCGTAATGATATTACAATTCATTAGCTGGACGGACTTTATGTGCAGAAAACGTTTAAGGACTAACATTTGATTTATTTATCCATGTGTTCGTTCGTTTGTTTGCTTGTTTGCCTGTCGTCTGTCTGTCTGTCTGTCTGAATTTATGTCTGAATTTATGTCTGAATTTATGTCTGTGTTTATTTATTTATGTATTTATTATCTTTGTAAATTCTGCATAATTCGATATAGGTTTAAATATAGTGTTTGTGACAGAAATAAAGAAATACTGTATACTCTTTCCACTTCTAACAATATCTCGTGCATGTTGCAACCCCATGTTGCAGGGGTAATTATTACACGTACTTGATGACGTGAACTTTTGTACCAAATGGAATCTTCGTCCTTATATATAGCAGGAGCCCATTTCAAAATGTAGGGGTGACCGATTGCGTTTTCTACTGGACTGATTTGGAAAATGGCTGTTTTTTTGTTGTTTTTTTTTTTTTTTTTTTTTGTTTTGTTTTTTCAAAATGTGTAGGCCCTGGTCAAATTCCGCGTTTACTGAAGGCTGATCTGGGTCTGCACTGTGTGCCAGTTTCCAGTTTTGGGGTTTCTGGTATAAAATGGGTTAGTGCGCAGTTGTGCCATCCACAGATACTTGGGGCCTGGACTCAGGTGAGTGATCATGGGCCGAACTGACCTCTTGAAGGTCGATTTTTGCACAGTTTTTTCCATAGTTAAACATGACTGAGCACTAAAATAACATGTTTAAAAAGCTTAATCATGTCTAGAAAGCTTATAAATGAAAGTAGTTGTGATGGCTTTATAGTCCCAATGCTCAGTCATGTTTACTATGGAAACACTGTGCTAAGGTCGAACTTCAAGAGGTCAGTTCGGCCTTTGAGCACTCACCTGAGTCCAGGACCCAAGTATCTGTGGTGCCATCTGCACATTATGAAAACACGCCTATATAAAAAGCATTGTGAACTTTATCGCCAAAACAACGAAAATTTTAAGATGAAAATTTGTGATTTTTTTCCCTATTTTCTGCTCAAAATATAGATTATGCGTACTCGTTGAGGCGGTTCTAACGAGTACCTACAATCTATATTTTAGAGCAGAAATAAGAAAAAAAAGTTTATCCCGGTAAAGCCCAGTTTTACAGTATAAAAGCCAGGTTCAAGGAGGTCAAAATGATATTGGTGTGTTTTTGTGACAAGTCAATGAAGTTTCAAATTTTTATGCAGAGCTGTGCAGTCTTACAAGCGTCTTCACCTGTTTATCATTGGACGTATAATCGATGCGACAAGAGCTCATCATCTTAAGATGTCCATGTGAAAAACAGCCGTGAAAACCCCATTTTATGTAGAAACAGTAGGCTTTGTTTAGGTTTCCATTATGGTCGGGTCGCTTAATGTTTGTGTTTCTTTCCCTTTGGTGTCTTTGATGGGTGGAGTAAGTTAATTGTATCGATTCCTGATCTTTGTTTTACTTCTACTTTACTAAGATAATGTTACATTATCTCCATAACATACATTGTGGGTACTAAAGTGGTTTTAATGAACACCGATAATTTATGCTTGAAGCAGAAATAAGAAATAGGTGACCTTACATGATTAAACTGATTAAACGAGTTGTGGAGAAAGAATGAATTGCGAGGCTTGGTCGAGCAGTTTTCGCCTTTGCCTGAACGAGTTTAATAAATTCAATAACATGAGCAGAATGCAACATTGCATTTGAGAGTATCATATCACGTGTCACCTTATTTGCCTATTTAATATACCAGTGGATTACCGAATATAACACATGGCGTGATTACACTCTCAGATGCGATGTCATATGATAAAATAAGCTTTAATCAAAGAGTCTTATCTTTATGAAAAACCTGTAATGACTGACCAGGTTGCGTGTATGTGCAGAATAAACTGAGGGCATCACATGGACAAGTCCTTGAAATGAACACCCCTAAACCCCACATTTATATAGAGAAAACTGGTGCTTACAGGGTATACATTATTTTTTTCTTATTTCTGCCCGAATGCAGGAACAGTCCCAAAGGTGGCCATTAATTAGGAGACACTGAGTGTAAAATACACAAACAAGAATAATTGACACCTTCTCAGAAAGCTTTGAAAGCAGATTGAGTCTTAATTTAAGGTGGTCTTAATAGCGGAATATTACTGTATAATAACTTTTCATCGGAAAAGTAGCCATTTAAGAGAACTAACCAATGCACTGTGTCACACGTGTGTGTTATCTAAATGGTTCACAGCTCGTGCTTACTAATTGCAACATACGAGTATAGTGGACTGTATACCAAATTAAGTCTTGTTTAAACACATTTTAAACTAACGCACTTGCAATATTATCATTCGACATCCAATTTGATAACGCCCATTACGACAGTACAGCCGCCCCCGCCCAACGGGGCTTGGAGAAATAGATTGGGCTGCACGATGTTCCACGCAGATCTGATACCGACCGCACATGAGTACTAGTAATCAGCTTAGAACGTCTAAGCCTGCCCAGGAAAATTGCTGCGAGTCGGCCAGTCCATACTTATAACACGGGTGGTAATCAGTGGAACTAGCTCGAAAATGAGCCAATGGAAATTTGTTTCCTCGAAACATCCGGGAACTCTCGGGCTAGCTCCATCACCAGGAAACGTGTAGACAAAGGTAGGTCTCGAAGAGTTTTACCACCATTTTTTCCTTTTAAGCTATTTATAAAAAAAAAACAATCCGGCAATGCAGTGCCACATAGAAATGATTTAACTTTGTACCCCGCTAGAATTTGCCATGGAAATTTGCAGCGCTGGAGTATGAATGAAAGGAAACTTTTTATCACAGACCTGAAAAACATGTCAATTTATGTCAACACGGAGATTTGTTTTAGGTCCGTGATAAAAAGTGGATGTTTTGTTCGTCCCCGATGGTATCATCAGCTCAGTATCAGCTCCTTATTGCTGAGGTTGTTACTCAAGTACTGATTTTATCTTTATTTTTTTGCAGTATAAATTTCTATTTTTTTTTTCTAAAACTAAGACTGGCTTGTCAGGGGGGACATGTATCTTAGCGGATTTGGTTGCCACTTTTTATAATATTTTAAATTTTGCAAGTCTCCCTACTTTGGACGTCTCCTTCCTGATGCCCGGGACTTCCGTGGAGTGTGGGCCATGTTTGCTGATGTTGGCTCGGTGGGGACGCCTATAAGTCAGCGGGTGGGCGTCTCTTGCCTGATGCCTCCAGTTGACCTGTCTCATGAGCTACGTCGGTCGGTGTGTGCTCGGAGGGGGATGTGCTGTGTTTGCCGGGTCTTGTCCGTCATCCGTTTCGGTTTCAGAACTTTGGGGTTGAGACAAACTGATGAAGATTAAATATCAGAAAGGCCCCTGTGTCACTAAATTTGGTATAGTTACGCCTTACTTGTAACGTCGTTGTTTCATTTGCAGCGTTTGGTTACTTGATACATTAGTCAAAATGCTGCCAAACCTGACGATTGTAGAGGTACATGGTCAGGTTTACGGTCGCGGATTCCGTTTTACGGCCTTGTCGACGCATCGGCGTATAACCGGGAATTTCTGACCTGAAAACCGACGACTTACCTTCCCAAATAACAGGTATCCCCTTTATCATTTTGTAGTTATCATTTAAATTAATTGAGGAATTCTATAACTTACCTAACACGCATAGAGTCGTCTGTAAACATGCCCATCATGCGTAGTCCATTGCGTTTAACATGTCATTGTCGTTTTTCTTTTGTTTCTGTGTTCAAGGTGTCGCAGAATCTGTCAAAAACTTTTCAAATTGTATGATTTTAGTGCACATAACATGTAAACACTATTCCAGTCTTTGATAAAGGCTTGTTTACTTATTGTTTGTTTATTTATATAACTGTAATAACCATTTACGTACTCATATTGTTGGTGTAAGACATGTATGTAAAACAGACAAACTTATATTGTCATTCAGATTTCATTTGTAAATCAACGGAATTCTTTTTTTCACACGTCAAGATATAACACATTAAACATGTTAAACCTGAATATTAAATCTCATAAAATAATCTTATAAAGCTTTTGTTGTGCCGGGTTAAATTATTGTGTGCATGTATATTTCCTTAATTTAAAGAGATCAACTGCTATACTATAGTACCATACATACAGCCTTCACGATTTAAATATTCATGCAATATAAATAGAATCACTGAACACCCCTCCAAACCACGCTTTATATAGATTATTTCCCTCATGTTTGCTCAAAATCATAGACCAATTTAATGTGGACTCGAAATAAGAAAAAAAAAATAGCGAGCATTTTAATCCGAAACAAATGTTGCATGTTGTTCTAGAAATAAAAGGACGCCTTTTGAGCGCACGGATGTATTATTAATGGTGGGGATTTCCTGTCCCCTCTGAAAAAAAAAAAAACGTTTTTTCCCCTCAAAACAACCGGATTTTTTTTCTTCAGGGAAGCCATGGAAAAACAGGCAAAACCAAATTTTTAACAAAGGAGAGAAACGTTGGTACCAAAATGTTCCTTTTGATTCTATCTAAAAAAGTGTGGGGGTGGGGGCAGGGCGGGAGTGGCATAATCACACTTGAGACTCAAGGGTATGTAACTGCTGTTTCAGCATCTGACGTCTTAAATCCGACGATATCCGATATCCGATAATTTGGTACGCCATGACGTCAAAGGTCGCATGCAAGCTCTCCCGTAGGGGTGCCCATGTAGAACACCTTACGAAAACACACCTATCTAAATATTTTGGAAATTTTACATACAAACGAAAGAAAATATTCTCATGGAAAGTTGCTATTTTTTTTTTCTTTTTTCTCCTCCAAACATAAATCGTGGGCACTCGTTAGAACCACCTCACCGAGGCGGTTCTAACGAGTACACACATTCTATGTTTTTGAGCAAAAATAAAATAATGAATACCCCAATTAACCCCACTTTTCTCTGTATAAAGGGGGTTTAGGGGGTCTTCATTTCACAGACGTGTTAACCTGATGGATTAGATACGGGGTTGTCTCGGCTCCTAGGCATTGGTATGTGAGAATAATTTATCTTTTATTACTATATAAAATACATTACGATAACAAACCCGTGCGATATAGTACAATTTTTACATCTCCAAAATGGCTACTTTTCTGACGAAAATCTGTGATATTTTTCTTATTTATACTGCAAACATAGGTTGTGGGTACTCGTTAGAACCGCCTCCTTGAGGCGGTTCTAACGAGTACCCACAACCTATGTCTTGGAGCAGAAATAAGAAAAATATTGTTTACCCCCGTAAACCCCAGTTTTCTCTATATAAAATGGGGTGTAAGGGGTTGTTCATTTCACGGACTTGTTCACGTGATGGTTATAGCAGATCTGAAACCTGTTGTCATTGTTTTGTCATTACGAAAACACGCCGATTTCAAATATTATCAAACATTGAAAAAAATCAGACAAAATTTTCTAAATTTTTCATATTTCTGCTCAAAACATAAGTTTTTGAAACTCGTTAGAACCGCCTCGTAGGCGGTTCTTACGTTTACCCACAATCTATGTTTTTGAGCAGAAATTAAAACAAAATAATGTATACCCCTGCAAACCTCAATTTTACAACATAAAGGTTGGGTATAAGGTGGAGGGATCAGACACATATAGGCGTGTTTTCGTGATGTACTATGAAAAACGCAATCGGGCCTGCTCCATTACGCAGACAAAGCATTAACCCATATACTAATAAATGAATTCATTTAGGCACACAATTCTCACCATCCACCAATCAAATTACTTGATAAATTCACTAACGGGATCTACATTGTTTTCAAAGGGAGGGCCGTCGTCTTCAGCGGGATAAGGGTTAAATGTTAAATACAGAAACCAGTAGTAGTGTTCTATCCGAATAGCATGCGCAGTCTGACTTGCATGTTTGTTGTCCACAAATGGCAAAATCAGGTTTTCACATGACGCGGCTCAATTCATATTTGCAGTGTAATAAACTCGTGTGACATGGCATAGCATTTCATATCTTTAGAACGGTTATTTTCTGACGGAATTTGCGATATGTTTCTTATTGTTACTCCAAACATAGATTGAGGGTGCTAGTTAGAACCGACTCATCGAGACAGTTCTAACTAGTGCCCACAACCTTTGCCTTGAAGCAGAAATAAAGAAAATAATGTATACCGCCCGAAAACCCCACTTTTCTCTATATAAAGTGGGGTTTAGAGAGGTGTTAGTTATAAGGACATGTTTACGCCTGATCGCACATTTGTTAATGTGTTTTGCTAGGCGCTCGTTCAACTCATAGGTCTGGCTATATAGGATCTAGGACGATGCGCGAAAATTATGTTTCGAAATGAAATTGTCGTCCAGCATATAACCTGCATATAGTTGGTATTAAAGCCAGACTTTGAGAAACAATGTATTCAAACAGTCTTTACAAAAAGGTATACAACACAAATTAAGCGGCACACAGTAAAAGCCTGTCATATGATTTTGGCAAACAACGAAGACAAAGATAGGCCAGTGTATCCTGCCGTCTGACCAGAATTACCTTGTCCCGCATGACGTTCTATACATGGTGGGCTATCCTGAGGCCCTCAGCAGACTGACCTGAGATACAAGCTGACCCGGATATCTGCTTGTTATACATTTCAGCGTGAAGGTTTAACCATTCCCTGCCGCAAATAATATTACTGCAAGAGGTGATTATCGATGCTTAACCCATTTAGTACCAGAAACCCCTAAACGGGTACCCTGGCAAACAGTGCAGGCCCAGATCAGACGCCGCAGAACGCGACGTCTGATCAGGGCATCCACTGTTTGCTAAACTTTCAGTCATTTTCCAAATAAATTTTGATGAAACACAACCTGACACCCCTAAATTTTTAAATGGCTATATATGGAGGAAGATTCCATTTGGTACAAAAAGGGTTAATACCTGTGTATTGTTTGTCTAATTGAAATTAATAGGGTATATCTATATTTTGGCAGTTAGACAATCCGGGCAATCCATGCATAAATGGCCCCTTTCACAAAGGCTATAAGATATGGCGCACTGTATTTGCACATCCCCTTAATAACCGCTGATCCTGGGTCCGAGATTTATTTGTGTTGTTTTACGGCCTTTTCAAGATTATTTCACTTATATCGAGCCGATCGTTAATAAACGATGGTGGTTGTGGGGGGGGGGAGAGGGACCGGAGTACCCAGAGAAAACCACTGACATTCCGAGAAATAACGTATCCGTGGGACTTAGAGCATTCTTCATATGTTCGTTATTTATTTCTTATCCAGATCCAAAATATAGTTCAGGGTGCGCGTAACCTACCTGTTAGTCTTGGAGCAATTATAAAAATAATGAATGAACACCCACGTCAATATGTTCAATAGGATTATCCTTTGGAAACAAATGATACACCGTAGATTTGTTTGTTTGATTTGAGATTTAACGTCCCCGTCAACACTGTAAAGGTCATTTTGGAGACGTTGCTTCCCATTTTATGGGACTTTTACCCAACATTGAGATGAAATGACATCTCAAGCCCTGTCGCCCAATGAAACCAATAGGATTTATTAGCATGGACGATCTGCCTCGCGCCGCGGTTCCTTGGCAGGCTTAGATCCTCTAAGCGGTTTACCAGTACTAGTGTGCGGGCCGGATCAGCTCTGCGTGGAAGCATCATGCAGCCCATATATTTCTTCAAGCCCCTATGGGCGAGGGCTTGATACACCGTAGAACTGAAATGTATGTAGACTACAATTATTATTGGGTCAGACTAGCTAGTTTCGGCCAAAGAGGCCTCATCCGTGACCCTCAAATATTTTCAAAATCACAATGAAATCAGTCATTCCAAAGGACAAGAAAATACAAACTACACTATGATGAAGGGCAGGGAGACTTTTTACCCCCAAAACCCCCACACACATGTTACCTTAACACCAGCTGCATGTTCTGTAAAAAGGATTATCCTTTGGAAGCAAAGAATACACCGCAGAACTGAAATCTATGTAGACTACACTTATTTCTGGGTCAGACTAGCTTGGCCTCATCAGTGACCCTCAGATATTTTCAAAACTCACAATGGATTCAATGATCCCAAAGGATAAGAAAATACAAATACACTATGATGAAGGTCAGGGACTTTTTTCGTAGCTGTAGTGACTTTAAATATGTTCTGTTAAGGGTTATTCTTTGTAAAATTTAAATAAAATAAATAGAGGATAGTTACTTCGTTGAGGTGGATACCAAACATATGTAATCGAGTGTGTTGAGAGCATCCGAATTTTCAAGAGTGCGAAGCACGAGTTTAAATTCAGATGTTTTCAATACACGAGAGGAAATACTTTTGGTATCCGCCGAAAAAAGGTACATTTTCTTTTGATCTTATAATTTATTTGGGTACTTACGGTAATTGATCAATGAGGTGATCAATTGTTCGATAGATGGATGGATATTTTGTTTAAAGACGCTCAACCCTAATAGGGCATATAGCGTCTAAAAATAATAAGGTATTAGATATAAAATTGTTATTGAAGTTTAAAAGTTAAACTATTAATGATTACAGTTTGTTAAAAAGTCCAATTTCTTTAAGAAAATTGATTAATTGATAAGATGGTATGTCATTAAAAAGATCTTTTATTGTTGTAACATTAAAATATTTTGAGCGTATATGATAAAATTCTACACATGAAATGAGAAAGTGTTCAACTGTAAACGGTTCGTTACAAGATATTCAGAAAGGTGCTTGTTCGTTTTTTAATATGTAGGAATGAGTGAGTCGTGTGTGTCCAATACGGCATCTTGTGAGTTTAGTCTGATCTTTCCTATCATGTGGGACAATTGTAATCCGCCTATTACCTGTGTCCGATTTAAACCGAGCGACAAATTGTATAGCAATTAATAGGGCATGTGAATCTAAGACATGATTAAAAAAGTACTAGGCTAGATAGCGAAAATGTGATTGAAAATTATGAAAATTCGATCTTTTATCTTAATTTTGATTATAATTATATATTTTTAAATAAAATTTAAACTGGTCAATTTTGAAATGAAAATAGGACCCTTCGTCTCGTGAACCTCTCGTTTACTTCAATAGAAAATTAGCAAAAACTCACGAGGGTGTCTGTTTTTATACTGTAATAATTAAATTATATAATACTTTGTTAAAAATGTGACTTAAAATTCTAGAAGAAAAATGATTTTTCTTTCCAACAGTATCAAATAATTGAAGATCAAATAAAAACAAAGTTGGTCATTTTCAGGTTGTTTTCTTGCCATTTTCAGTACTTTTAGCCGTCTCTCCTCATTGTATCTATTTATAGCTATCGGTTCTCATATTACGCGATTATCGGATGAAATCGGAAATTTCCGGGTTTTAGCTGGTTTAAGACGAATGTCAAAGTGAGCTGCTGAAAACATTTTTGTTAATGACATTTAATGCTGAAATAAATTTATTTTTATTTCGTCTTATTTATATATTTACTGTTTTTGATTTTTTTTTTTTTTTTTTCTTGTTTAATATATATTTTTCTGCATGTGACACATGCGCAATTAACAAACACTTCATATTGTTTACAAAAGAAGAAGAAAGAAAAAAACTTTAATTATTGATTTTTTTTGACTAGCGAAAATATATTGATTTCGGTGAAAAATCTTTTTTTTTTTTTTCGGGTACTTCACACACATGCTTAATTGGCAATTGTTGCTAATTACTGCCAATCATGCCGGTTGTGGGAATACTACTTAAAACCCTTAGGTACTTTATCTGACCAGAGTCTACGTTGTGCGAGAGATCCAATGCTTCTTCATGCAGCAAGAGAAGTCTAGGAAGCGCACGCTGATGTGATTTTTTTGCTGGGCACACGTAAATTGTAGGGAGTGCTGTGCCCTGGTTCAAATATTATTTTCTGGGATAAATTGCATGTAATTACACACAGAAAAATAATTATCACGAAAACACGCCTATATAATTTTGACCCCTTGAACACCACTTTTATATAATAAAACTGGGTTTTAAAGAGGTAAACCTTGTTTCTTATTTCTATTCTGTATATAGATTGTGGGTACTCGATACACGATCTATATTTTGTTCAACAGAAAATTTCACAATTTTTCATCTTAAAATTTTCTCTTTTTCGGCAATAAAATTTACTGTGTAGTTGTACAAGCATGTTTTGTAATGTGTTGTCAGGGTTGCAAAACAAAATATATTTTAATGCTAACCAGTAATAAACAAAAGCTGATTTAACAAGTTTCGATTAATATGCATCAATTAATACATGTATAGAATTTAAGAGTTGACACGCGCTGTGTGTATATTCAAATTAATTGCTTTATGACCCGGAAGCCTTAATTGTTGACATGATATCGACAAACTTATGTTAGGTAATCTTTGGACAAACGTTCTCTGTAGTTAATGGACGCGGTCCAGTTAACGCGTTCCCTTTCACCCATAAGCTTCTGTTAAAATTAGAATTTAGCCCACCCCGACCCCCACCACCTCCCCCCCAAAAAAATAGAAAGAAAAAGGGTTGAACACAATTCAAGTCTTTCTATTATAACAAAATATATCCATATAACGCACAATGAACACTCTGATCAGATTGTGCAGATGCCAGGTTGCTCTGGGGTTTGTCATATAATCTTATTCGCTAGTTTTCACGTATCCTATTTCTTCTCCAAGATATATCTCTTACAGCGGTCCTAACGAGTACCCACAATCGATGTTTTGGAGAAAGAATTAACACACTCGCGCGTCAACGTGCATTTTTCATATCTCCAAAATAGCTATTTTTCTAATAAATACGTGATAATTTTCTTATTTATACTGCAAACATAGGTTATGGGTGTTCGTTAGAACCGTCTCAATGAGCGCAAAATAGTGTATACACCGTAAACCCAAGTTTTCTCCTATACAAAGTGGGGTTTATGGTGTGTTCATTTCACGGACTTGTTAACCTAATGTATGCATTTACTTTGTTTTAGGTAAATACAAAAAAATATTATTTCATCGAGTGTATTGAAAACATTAAAATTTTCACAAGTGCAAAAAAAAAAAAAAGAAACTTTTCAAACGAGTGCGTTGAAAACGTCATAGTTTTCACGAGTGTGCAGCATGGGTGATTTTTTTATTTCAATACACCAGATGAAATATTTTCTTTTTTTTTTTTTTTTTTGTTTTTTGTTTCGACAAAACAGAAATCTTTTCATTTTATACGCGTCTATGCCGATATACTATGTAGTTAAACAGCTGTTTATCACAAGCTTTGCAGTGTGAAAATAATATCCTTATTTGTTTCAGATATGCAAATATTTCACTGCTAATCGTGATTAACCAATTTCAGACTGGAAACCACTAAACGGGTACCGTGGCAAAGAGTGGAGGCCCAGATCAGTCGGCCCAGGCTGATCTGGGCCTACACCGTTTTAAAAAATTCAACCATTTTCCAAATAGATTTTGAAGAAAGCACAACCTGCCACCCCTAAATTTTGAAATGGACTCCTGCTATAGGAGGAAGATTCCACTTGGTACCAAAAGGGTTAAGCGATGTTAGGCCAGTATGAGTTCAACGGATTAAAAACTGATTAGTTGTCAAATGAAATGATTAAAAATGAAACGGTTTGCTTACTCTGTTCCCCTTTATTTGCTTAACGAGGCCAACAGGTCCATGACATTACGACACCGTGTGATGAAAGTTTGTCATATTACACAAAACATAGGTTTTGGGTGCTCGTTAGAACTGCCTCACTGAGGCAGTTCTAACTCATACCCACAACCTATGTCATAATAGGTACCCCCGTAAATCTAGTTTTCTCTATATAAAAAGGGGTTTACAGGGATATTCATTTCGCGGACTTATTAACGTGATGAGGCAAATACTGAAACTTGAAAACTTAATAGTGGCTCGATTGTCTCTAAACTGGGGAAAAGGTGCTGAACGGAGAAAAAAGTTTGTTCCTATGTTTTATGCAAACAGTGAATGCTCCGATCAGATGCCTTGTTCAGTCCATTCTATTTGCCATTTTCTCTTTTTCTGGAAAGCTTACTTTACAGAGCTTTTGTTTGTATTGCAACACTATTTTAGGTCATTTTTGAGCCGGTCAGTTTACCTATCCACTCTTTTCCTGGACAGGCTTATACGTAAGCGGTTAACCAGTACAGTGCACATTCTTTCGCTCTCTGACGTCAGGCTTTAAATAACCGTTTCCCATCACGTAAAGCAAGTCCTTGAAGAACCCCTAAAAAAACGCTCTATATTAACAGGGGCATACATTATTTTGCTCTTTCTGGTCCAAGACATAGATTGTGGGTACTCGTTAGAACAGTCTCAATGATGGGGTTCAAACAAACCAGTGATAGGCACGTGGAAATTAGCAGTGCAAAGCTACTGTACTTAGTAGCGTTTGTCAATCCGTCTCAAAACTATCAAAACTTTAACATTGAGTCAACTATGTTCTACTTAACACACACTGAGCATCAAGGCCAAGTTGTTCAAAGCAGCGTAAGTTAACCCTTTTTGTACCAAATGGAATCTTCCACCTTATATACAGCAGGACTCCATTTCTAAATTTAGGGGTGTCAGGTTGTGTTTTCATCAAAATCTATTTGGAAAATGACTGAACTTTAAGCAAACAGTGCAGGCCCTGATCAGACGCCGCGTTCTGTGGCATCTGATCTGGGCCTGCACTGTCTGCCAAGGTACCCCTTTAGGGGTTTCTGGTATACTGAATGGGTTAATGAACTCGCTTCTGGTCAAAACGTTAACTATTCAATAGGTACCTTATACTCTTGTATTTCTGCTGGAAAATGTGAGGAGCTTTTTGCAAAATTGATGCAAACACTATTCGCATTTTTTTTTCGCTGTACAAAATGATAAAAAATTTGACTCATTAACTAACGACTTCGCAAAAAAAAAAAAAAATAAATAAATAAATAAACGAAATAAATGAATAAAAGTGACATTAGGTTATTTTAAAAATGCGGCATAAAACAAACACTTTCCCTTAAAATACTATAATATTTGAAAAGCCATTTAATCCGTATTATATATGGATCAATAAATCATCATATTTAGTTAAAACAAATATGCCACTGTAATAGGAGGTTTTAGGAATTCCGTTTATGACGTCATTCTTGCGCATGCGCAAAGTACTGGCCGTCAATTGAAACGGCCATCGCTATTCAAATGTATTGGCGCAACTTAAAATGCTAACAATATTCAGACATTTTCAAAGAAAATATACCCGTTTTCATTGAAATAATGCCTCGAGAAGGAAAGAATGATATTTTACTTTCATTACAGAAATTCATTTGTCCTAAATCCGTTTAAATTGACGAAAATCTTTTCGTGAATGACCCATGTCAATGGCTTGAGAGACCGTTATTCACAAAATAAGTTTTCACGTAACTTTCGTTTTATGCGCTATCTATCTATCTATCTATCTATCTATCTATCTATCTATCTATCTATCTATCTATCTATCTATCTATATCTATCCATCTATCTATCTATCTATCTATCTATCTATCTATCTATCTATCTATCTATCTATCTATCTTGAGAAATCTGTCCAACGATCTGTCTACATGTGCAATTTAAATGTCCATACTGACAGTCGAAATAAACTAATGAGTGGACTGACGGAGGGGCGTTGAGTCAATGTTGGTTCGACGTCATGCCGTAGACACCCACTCCAACTCACTTCGTTGTCACATGACCGTTGGCATGAGAGAGAGAGAGTGACAGAGAGAGAGACAGAGAGAGAGAGAGAGAGAGAGAGAGAGAGAGAGAGAGAGAGAGAGAGAGAGAGAGAGAGAGGTTTGACCGACAAACTGACAGTAGATAGACAGACAGACGACACACAGACCGACTGACTGAATGACTGACTAACAGACGAACGCTCGGACTGTTAGACAAACGAATAAACATACTGACAGTCAAAAAAAAACAAAAAAACAACCAATGAGTGGACATACAGACGGGCGTCGAGTCAACGTTGGCTCGACGTCATGCCGTCGACAACCACTCCAACTCACTTAAATGGCACGTGACCGTTGAGATGGTTTGACTGATCCCTGTATCCAAGAAGCCCATAACCCTTTTTGTACCAAATGGAATCTTCCTCCTTATATATAACAGGAGTCATTTTCAAAATTTAGGGGTTTCAGGTTGTGTTTTCTTCAAAATTTAATTAGAAAATGGCCGAACTTTTTGCAAACAGTGTAGGCCCTGATCAAACGCCGTGTTCTGTGGCGTCTGATCTGGACCCGCACTGTTTGTCACTTACCCCTGTTGGGGTTTCCGGTACCAAATGGGTTAATGTAGACCTGTTGAACCAATCTACAAATCTACCAGATTTTACTGTAAAATCTTGCACTTGCGAAGGAGTGTTTAACATTCTTATGCTCTGAAAGGGTGTTCTACGTTTGTTTTGAATTAAATGTTCCAATCCCACTGAGTCTTGATGGGTCCGAGCACTGGGCAAATGACATTTTATTAAGCAACGCCGTATTCGCAACGAAACGTTGTGACGTTTCATCGACGTTGCAATGTCAAATTCAATGCATCGCTTCGAAGTTGGTTTGATGTAGACACGACGTTGTTGACACGCTACATGTCGTTTGACGTAGCGTCATTTAACGACAAACTGTAATTTACATGAGAGAGAGAGAGAGAGAGAGAGAGAGAGAGAGAGAGAGAGAGGGAGAGAGAGAGAGAGATCGTGTGTACAATATATCATTTTCGTAATGCGAAATTTCACATCTGGCAGCATATCGGTGTTTCTCCCAATATCTTACATTAGAATTCCCCAAAAGTTTTAAAGAATTCCACTGTTTTACGCTGTAATAACACTTTATCTGTCCCACTGCTTTTGAAGCAATACGACAGATGACGGCCAGGGCTTTTCCCGTTCTATTTTTAGAACCGGAAGTACGTCACGAAAAAACCTCCTATACCCTTAAGCAATTGTCTGAGACAAGGATTAACGGTCACAACCGATAGTCAACCGAAAACTTCCGACAATAGCCGAATTGCTTTAAAACAGGTGTCAAGTAGCGTAATTCTGGAGGCTACCTGGAAAAACTGCCAGTACAAGTTTGTTCCCTTGATTCCCCTTGATTTCATATTGCCGAACTTTTCCCGTATGTCATAATTCGAAAAAGTGCATTTCGTATGAAAATTCGGTTGAATTTTATTTAATTTATTATTAGTTTCTTTTTCCCAAATTGATTGACATTTATTCTTTATATATATGTTAATGTTCGATTTTAAATCTGAAGAAGGAATTTTTAAATTGGTAATAGTTAACGATAATGCTGATTTGGCTTCCAAATCAGCTAACTCATTTCCACGGATATTTACGTGACTGGGAAGCCAGCAGAATATGATCTCCTTTGAGACGGAAAGATAGTGATATTTTCTTAAAATTTGTTGAATCAAGGGGTTTCTGTGCTGTTGATCTTTCAGAGCATTCTATATAATACAGAAAGAGAATCGGAATAAATAATGAAATGACTTTCAGATTGATCTCTTATGTGATAGAGTGCAATATCAATTGCTTTCGCTTCTGCGGTGAAAATAGAGCTATTATCGGGTAACCTAATGCTGTCAGTGAAATTCGGACTAATGACAGAACAAGCAACTTTCTCATCTTGTTTTGAACCGTCAGTGTAAATGGAAATGTGATGTTTAAAATGTGATTTGATTTCTAAAAATTCATTTTTAAAAATATGTGAATCAACTTCGGATTTCTTATTTTTATGTAAATTTAATATAATCTTTGGATGCTTTAATGTCCATGGTTCTTTTGATGGATATGGGAACGATTGGATATTATGGACATTAATGTTGGCCTCTTCAAGCAAAGGTCTTATTCTTAGGCCAAGAGGTTTCATGGCGGATGGTTTATTACGGTAAAATCGTTCATAATTAGGGTTAAAAACACATTCATATGATGAATTGCTTGGATTTGCAGCTAATTTAGTAGCATATTGAAGGGACAATTTCTCTCTTCTTATATAAAGTGATGGTTCATTAGATTCAGCATAGAGACTATCAACGGGTGAAGTGCGGAAGGCACCTAGTGCTAAACGTAAACCTTGATGATGTATAGTATCCAAAGATTTTAAATAAGATTTCCTAGCAGATCCATAGACTATGGAGCCATAGTCCAATTTGGAACGAATTAACGATCTATACAGATTTAAAAGAACAGAGCGATCTCCTCCCCAGTCGGAACTGGACAGGACTTTTAAAATATCAAGAGCTTTTAAACATTTAGCTTTCAAAGCTTTGATATTATGAATAAAAGACAACTTGTTATCGAATAAAAGACCCAAAAACTTCGCCTCAGTGACGACTGGAATTGGACTGCCGTATATAGTCCGTACAGGATCTAAATGCAACTTTCGTATTTGGCAGAAATGAACACACTGAGTTTTTGTTTTAGAAAATTTAAAACCATTTTCTGCCGCCCAAGTTTCTATATTATTTAAACACCTTTGCAGTATGACTACAATGGTTTCCATATGTTTGGAATGATAAAAAATTCCAAAATCGTCAACAAAAAGCGAACAATCTGGGACTTTTACACATTTAACTATATTATTGATTTTTATGCTGAACAAGGTTGGTGATAAAATACTACCTTGTGGAACACCTTATTCTTGATCAAATGTGTCCGATAATGTATTTCCTATGCGAACATTAAATATTCGATTGGATAGGAAATTGTGAACAAAAAGTGGTAATCGGCCTTTAAGGCCCAAGGTGTGTAAATCTTTCATGATGCCATACTTCCAAGTGGTATTGTATGCTTTTTCAAGATAAAAAAATACAGCTACGACATGTTCGTTTTTAATAAAGGCATCACGTATAAATGATTCTAAGCGAATCAAATGATCATTAGTAGAGCTGTTTTTTCTAAATCCAGCTTGAAATTTAGTGATAAGCTGGTTTGATTCTTAGAACCAAACCAGTCTATCATTAATCATTCTCTCCATTGTTTTACATAAGCAACTTGTCAAAGCAATAGGTCTGTAATTAGTGGCTTCAGTATGATCTTTATTAGGTTTCGGAATCGGAATAATGGTAGTTTTTCTCCAGTTTTCAGGGCACTTTCCTGTGATCCAAATATCATTCAAAATATTTAATAATGTTTCCAATGCCTTGTTGGGTAAATGTTTTAAAATTTGATAGTGTATGTCGTCAGGACCAACAACAGTATCATGAGATTTATGGAGAGCATCTGATAATTCTTTAGTAGTGAATGGTAAATTATATTTTTCGTGATTTAATGAGGAAAAATTTAAATACTTTTTCTCTTGTTCTTGTTTAATATTTTGGAAACTTTCTGAATAATTTGAGCTAGAGGAGCTTTTATGAAAATTTTTCCTCAAGGCATTGGAAATGTCTTTAGCCGTTGAACATATATTTCCGTTCGATTTTATATGGACATGTTTATTCGATTTGTTTTTGCCACTAATTTTTCTAATCATGTCCCATATTTTCTTCGTTGGTGTTCTGGTATTCAGTTTGGAGACGTATTGCTGCCAAGATGCTTTTTTGGCCGTTTTTATTGTTTTGCGAGCTTTAGCTCGCATAGGTTTGGCATGGATAAGATTTTCTTTTGTTGGTTGTTTATTAAATTTTCGTAATGCAGATTTTCTTTTATTGATTGAAGTTTTAACTTGGTCATTAAAACAAGGTTTGTTTCTCTTTGAAAATGTCGAGGATTTAGGAATACATTTTTCAGCAATATCAATCAATTGATCAGTAAAATCTTGTATATCATTTGCAGTTTTAAAAATTTCAGGTTCGAGTTTTTCATTACATAATTGGTTAAAATTTTCCCAATTTGCTTTACTCAAATTCCATCTGGGGTGGCGATCCTCATGGGTCGATTCAATTTCTTCAATTACTATCGGAAAATGATCGCTCCCATGGAGATCGTCCACAACAGACCAATCAAAATCTAGATAAATATTTGGAGAGCAAATTGAAAGATCTAAAGCAAAATAATTTCTTGTGGGAGAATGAAGGTATGTTGGTTGTTTATCATTAAATAAACATAAATCATTTTCAGCAATAAAATTGTCTATGATTTCTCCTTTGTCATTTGTATCCGAGCAACCCCATAATTTGGTGTGACTATTAAAGTCTCCTAATAATATATAAGGACTAGGTAATTGATTAGTTAGATTTTCTAATTCTTGTTTAGAAAAATTATAGTGTGGTGGAAGGTAGACAGAACAAATCGTTATGGATTTGGATAAAGTGACGTTTACAGCAACAGCTTGTTAATTAGTGTTTACATCTATTTTCCCATGAGGAACGTCAGATTTTACCAGGATTGATGTACCTCCTGATGCCTTCTGATTATCCGTTGTGATATAATTGTACATACTGTAACCTTTGAAATTAATATTATCTGTAGTTTTCCAAAACGTTTCTTGGAGACAAATGACATTAGGAGAAATAAGTGTAGTTAAAATTATAAGTTCGTTAAAATTGGCTTTCAGTCCTCGACAATTCCATTGAATTATTGACTTCTTATCTATGATAGAATGGTGAGAAGATTAAAACAAGGAATTTAATCCTTTTATCTTTTAAAATGCTTCGAGAACGTGGAGGGATCAACATCCAACTCCAGGTCCTCAAGGGCGCCGTACTGATTAGCCAGATTTTGCTGGATCAGCAGGCGCCCCTTTACTGTTTGGGTTTGATCCTTTATGCTTTTCTTCGCCTTTTTTTTTTTTTTTTTTTTCTTTTTGATCCGCTGTCCCTGACGTAGATCGGGAGTGAGTTCTGTTAGAATGTTTGCTGTTAGGTTGTGAACTGGTCTGTGAAGTTTGTCTAGATTCTGTTCTTGAATGATGAGTAGATTTAGGTTGTGACGATGTAGAAGGTTGTCACGATGTAGTAGGTTGTGACGATGTGGTTTTGGGTTTAACAGAAGAGGTAATAACTTTAGAATGGGGTTTAATTTCAAAATCTTTTTCGTTGAATTGTGTAGATGTTTCTTTGGTTTCAGGTTTGCTGGCGAGGGATTGAACAACTTTTGCAAATGTGGTTTCAGGTTTATTAGGGCCCCGCACTGAAAGTGTGGGTGCCCTATAGTAATCACTATGTCCGTCCGTCTGTCTGTCTGTCTGTCCATATGTCCGTCTGTCCGTCCACAAATTTTTTTAACATCAACATTTTCCTACTCCTCTGATAGCGCTGCCGGGGCCCTAGTCAGTTTCACTGACAGCTCTAGTTTTGTTAAATTTTCTTTGCATCTAAATATGTTACGTTTTGATTTACTTTGATTTTCATGATTCCTTTTTCCGTTTTCCAAACTTCACAGAAATTGGATTTTGAAAGATGACTTTTTCCGCAGTTCACGCACTTTGGAGAGTTCTTACAGTTTTGAGTGTGATGATCGGTACCACCACACTTCTCACAAACAGATCCGTCAGGGACAGTACAATCATTTTCGTGATGCCCAAACCTCTGACAATTGAAACATCGCAGAGGATTGGGCACGTAGATTTCGACCGGTATTATCCTGTAGAAGATTTTCAGCGATTTCGGTAAGGATGTTGAATTAAATGTTAGAAAAGAAGAGTGTTG
Organism: Lucinisca nassula; assembly: GCA_963580285.1. Classification (NCBI taxonomy): domain Eukaryota; kingdom Metazoa; phylum Mollusca; class Bivalvia; order Lucinida; family Lucinidae; genus Lucinisca; species Lucinisca nassula. Next base: position 186,405,554 of record OY757013.1, on the reverse strand, counting down.
GTTTCGATTAGATTTCCGTCTTTTTTGATTTTGAAGCGTTTGCAGGCGGTTACTCCTTGGTCCTTTAGGTATTCGACAATGCTTGTTTCTGATTCATGTTTCAACATTCTGTCACGGATGATGCCTTTGCATGAGTTTAACGTTTTGTGTTCCGTGACAGTGACATTCATATTAAAGAATTTACTGATTTTGAGAAGATTTTCTGTTTGCGTTTTTCGATTCGTTTTAACTAAAAGGGTTCCATTTTTCAAATTTTTGACGTTTTTTGGTGTGCCTATTAAAGATTCAATTTGTTTTTTAATTATGAACGGTGAAAGAGTAGTAACGGCCTTTTCATCCTTACTCGAAATCACTAAAAATCGAGCGAAATTGTCATTTCCTTTGAAATTGAAAGTAGCCGGTTCCGGGTCGTCATCCGATAGGTCTAAAAAAGCTCTTTTCCTAGTGTTGGATCCCATGGTGATAAATTATGATTCGATAGCTATGCGCCCACCCTCCTTGGAGCCCTACAAGGGGACGTTTAAAGGAAATGAATCTCCTATTTCCAACGCCAAGGCTATATTGCTATTATACTCGATGACAGGACCAGAGTCCTTCCACTCCACTTCTGTTTTTTATGACTCCCAACTATGCACCCAGATTTCAATAAAAAAATGAGGAACAGTTGGAACCCATCCCCACCCGTATTCTCTCCCTCACAGACGTTTCTGCTGAATTTCCCCAGAACAAGCCCACCGATTAATCCATCAGCCGCCGCCCATTAAACAACACTCAAAGATAGAGGAATAAGACAAAATTACACCCGGTTTGTACCATAAAGATACGTAAAAAGAAAGAAGGAAGATAAGAACAAGCTGTGCGATTCTAGAGCTTGGCACGACTGAGCCGATTGATTCAGGCCGGATCTAGCCCAAACCCCTTGTCTATCTGAAATATGGGCCAAAATGATGTGTTGAAAAGCTGGAGATCCCTGGGCTTTTCTCAATCATCAGGATCCCTTCTTCCAGCATAAGAGACGCCACTCACGGCAAACAAGTGGCTCCTGTTTCAACAAGGAATTTCATCCCCATTCACTACAGAAGGAAAGTGACCTGTATATTTTATTCCCTACAGACAAGGGAGGCCGAAAACGTTTGCTTAAATAAAAGCTTGGCTCTGAAAACAGGAGATCCTTTGCTAAATATGAGATTCACGATTATGATAAGAAAGTATTGAGGTGATAAGTTTCCGAGAGAATAAATGATTTTATAAACTAATAAAGAAATAAGCTGTGTTAGATGGCGTACACTTCAGAACTTAGAGTCTGTTAACTTTGGTGTAAAATAAAATAACTTTGGGGTAACATGAAATGACAAGTTACTTATCTGATAACGTATACAAAATGCATCTTTCATTGTTTCATGTGCAGAGTGATGGAGCATGAAAAAGTGACACATACACAGTACAAACACACATATTAAACACAGATGAGGTTTTCTTCTTTGCAGTGCGCGGACCACCAGCTCAGGTGATACACGTACAAATGCAGCGTGGTAGTAACATGGATAGGAAAGGATTAAAAGGATAGATCTCGCGTAGTGCATTGTTAAAAAAAAAATTGGTAAGATGCATTTGAACAAATTGATTCACAAAATAATACCGGTCGAATGGACGATTGTTCTGTATGTTTGAGGCTTTTACCCAACTGCCACAGAAGCTGAAGGCAGCCACCTATTTCGAGGCACCGGGTGGTCTCGGCAAGGGGACTGTTTTCGGTGGGGTCTTACCACTCTGCCACACTCCCGAAGGCAGCCGCCATATTTCTACCCCTCGGGCTGGCGCGGGGCCTTTTTCGATAGATTGCTGTATTCGGACTTGACACCAACCAGCCTGCTCCGCTACATACAGCAGCAAGGGTATTTAGATCATGATAACAAGTCCATGAAAACAACATCCCTCTAAACCCCACTTTACATTACGAAAACACGCCTATACAAATACACTGCAAGTTTTATCGACGAAAAAAAAAATGAAAATTTTAAGATGAAAAAATGTGACATTTTTCTTATTTTCTGCTCAAAATATAGATTATGTGTACTCGTTAGAAGCGCCTCACCGAGGCGGTTCTAACGAGTACCCACCATCTATATTTTAGAGCAGAAATAAGAAAAATAAGGCTTACCTCTGTAAACTCCAGTTTTACTATACAAAAGTGGGGTTCAAAGGGATCAAGTCTATATAGGCATGTTTTCGTGCTGATATAGATAAAAATTGGGTTTACAGGAGTCTACATTATTTTGCTTATTTCCAATGAGCACCCAAAACCAATCTTTGGAGTACTTAAAAGTCAGATATCACTGATTTTTTTCCAAAAAGTAGCCATTTTGGAGATATAAAAGAACACGCTATGGCACACGAATATGTTATCATAATGAACTATAGGAAAAAAAATATGGTGATCAGACTGTGTGGGGTTATCACGACTCTCATCACGAAAACACGCCTAGATAATTTTGACCCCCTTGAACCCCACTTTTATATAGTAAAACTGGGGTTTCCGGGGGTATACCTTATTTTTCTTATTTCTGCTCTTAAATATAGATTGTGAGTACTCGTTAGAACCGCCTCGATGAGGTGGTTCTAACGAGCGCCCACAATCTATATGTTGAGCAGAAATACGAAAAATATCACAATTTTTCATCGAAATAAGAAAAATATCACAAATTTTCATCATGAAATTTTCATTTTTTTCGGCGATAAATGTGGCAATGTATTTGTATAGGCGTGTTTGCGTAATGGCTTATTCAAAGTCTATCTTATGTTCGATTTTGAATGAGCAGAGTCGTGATAAAACCGCGCAGTCCGATCACCATCTTAATAACGCATATATAGAACATCTATCATATGTTCGATATATGAGGTTTCTTTACGATAACAGACGGAAAATGGAAAGTATCTTGGCAAAAGTAAAGTGATCCCCTTCCCCCATGTTCCACGAATATTTGCCCCTTTTATTAAATTCAGTATGTCCCCGGGCGCCGAAATAGCAGATAAGGCTGGACACTAAGACATATTTTGATCACTAAACAACATGCTGTTGGCTGTGACGAGGCTGGTACGGGGAGCAGTCTGGGCATTGAGAGCGTATGGGGTGAAGCCAGGCTGATTTTCGACAAAAGAAAATCAAATGTATCTTTTGTGACCTAAACGACTGTCTACTATGCGATTTGTTAAAAATAGAAAACAAAAATATGTATTTAAAAATCATTTTCAAACTATATACGAGGGCTAAGAACGTTCATTCAAAAACGGCCTCGTTATTACGGGGCACTTTCATAACTAAGTGGATATATTATAAGGGGTAATTTATCTCATAATAATGATGTAATGTAGTCGTTAAGACAAGATAATTCATTACAATAACACACCCGTGCAACATAGTGCATTTTCCACATCTCCAAAATGGCTACTTTTCTACTGATAATCCGTGATATTTTTCTCATTTTTACTGCGAACATAGGTCATGGGTGCTCGTTAGAACCGCCTCATTGAGGCATTTCTAACGAGTAGCCACAACCTATGTCTTGGAGCAGAAATAAGAGAAAATGGAATACCCATGTAAATCCCAGTTTTCTCTATATAAAGTTGGGTTTATGGGGGTGTTTATTTCACGGACTTGTTCACGTGATGTAATGCGTTATTAAGACATTGTTATCGCGTTAATAAGTGAACATCTCTCGGAAGAATGACAAAATAATATTTATTTTTTATTTATTTATTTTCAAATTGACGTTCTAGACTATTATAAATATTAAATGTTCCTGTATCGTAATGATATAAAAGCTCATTTCAAGACCCCAGAAAGAGTGCAGATTTTTTTTAGTGTGTGTGTGCGCGCGCGTGTGTGTGTGTGTGAGTGTGTGTGTGTGTGTGTGTGTGTGTGTGTGTTTATTTGCTTGCTTTTTTTTTGTTGTTTTGTTGTTGTTGTTGTTGTTGTTGTATATATGTGTGTGTGTGTGTGTGTGTGTGTGTGTGTGTGTGTGTGTGTGTGTGTGTGTGTGTGTGTGTGTGTGTGTGTGTGTGTGTGTGTGTGTGTGTGTGTGTGTTATTTTCGCTACTTTTGATAAAGGGCAATATTTGCCTTACATTCCTTGGTGTTGAAGAAATAGATTGGGATGCATGGCGCTTTCGTGCAGATATGGAATCGACCGAATTTTGGCGCAGAGGTGGAATCGACCGAATTTGAGTACCGGTAACAAACCACATGGTCGGTTAATTCTGCTCAAGAAAAGTGGTGCGAGTCCGACCGTGCCTTAACACTTGGTTTTTCTTTGGGCGGTAGGGCTTGAGTTGTCATTTCATCTCTATGTGTCTGGTAAAAAGCCCACAAAATTGGAAGCAACGTCTCAAAAATGATCTATATAGTGTTGATGGGTATGTAAATTCTGAACACAAAGCACTGGTGGACAGATTGTCAATGAGCAGGCTGGGAAAATTGTCCTGGACTGCAACTTAGACTGTTTCGTTAAACCTTTAAATCTCTTGTCCTTTCAGCTAACAGTTTATGCCACGTGTCTGATTTGGGTCTACAACGTTTGCCAATGACCACCAACGCTTATACACAGCTCTCTGACGTCACACGGTTAAGACCGCGCCCGCCCATCGGGGCTTGGAGAAATGAATGGGCTGCATGATGCTTCCTCGCAGAGCTGAATACGACCGCACACGAGTATTTGTTACCTACTTAGAGGATCTGAGCCTGCCCAGGGAAAGCGGTGCTAGTCGGACCGCCCATGCTTATAAACCCTATTGATTTCATTTGGCGACAGGGCTTGAGATGTAATTTCAGCAGAATGCCGGGTAAAAGTCCCACAAAGTTGGAAGCAACGTCTCCAAAATGACCAATATAGTGTTGACGGGGACGATAAACATCAAATCAAACAAAACACAAACGGAAAAGAATAGCGAAGCTATCTATAACCTATAATCATGTGGGCAAAAGCAGCATCGGGAAGCTTCTGTAGTGAGTAACTTCGGATCGACTGATAAACAATCGAGTCGATTGATCCAGCCGGCACACACACAAAAAGAACTCTTTAAGGGAAATGTGGCTTCGGACATTTATGTCAAGTGAAAACGCTCATCCGACTGCGCATGATCCGTTTTCGATGTAAGCTCTCCATGGACTTTAACCGACTCGAAACCACGCCTTGCACACTGTAGAATCTATGTTTTGATTGTGCGGTTAACCCATATATGCCAAGCTGTCCATTTTAGTACTGGAAACAGTGTAGACCCCGATCAGACGCCGCAGAACGCGGCGTCTGATCTGCGTCTACACTGTTTGCTTAAAGTTCGTACATGTATGTAAATCTTACTACAAAAAATCTAACTGGACACCCCTCTAATTGGAAATGTATCAATCTAAACTTACTAGGTGGAATATTCCATTGTCATATGGGCCCTGTCAAGCGATTTTGGTACTTATCGCCTATGCGAGCAGCGAAGGTTCAGGCGAGCCTGCGCATCCGCGCAGTCTCGCCGGAACCTTCGCTGCTCGCTCATACAAACAGTGAATCAAGAGGAACCTTCAGACAGAAAGCCATATCCCTGGTCCCTCGGAATGGCTGGGCATGCGCAGTTAACATTTGTCATGACGGAATGCTAGAAGACACAAATTCGCCTGGCGGGGCTCATATAAGGGTTTAGCTGACTGAGCAGAGTCTTCGCTGCCTTACTTGAGCCAAAGCGTCCACATGAACAGGAAAATCTGTGTTTTGAATGCTTGGCTTAGCAGGCTGTTCATAGTCTTCGTTGTGAGCATTGTAAAATGAACAACAAACATCAAACAATTGAAAATGTGCATAATGTTTTGGCAACAATGTATGAAAAGTCTTGGTGTTTACATGTAATGCCAAATTAAAGATTAATTAATGGTTCATATGATGATATCAGTAATTTCATGTGTTTTGTGCACAAAAATGTCTTTTCAGCGATTGATAGGGTCAGGATCAGGTTATTATTATAATTATTATTACAGTAGAACTTCGATGGCTCTAACACCGATGGCTCGTTTACCATGGATGAGTCGAACCCATTCTTGAGCCCCTAGCGAAATCCTCTACATAAGAAATAGTTGGGGATAATTAAGGAGATTTTAGTCTTTTATCTTGCAAAAGCATGCTGTGTGTACTCATTAGAATCGCCTCGATGAGGCGATTCTAATGAGTACACACAGCATACATATTCATTATAGAACACCGAAAAGATGCCTAAACGTATATCGTTATGCCTCGTGACATAACCCCCAGTGGCTCGAACTACCCCTGTCTCGAGCAGATTTTCGAGGTCCCAAAGGTGTTCGAGCCATTGAAGTTCGACTTAGTCCTGTACAACAAGACCCTACTGACGTTCAGTCACTCCGTAGGGTCTTGTGTCCTTCCATACAAAAACTGGAAATTCTGAAAATCACGCCAATATTCAATATTGGTGGCATGTTCAATAAAAAGGATATGATCATATGATGAATAACATACAAATCTTACGTTTGGCAAAGCAGAATTCTTGTTTTTAACCTGTAAGTGCATGTAAACGTTAACTTTTCACAAAACGCGACTCTGTACAGGGTCGCTGATGTAAACAATATGGCCGTTCATTTCCGTGATTTGTCCGGTGAATCCCGGTGATGATCGTAAAGGCAAAGATAAAACCCAGTACTTGATTCTCCGTACCGCGTATGAGAATAGAATAGAATTGTTTATTTCACCAATAATGGACCCTCGCGGGTACATAAAAACTACATGCAATGAAAATTTATTGTCTGTCTGCTTGGAATACTCGGAGGGGCAATAATAAATGTGTTTGACCTTGTTGCTGCGAATCTGCAGTTTCTAGAACTGAACATGGATTAATTTACTGATATGAACTTTGGCACAGCCTTAATGCTGTAGTGGTAGGGAAGGGTAGGATAGGAGTAAGAGTAAGGTAGCAGTAGGGGCAGGGGTGGGGTAGAGGTAGGATAGGGTATTGTAGGGGTGGGGATAGGGTAGAGGTTACTGTTAGGGTAAGGTAGGGGGTAGGGTGGATTAGGATAGGGGTCAGGGTATGGGGTAGGTAGGGGTATGGTAGAAGAAGAGGTAGGTGCGAGGGAAAGGGGATGGGTATGGGAATGGAAAGGGTTGGGGTAGGGGTATGATAGGGGAAGCGGGTAGGGGTAAGGGCTGTGGTATGGTAAGGGGTAGGGTTTATATGCATGGACAGTCCGACTCGCACCACTTTGCCTGGACAGGCTTAGATTTCTAAGAGGTTTACCAGTGCTCGTGTGCGGTCAGCATGATGCTCCCAATCTATTTTTCAAAGCCCCCATGGGCGAGGGCCGACAGTAGGGTTGGGTGGGGTAGGTGGTCTGGTAGTGGTTAGGGATAGTGTAGTGGTAAGGGGTAGGATAGGGTAGTGTAAGGTTAAGGGGTAGGAATGGGTTAGGGTTTAGGGCAGGGGTATAATAGAGGTAAGGGATAGGGTTGGGTAAGGGGTAGGGGCTAGGATATGCGAAAGGGTAAGGATATTGGGTGGGAAGGTAGGGTAAGGGGTAGGGGAATGTGGTAGGATAGGTGTAAGGGGCTGGTAGGGGGTTGGGTAAGGGTATGGTTTGGGTAGGCAAGGGTATTGCAATGGAAGGGGTAGGGGTAAGAGGTAGGGGCTATGGTATGGATATTGGTATGGTAGCGGGTGGGTAGGTAGGGGTAAGGGGTATGGTTGGGGTATTTTAGCGGAAGGGGTAGGTGCGAGGGAAAGGGGATGGGTATGGGGTAGGGTATGGGAATGGATAGGGTTGGGGTATGGTAGCGGAAGGGAAAGGGGGTAGGGGTAAGGGCTGGAGTATGGTAAGGGGTAGGGGCTGGGGTATGGGTAGGGTTGAGGTAGGTGTAGGGTTAGTGGGATGGTGTATGGTAGGGGAAAGGGGTAGGGGTATTGTAGGGGAAGGGGATAGGGTAGGGTAGGAGAAGGGGTATGATAGGGGTGGGTAGAGGCTAGGGGGTGGTATGAGGAGGGTGTGTAAAGGGTAGGGTATAATTGGATACGGTGTCCCCTTGCTTGATTCTTTCCTTGAAGAAATTGCCTTTCCTTTTACAACTACGCAGACAAAGCAAAACCATGTGATATAGTCGAAACCACTACAGCTTCTAATTTCAAATGAGTGACAGAATGCTTAAAACCTCTGTTTCTCTTTAAAAAAAAATCCCTGGCAACACGCAACGCAAACAACGGCTATGTTTGATGTTGTTCTATTCAGATCAGTTTTTCCGCGAAAAGTGACGTCACTGGTTTCGGCAGGAATCGAAACATCCCGAAGTGAAATCCAATATGGTGGACGGATAAAAAACAGTACCTAACGCTTCGTGGATATTTTTAGGATAATATTGAATATTTTTGGGCTTATTTTGAACAGAGAACGACACAGAACAATACAGTTCTGTGACTTATATCGGATGACATTATAAAACCAGTGATTTTCCCGTTTCTTAACGGAATTTCCAGTTTTTCGCGGTTGGGACTCATGACCTTACAGGAAAGCAGCGTAGCGTAATGTATGGAAGGTCATGAGTTCAGGACTAAAGTTCGACTGTATTATTATTATTATTATTATTATTATTATTAAGGCTTGACGTTTACGGTCGTCTCAAGACTTTTTTACTTATATCGAGCCGATCGTTAATCAGAGGTGGGCGAAAGAAAACCGGAGTACCTAGAGAAAACACCTGACCATCCGTTTCAGAACTTGGCGTCTCACATATATGACCCGAGCCTCGCAAATTGAACAGAAAGCGACTAGAGAACTATAGGATAGGTTTATTAAGCGCTTTTCTCATTCAACAAGCTAACATCATGTGTCGATCGACCCTTCAGGACATCCCCATCTTGTTTAACCCATTTAGTATCAGAAACCCCTAAAGGGACACCTTGGCAAACTGTGCAGGCCCAGATCAGACGCCACAGAACGCGGCGTCTGATCAGGGCCTACACTGTTTGCACAAAGTTAAGCTATTTTTCAAATAAATTTTGAAGAAAACGCAACCTGACACCCCTAAATTTCGAAACGGACTCCTGTCATATATATGGTGGACGATTCCATTTGGTACAAAAAGGGTAAAGGACCGAAATTCGCCATCATGTTAACGAGTTCGTATAACAAACACCTCTGTAAGTCCCATTTTATATAGAGAAAGCAGGGCTTTACATGAGTATACAACATTGTTTGTTATTTCTGCCCCAAGACATAACTTAGAACCGCGCCAATGAGCACACACAACCTATGTTTTGAATATAAATAAGGAAAAAAACTTTTTCATCAGAAAAATAGCCGTTTTGGAGAAATGAAAGAATGCAGCACGGTGTCACACAAATGCGTTATGGTAACGATGGTAACGATGAAGAGGTGGTAGCACTAATCAGTCCTATCCTGCAGTTCTGTGGTGTAAATGGCGAAATTGTCCTCGTGTTTATCGCCATTATAAATTATAAATCGGAGGAGGTAAATCAGAACGGTGTAGTCCGTGAAATGAACACCACCATAAACCCCACTTTATATGTAGAAAAATGGGGTTTACGGGGGTATACACTATTTTTCTTATTTCTGCTCCAAGACATAGGTTGTGGGTACTCGTTTGAACCGCCTCATTAAGGCGGTTCTAACGAGCACCCACACCCTATGTTTAGAGTATAAGTAAGAAAAATAATACAGATTTTCATCAGAAAAGCAGCCATTTTGGAGATGTAAAAAAATGTACTATGTCGAATGGGCGTGTTATCGTAATGCAAATGCTGTCGGAAAGAATATTTCAGCAGGATTGTCTGTCACTCCTCGTCAGTTTGCACTTCAGAAGGATGTCGGTAGATAAGATTGACCCATTCTATCCTGATTTAAGTGAGTGTGTTTTTTTGTTTTTTTTTTTTTTGTTACTTTATTGATTAAAAGTGTTCATTTTGAATTTATAATTGTCACACTGAGTTACATGTATTCATAGAACTTCAGAAAACGTAATAACTTTCAGTGAACAGTTAAGTCTTGATCAAATGCCAGAGAACGTGGCGTCGGAATTGTTGCTAGTGTCCCTTCCATAGAACTTCCGTCTAAAATTTGCTATTAAAAATCGTACAAACAACGACAATAACGAAAAAAACCTCTATGCGTCAGGCGGAACAATGTCACTTATATGTATTTTTTATTATATTTAGTGTTTTGTTTTTACTGTTATTTACTTTTATTTATTGCATATAATTAATTCCACGCGAATTACTAGGAATCGGGAGGATTCCTATGCGGGTTCCATGTATCCGTTGTCCTCTTTTTTCGTGCACAGGCTTGGCCAGATAAAAATATAATTATCTGTGGCGGTGTAGGCAAGCCCATAACGGAGCTGAAAGACGAGAGTAAAATGTTGTGCTTTCAAAGTCGAGCTGCTGTTGCTAGTTTCCTTGTTGTTGTTTGTGTTGTCGTGACAACGGCGATTGCAGGTGGTCTTCAAAATGATGACGGGATGGACACAGTTTCTGAGAATTTTAGGTGAATATGATTTTACCTCTAAGTGATGTGTAGTTTTTCTTTCTTTTACAACTGAGCCGGGGCACAACATTTCCTACAATTAACGTGCGCCCAACGAAGACTCAGACCAGCCTGCGCATTCGCGCAGTCTGGTCAGAGTCACCGATGTGCGCTCTTAGGGTAGCTAAGGGGCCAAGCAACAGAAGTGTCTGGTCAGACTCGGTATGGATGTGCAGGCTGATCTGATTCTTCGCTTTGCGCACATGTAAATTGTAGGAAATGCTGTTTCCCGGTTCAAATGTAAACGAGATAAAGGTTCCTTTTAAAAGAAAAGGCTTGCCTGCTTTTAAGGGAACTGTTCCTGGTGTAAATGTAGCCATATTGCCGCCATATGGATGTACGAGTTGATGTAGATGAAAGTACTGGTGAGGAAGCAAATTGCACTGTTCTTGTTAATGGGACATAGACTTTTGATGCAGTGTACTCAAAGGCAATATATGGTTTATCTACACATTTGCATGGACAAACCCATGAGGTGTCAATTTTCTATGTGGCACTATCCTGACATTTATTGGAAGAAATATTTCAATGTTAAGGTAACTGAGGCATTGACATGTGACCCAATGATCACATTCTCACTTTTGACCAACTATGATAGTAAGAGATCATTGTGATGACCCTGTTTTATTGAAATTTGCTCAGTAGTAACTGAATAGTAGTTGTAAGAAGACATTGTTAAAAGACAGACAGGAGGAATAATGGACTTATGGAGCACGGACGATATGCGATTTGGCAAGTAGAAATGGACAAACAAAACAAAATAAATGTCCCTAATAGATTTATGTGAGACAATAATGTGGTAGAACATATCATACATACTTTTTGCTAGGTTTTACACCCGTTCAACAATCTTTCAGTCATATACAGGCGGGTAAATTCCTAACCATCGTTCCTGGAAAGTACCAGTACTAGACCCCGATCCTACGACACAAACTACCAAATGTTCTCACATAAACGATCATGGTCGGTAGCGGGGCTCGAACCCATGACCCTCCAGTGATTACAAGTCAGCGACCTTAATCACTGGACCACGGAGGCGGTCTTCCATACATACTGAGTATACATTCATGTCATGTGGCCAGTAAACATGTAATTGTTAGGGGACGACACAAATATACATACAAGGGAGTATAAGACGAAGGAGGAAGAGACATTAAATGTTAACATCTTTTATTAGCAAAGTATAAAATATTATAAACAAGAGACAACCAAAGTAAACAATGATACCAATGTTAACAGTTTTTATCTGACAGTCTAAAAAGAAATAAACAGTATAAAGCTTTTTAAGGCGAATCTTAATCTTGATAAAAACTGGACCTATTGACTGTCAGTACGCCGTAAACTTTGTTCATTTATTGGTGGCAGTACCTTCAATATAACTAGAGCTGTCAGTGAAACTGACTAGGGCCCCGGCAGCGCTATCAGAGGAGTAAGAAAATGTTGATGTTAAAAAACTATAAAGAACAAGGAAATGAAAGAACATAGCTCAAAGAATCATTTTGAACATGATAACTCGGTTTTAGAAACCAACCTGGGTTTTGCGCACAACACTTCCTCTCATGATGATTAATATTACTGTCAAGTTATTCTAAAATCAATCCAGGAATAAGAAAGATATTGATCGGACACGATAAAAAAGACGTTTTTTTACCTTTCACCTCTAAGTATGACCTTGACCTTTAAGGTACGGACCTTGGTCTTGGGCGTGACACACTGTCACATTATGGTTAATATTTCTGCTGAGTAATATTTAAATCCACCCAGGTATAAGAAAGTTATAGATTGGACACAAAAAAGACGCTTTTTTGACCTTTTATCTCTAAGTATGACCTTGACCTCTTCTCCTCTGTTCCTCACTTTACTGCTTTGAAATGTTTGAGGCATACCACCTCTCCTGTAAGCTCGTGATTGTGAGCGGTTGAGTGCGTTGGTGAGTCAGTGAGCGCTGTACGTCTCACCAACAGTAAGGCTATACGTAGATAAGGACTTCACTCATAAAAAGACGGGGAAATCCAAGATCGAATGTTCAGTGATTTTCCTGTTTTTTTTTTTGTTTTTTTTTTTACACCGACTGGAGCTACGGTTTTCTCCGTGTTTGTCTGTACAAAGTTGGATCGTGCCTTAATGACTATATGAACTACATACATGGAATAATGGCATTCGAAAACAATACTGTAGCTGGGCTTAAGTGTCGGGTGTTTTCTGCAGGAGCCTTCCCTGTTCTTCACCATAGCGCAGAATATATTTATTTTCTTAATTATCGACCAGTTATGCAATATGCCTAACGGCGCGAGAAGTGTTGTATTTATAATTACTTCTCATTGACAGACTCCATAAAACCGAGTTTTGCATATTCAAATATTGTATGATTTCTTGCATCTAAAACAACGTTTTGAATATGTCGTGGTACTACATTTTTACCAGTGTTTGCTTTTGTTTGTTTGATTTGAGGTTTAACGTCCCCGTCAAAACTGTATAGGTCATTTTTGAGACGTTGCTTCCAATTTTGTGGGACATTTACCCGACATTGAGATGAAATGACATCTCAAGCCCTGTCGCCCAAGACACCAATAGGTTTTATAAGCGTGGACGGTCCGACTCGCACTGCTTTGCCTGGGCAGGCTTAGAGCCTTTAAGCGGTTTACCAGTACTTTTCGCAGTCAGTGTCAGCTCTACGTGGAAGCATCATGAAGCCCATCTATTTCGTCAAGCCCCGATGGGCGGGGGCCGAGCCAATGTTTCCCCGCAAAAATCGAGATCGAATGTGATCCTCGTTCAATAAGATATAAAACATGTCTTTCATGGTTTATGTAGTGAAATGGAAACCAAACTATCATATTTTCTATTGTCTCCATGAATGGATTTTGACAGACCGCGGGAAAGTTCTGAGCCGCCTACATCAATGTGTACTTATGCGCTAATCTTCGTGAAAATTTCCGTCAAAATTACGAATTCAACCGAAGTAAAATATTTAGCTAAGTAAATGAAATAGGCGGTTTTCGAATGCATTTTTTTTTAAGGAAAAACTTTACTAAGATAAGAATTCCTCCTTAAATCGTTAAGTCGACCTTAACGTAAGTAACGATTGGAAGCCTGGGCCCAGGTCAACCGATTGTGTTAATTCGGTGGCGAATATGGCCATTTTGCCCACTTGCAGAAAGCATGCGAAAGATACTCTACCGAATCTTCTGGACTCAGCGAATCTGACATATATATTGACAATACCTGAATAACTCCGGCGTAGTCAATTTTATCTGCGACTTAGAAGGAGGCAACGTGGTGCGAGTCTGACCACCCATGCCTATAAACCATGTCGGTTGCATTGGTCGGCAGGGATTGCGATGTCATTGCATCTCAATGTAGGGTAAATGTCCCCCCCCCAAAATTCCAAACATCATCTCCAAAATGGCCTATATAGTGTTGACGTTCAACCGAGACGAATGGCCCTTACTATTCATAGAAAGACTCTTGTTTTAAAATTATGGGGTTTCGGGGTTAGCTTTTTCGTTTGTTACGTTCCCGAAAACAGTGTTTAGATCATTTTAAGAGACTTTTTTTTTTCAATTTTGTGGGACTTTTACCCGACATTGAAATGATATGACATCTCAAGCCATTCCGCCCAATTAAACCATAGGGTTTACATGCAGGAACGGTCCGAGTCGTACATGTACCACCTCTCCTGGGCACGATCAGACCGTCGGTGCCGTTTTTCGGTCGGCTACAGCTCTGCGCGGAAGTACCTATTTCTCCTAGCCCCGGTGAGCGGGGCTCTTAGTCGTATAGTAATTAACGCAAGTTGTGTTCGGTATGCAAACAGTGAATGTCTTGATCAGACGCTACATTAAACAACCTCTAATCTGGGCCTGCAATGTGTGCCCAGATCCTGTTTTGACTTTTCCAATATACTACGGGTTCAGCAGAACATACCACAGATCCCGAAAACGTTGTAGGGTGCATACGCAGCAAGCGTGTTCACGGGGACATTAAACCTCAATTCAAACCAACAAATCAATGCCTCGGCCATCGATGATTGATTGACACTGCGGCACATTACCATAACGCATCCCCGTGACATAGCGCATTTTTCTTTTCTCAAAAGCGGTACTTTGCGTGATGAAAATGAGATAGTTTTCGTATTTATGACCCTAACATAAGCTGTGGGTGCTCGTTAGAACCGCCTCAATGAGGCGGTTCTACTGGGTACCCACAGCCTATGTCTTTTAGCGTAGACAAGAAAAATAATTAAACTTGAAATCATCATCAAGAAAAATAATGTATACCTCTGTACACCCTAGTTTACCCTCTATAAAGCGGGGTTTCCAGGGGTGTTTTATTACACGAACCGCTTAATTAATAACGCGAAGGTATCCTAAACGTGTTGCAGTCATTGCTGTGTGGTTGTATATTTCAGTGGGACAGAGACCAACAACATCGTACAGTCCAACAAAGACATGGTCAGGCGACCGGAAAGAAACGCTGCAGCGAGGTCCTTCTTGACCAACACAAATAAACTAACAGACTGCAAAGATGAATACCCAGACTGCTTAAGTCTCGGAAAGGCTTTTTGTTCCGCAACATACGCGTCTTGGGATTTCAAGAACTGTAGGAAGATGTGTGGCTTGTGTGATGTAGATCCGGATTCATTTTTCTCCTCCACATCTGTAGATCCGGATTCGTTTATCTCACACACGTTTTCGACTTCTGCATTAGCGGTGCCAACAACCAGTCCAAACGCGCTCTGTCAATATAAAGGACAGTATTACCGGCAAGGGGAGAATTGGCAGGATGGTAGTCGCTATAACTGTAGTTGTGAGGACGCATCCACTGGCTATTACAGGTGTACAACATTGTGCCCAACCTACGTGAACCTGCCCCCTGATTGTCATTTGGCTAACATGCATGGACAGTATTGCCCAAGGCCTGTTTGCACCTCTACAAAAGAGGTAGTTCCAACCTGGACCGATGGTGTAATTTATGACTCTCACGGCTGCACCTACAAAGGACACCGGTATGTGGAGTCTCAAACGTGGCAGGATGGCTGTCTGCAATCATGTCAGTGCGTTGATGGCGCACGGGGCGACTATAGATGTAGCGCTGTCTGTTTAAACTGGGACAATCTTCCGAACATGTGTCACAAGGACCCTGCACCCCAAGGCCTTTGCTGCGAACAGATACGCTGCCCAGCAGTGGTGATCGTGAACATACCGTCGGCGTATAGAGTCCAGTATCCATCGACATCTGCTTATAACTATAGCTACGTGTGATACGAGGGACACTGTGGTCATGTGAAACCCGTATCATCTCGAAAACACGCCCATATAATTCTGACCCCCTTGAACCCCACTTTTATATGACAAAACTGGGGTTTAAAGGGGTAAACCTTCTTTTTCTTGTTTCTACTCGAAAATATAGGTAGTGAGTACTCGTTAGAACCGCCTCGATGAGACGGTTCTAACGTGTATCCACAATTTATATTTAGAGCAGAAATCAGAAAAATGTCACTTTTTTCATTTTAAAAAATTCTTTTTTTCGGCGGTAAAATTTACAATGTATTTGTATAGTCGTGTTTTCGTAATTCCCTGTTGAACATGGCAACCCATACCATTGCAAACAGTGCAGATCAGATGGCTTCTGTATAGGAAATACACTTTTTGCCATTCAGTTTGTAAATTTGATTGAGTACAGTATATCAAGCAATTTGATTTGTTGATATTCAGAAATGGGTGTGGAAGATTAATTTATGCAGCAGGATAAGGGTTAATAATTGAAACATTACAGTGAAATTCTGTCATCAAAAACAGCTAAAATAAAGATTAATCTTCTTTTAAGGGTAATGGTTACACCTTCAGGGGAGGCAACTCCTTCAAAAGTATTTTAGTCGCCCATGGCAATAGGAATCAAGTATTTATGAAATGATCCTGGTGAGCAAATTGTTTCCTTTAAGGGTTGAGACATTTTTCAGTGCCACAGGGCTTATAGAAAAGTGAACAGGAAGTTCTGAAAGTTGTCTCCCTTTGAAAAAATGGCGGAAAAATCTGCCAGGTGTTCCCATTCAGGATTCGACATTGGCCGAAGACCTATGGACATTGTCTAGTGAAAAGCTGGTCAGGTCTAGTAAGGTCAGTGTCTGGCTGGTCCGAATGGTCCAGCTGCAAATCTGCCACCACAAATATTAAATTCCATGTTTAAAGCTCATTTACCATAAAGTGGGCTTCTGTTAGTATTTTTTTCCTATTTAAATCAATAATACCGTAACGATCCTAAGTATTGGAACAGACAGGCCTAAGCAAACAGTGCAGACCCAGATCAGGCTCCTGAAGGAGCAGTCTGATCAGGGTCTTCACTGTTTGCCATTCCATCTGCACCTTTTGGACTCCTCGCAGGATGATAAAACAAAGTTGTCGCGTGTCAGAAGTTTCAGGATTTTTAAGGTTACAGAAAAACTCTGATGACTGTACTGTAGTTTAATTTTCATCTTTTCTTCGGGCCAGTAGAACTTCAATAAGGTCCAGTGCATCCCAAGAAATACAGGACCACTTTGTCGAGTTATTTAAAAAGTTAATGTTGAACCCTGTCCTTCCCCTTAAAACATATTTGAAAGGTCTCAATGTTCTTTCTTTGTGTTTTCCTCATACAATGTTTTCAAGTAAGATATCACTTTTGAGTCTGTTCAAAAGCCATTACGCATTTTCCACATCTACAAAACGGCTACGTTTCTGAAGAAAATCGGTGATATTTTTCTTATTTATACTGCAAACGTAGGTTGTGGATACTCGTTAGAACCGCCTCGATGAGGCGGTTCTAACGAGTACCCACAGCCTATGTCTTGGAGCAACAATGAGAAAATAAGAAAAATATCGTATACCCCCTTAGACCCCAGTTTTCCCTATATATATTGGGGTTAAGGGGGTGGGGTCCTCATTTCACGGACTTGTTCACGTGATGTTGGTACTTAAGAGCACTTTTGGACAGTCCCAAAGGTGATCTTAATTTAGGATTTTTGTTTTTACCGCATACTTTATCTGATTTTGGTCAACGGCCCTTTCAAGAGTATTTCATTTATTATGATTCATATTGATTCGTTTATCACAGGTGAACAGAACCCAGGTAACAGGAGAGAAAAACAAACAAAACAAAACACATTTCCTTCCGTTGCACAGCTTGGCATGTCACACGTGACCAGACGCTCGAACCAAAGGTGGAGATATACCTAATGATCAAGAGACAGCGCGCCTTCTCGTACATGTAGCCACTAGGCCACGGAAGTCCGTTTAATACGGTCAATTCTATCTAGATGTAGGTCGCGCCAAGCAAAAGCTGTCTTTGAACACTCACACTACTTAGCGATGACGCAAATCGGTCTGCGTTTCCATTACCCTAAGATTTCGAACATTGGATCAGTCTGATCATGGTCAACACTCTTTGCTATAAAACAGTGCAGATCCAGATCTAGTTGCTGCTATATGAGCGGTCTGATCAGGGTCTACACTGTTTCTGTTCCATCTGCATCTTGAATGCATTTTGCCTTGCACAAGATGCCTTGTTCAAAGCTAGGCCACGTGGAAGCCCGTTTAATACGGTCATTTCTATCCAGGTGTAGACCGCGCCAAACAGTGGATCAGTCTGATCATGGTCAACACTCTCTGCTATAAAACAGTGCAAATCCCGATCTGGTTTCTGCTATAGGAGCGGTCTGATCATGGTCTACACTGTTTGCTATTCCATCTGCATCTTGGATGCATTTTGCCTTGCACAAGATGTCTTGTTCAAACTTTAGGTGCACAATTTTCAGATGTTCGAATTTTAAGGATTTTTACGGTAAGTTATTAAACCACAAACTTCGATGATTCGAACACTTTGTGACAATGATTTTTCCAGATAGGAATAGTTCGAGATACTGTGAGTTAATCATGGCGCCAGGTCGGGGGTGGGGGGGGGGGGGGCATAATAGGGACAATTTTTATTTTTTCGATTTACATGAACTATGAAACGTAGGTCGTGTGTACTTATTGGACTCGAGTCATAGAGACGATTCTTATGAATAGACACAAAATACAGTTTTAAGATAGAATAAGAAAATCCTCCCTTATCTCTGGAGTTATAGAAAATCAATCCTAGTATAACCAGAACGAGTTCCAAACACCCATGGCATTACGATCCATAGAGATGTTTTTCATATCTCCAAAATGGCTTATATTATGATGAAAATCCTTGATATTTTTTTTACTCATACTGCAAAGATAGGTTGTGGGTGCTCGTTAGAACCACCGCAGTGAGGCGGTTCTAACGAGTACCCACAACATATGCCTTGGAGCAGAAATAAGAAAGATAATGTATACCCCCGTAAACCCCAGTTTTCTCCATATAAAGTGGCGTTTTATACCACCATAAACCCCAGTTTTCTCTATATAGAGTGGGGTTTAGGGGTCCGGGGTCATTTCACGGACTTGTTCAAGTGATGGTAAACGAATCATCGGTGTTCGAACCGTCGAAGTTTCAATCTCTACAGTCTTCATAAAAACTTCGGGTCAAGGGAAATTCATATACAGTAGAACTTCTATGGCTTGAACACCGATGGCTCGGCTTCCATGGCTGATTAAAACCCATTCTTGAGTCCCTAGGGAATTCCTCTTCATAAGACGTAGTATGGAATAATTAAGGAGATTTTCGACTTATATCTTGTCAATGTATGTTATGTGCCCTAATTAGAATCGCCTCGATGAGGCGATTCTACACAAGCATACATTTTAATGATAGAACATAGAAAGATGTTCCGAAATTAACCCCGTTATGCCTCCTGCCTATGTCCCATCAAATCGCATATTCATGCTGGATTATGTCTTTGTGGTAGGAGCAAGGCCATTGGCAGTTGAACGTGGCACAGCTTAATAATAAACAGGCAAATTGAATACAAACTGCGGGCTGGTTGTTTGATTCAGTCGTAAGAGAAAAAGACATAAATTAGGTTAATATCTACCGTAACCCATTGTTTTACGATATACTACTACTACTTCTACTACTACTACTACTATTAATAATAATAATAATAATAAAATAAATGATAATGATGATGATGACGAGGTTGATGATGATGATGATAATGATGATGACGAAGACGTCGACGACGACGATGATGATGATGATGATGATGGCGACGACGACGTCGACGACAACCATGACGACGATAATGATGATGATGATGATGATGATGACGATGACGATGATGCTGATGATGATGATGGTGATGATGACGACGACGTTGACGATTTGTCTGTTTGATTTGGGGTTTAACATCCCCGTCAACACTGAATAGGTCATTTTGGAGACTTTGCTTCCAATTTTGTGGGACTTTTACCCGACAATGAGGTAAAATGACATCTCAAGCCCTGCCGCTTAATGAAACAATATGGTTTATAAGCATGGACGGACCAAATCGCACTGCTTTGCCTGGGAAGACATAGATCCTCTAAGCGGTTTACCAGTACTCGTATGCGGGTCGGTTTCAGCTCTGCGTGGAAGCATCATGCAGTCCATCTATTTCTTCAAGCCCAGATAGGCGGGGGCCGACGGTGTTGACGACAAGCATGATGACGATGATGATGCAGACAACGACGATGAGGATGACGATGATAATGAGGATGACGATGACGATAATGATGATGTTGCTGAAATACGACTACTAATGATGATGATGATGATAATGATATTACATGTACCATAATTGCTTTACCAGATGAAACTTTGCAACATTCATTTTGTTTCCTATCCAGATATTGACTGCATGTGATCGTTAGACCCGCCTCAGCCGCAACTAGCTAGTCTGGCCCAGAAAACTTTCCAGTTTTGTGGTGTAGTCCTTGCTTCAAAATGATAACCCTTTCCTAGAAAATATTTGTCATCACTATACATCTGATGTTAAGGGAATGTGTGGCGGCCGTAAAAAAGTCTCCTTGGCCCTTCCTCATAGTGTAGTTTATATTTTCTTGTCCTTTGGGATCATTGATTACATTGCGGGATTTAGAAAATATCTGAGGGTAACTAGGTAGTCTGACCCAGACAACGTGTACACTCAAAACTGTTCAGTTCTATGGTGTGTTCCAGGCTTCCAAATGATAACCCATTCGTAGAACATATTTACAAGTGCCAACAATCTAGAACTGGAAAGAATAATGTATACTCCTTTAAACCCAAGTTTTCTTTTTATTCTTTAAGGGGATTGGGAACACCTACAGGGGAATCAACTCCTGAAAAAAGTATTTTTGGGTCCCATGTCAATAGGGGTCAACTCTTAAAGGAAAGCATTTGCTCCTGATCCCTTTTTCAGTGAGATAGGGCTTACAGAAAAGCGAACAGGAAGTTCCACAACTTATCTCCCTTTGATAAGTGGCGGAAAAAATAGGCCAGGTGTTCCCATTTCCCTTAATTGTTGAGTTCTATAAACTCAGAGCTGATCAATGCGAGACTACCCGAGCAACATTGATTTTATGGTTGACAAAGAGTTAGAGTTCTTAGTTCTCTGATCGCACAATTTTGAGCAGAAATAAAAAATACCAGATTTTCATCAGAAAAGTAGCCAAAAAATGCACTATGTCTCACGGGTGTGTTATCGTAATTTATCATATGACGTCGCGTCCGAGAGTGTAATAACGCCATGCATTATTTTCGATAATCCACTAGTGGATTAAATATGCAAATTAGCTAGATACGTCCCGTAACGTTACATGTACGACGTCCTTAACGACGTCGCGTTTACTTATAGCGGAATATTGATATTTTTTGTAAACAATCGTGAATAAAATGTCATATGATAAATAGAATCTTGCATTCGTGCTCATGTATTATTGAATTTATTAAACTCGTTGAGGAAAAGGAATAAAATGCTCGGCAAAGCCTCGCATTTTATCCCTTTTCCTCAACTCGTTTAATAAATTCAATAATACATGAGCACTTATGTAAGATCCTCTATATAATGATTGTTTGTGTTTGTTGAAACAGTTTCATTCCCAGCAAAAAGAGGCCAATTGTTAATCGTCAGTGAACGAATCGTTAAAACCATAGGGGCTTGAATCATGAAAAAAAAATGAAAAAATTTTTTTTTTTTTTTTTTTTTTTTTTTTTTTGTGTGGTTCTATAATAGAGACAAGGGGGGAAACTTCGGCTCAATTTCTTGGGGGGTTACCTCATTTTACCCAGTGTATCTTTTTCGCAAATGCAGTTTTTTACCTGCTTATTATGAATTATACAAGTTAAATAAGTCCACTTTGCAAAAATAATCCGCCTCTGTCTGCCACTTGCAGGAAACATGTTTTTCTCGCATGGATTAACTCAGCAAAGCAAAACTCGGCATAAACGTGTGACAAAAATTTTCAGGTTTTCATCAATCACAACCGAACTAGTGATACGTGGGGAACTTTTTTTCACTTTCACCCGATGTCTTTCATTTAACTTTAGCTCGCTTTGCCAATTTGAATCCAAAAAGATGTATTCACAGCTCAAAATATAGATTTTCCAACTTTTGCTTCGCTTTCCGCAGTGTTCTGTCAATGATCGGTACAGAAACCCGGGCGCTTGCCATAATCGTCGTGTTTAAAAAGCGGGACGTGCAGGACAGATATAATCCGGAACTTTGGAAACTACGACTGGCAGTGGAGTTGTTACTGTTAAAATGTGTGTGATAGCCTTGATTTCTCCTTTGATTTATTTTGTCAATGTAACATATTCTGCTAGGACTACGTACACACGTATTACGCAGATAAGATAACTGGATGGTGTTTCTACGTATAATGGGCTGTGCTCTGGGAATTTTGTATTGTATCGCTTTGCGGTCAACTTCCAATCAGCCGCTGTAACTTTTTGACATAAAATGTTTACTAACAAGCAGAAGACGGCCTTTGATCTGATGATAAAAAAAAAAAAAAAAAAAAAAAAAAAAAAACAAGGCCCAACTGGGCCCAACTGCCTTGTTTATGCCCAGGCTGGGACGGGCACAACCCACGTTATCGAGGAGATTGCTAGAGAGCTCCGTATTGAAGGGGAAATGTTTGTCAGTTTCTTGCACAACGGGTATCGTATAAAATCTATGTGTTTTGGCAGAGTGCTAAAGAACGTGTGTACATGACGTTTGTTTGTTTGTTTGATTTGAGGTTTAACGTCCCCGTCAACACTGTAAAGGTCATTTTGGAGACGTTGCTTCCAATTTTGTGGGACTTTTACCCGACATTAAGGTGAAATGACATCTCAAGCCCTGTCACCCAATGAAACCAATAGGGTTTATTAGCATGGACGGTCCGCCTCGCACTGCGGTTCCTGGACATGCTTAGATCATCTAAGCGGTTTACCAATACTAGTGGGGGCAAGATTCAGCTCTGCGTGGAAGCATCATACAGCCCATATATTTCTTCAAGCCCTTATGGGCGGGGGCCGCTGTTAACATGACGTCGTCACCTTATGTTTAAACGCTCGTTCCCGGTACACGGCGACGGTTAGCTAAGCAAAAATAAAAAATAAATAAAAATGCAGCAGTGTTAAGCCAAACGGTTCAGAATTTTAGTTAAAAGAGATACGGCTAGAAATAACTTGAAATTGTTTTACAAATTTGAATTCATAGTGGTCGGAATGACTGACGGCTTTAAGCGTGTGTTCTAATATTGTTACCTAAATAACAATGGCTGTTTTGGTGCCAATAGGACTGTAGGAATTTTCCTTCTTTTTTTTTTTCTTTGTGATAAGTGGAAACCAAGGAAAAGGCGTTTCAACATGTATTTTGTCTATTGTTTGCTGTTCTCTCTCTCTCTCTCTCTCTCTCTCTCTCTCTCTCTCTCTCTCTCTCTCTCTCTCTCTCTCTCTCTCTCTCTCTCTCTCTCTCTCTCTCTCTCTCTCTCTCTCTCTCTCAGATATTTGGATTAAATTTGTGGAGGTCTTAAGATTAATGTTTGCTGTTCTCTCTCTCTCTCTCTCTCTCTCTCTCTCTCTCTCTCTCTCTCTCTCTCTCTCTCTCTCTAAGATATTTGGATTAAATTTGTGGAGGTCTTAAGATTAAAGTAGAGGGGTATGGAAATATTGTGTACTGTTCATTCCAGAGGTAGAAAGAACGGTGTACAGACCTAAACTGCACCAACCTGACCCAAGGATTATAAAACTTTCTTTCATGCTCAACTGATAGGGTATGGAATTTATCCGGCTCATAAATAAAATAATGTTATGCAAACACATAAAAAACAGTATAGTTCATACTTCCGTGAACGCATCGAGTGACATGATTTTCAGTGACATCAAGTGACGTCATTCTAAACCATGGTTCTCTACGGGCGTTGGTGAGGTCAACGCTATTCCTCTCTTTGTAGTAAAATGGCGTGTAAATGTTTTTCAGTTTAAAAAGTTTGCCCTATAAGCATTATTTTTCGCCCAGTGATGAGGGGCATAGAATGTTATTATAAAACAATAAACTTAATTTTTCTGCTTTTCATGAAAGTATGAACGACAGCGAGTCGCTAACAAAGTTTACATGAACCCCTTTGGGGTTCACTTACTTTGCATACAACCCACTGCGTTCGTGCTATCATGAACAGCAGAAAAATAAATTTCATTCCTTAAGTGTTTGTTTTCTTTGCCTCATATCGCTGCTCACTATAGGGTTTATTAGCTATCTCATTATGTCAGTCATTGCAAAACACCCACATTGAGCCCGAGGTAATTTTGTTTTCAAAACCATCTTCTGTAGCGTGTTTGTTATCCATGCAATTAGGGGAGCAGCTTCTCAGCTTCCCCTTAAATGTATATTTTTAACAGTCAGAATGACATGTCCTTATCAACTTTTAATGATCAATTTGTCATCAAACTGCTGTCAAGTGTCAAAGAAAGCAGGTCATGAAATGTACATGCACTGTTTTTTATTTCATGCGTAGCACTTTACATGTACAAACGGATGCTTTAGACACACACTTTAGCGGCTCACTGGAAAAATGTTGACGATATTCTCCAGGAGGTATGGATATTAAAATACTGACATTTTGTTGTGTTACATTGGTGTGAATGTGCTTTATCGCTTCTGTATTTTTGTGCAGTTCACAACGCATTCTTTAAAGTTTTCGGACCTGCCCATCGGGGCTTAAAGAAATAGGTGGGCTGCGTGACGCTTCCAAGCAGAGCTGAAACCGACCGCACGCGAGTACTCTAAACCGCTCAAAGAATCTATGCCTGCCCGGGCAAAGCGGTGCGAGTCAGACCGTTCATGCTTATAAACCCTATTGGTTTCATTGGGCGACAGGGCCTAAGATGTCAATTCATCTCAATGTCGAGTAAAAGTCCCACAAAATGGATTCAACGTCTCCAAAATGACCTGTTGCTGGGCACTTTAAACATCTAATCAAACAAATAAATTCCTTAAAGGGTTTGGGTGAGAAAAATAATTAATATTGCGGTAGTGGCTTCGGGCTCGTTTTCAGTGAATTAAAGTCCCATGCTCGACAAAACCCTACATGATACTTAACTAAACTGAAAACTTGCTTGAAAATTCCTTGTTTCGGCCTCAATCCCATCATACATTCTATTATTCAGTTCTTATCTAAGCAGGAAACGGCCCCGCCCATCGGGGCATGAAGAAATGATGCTTCACCGCAGAGCTGAAACCGACCCGCACACGAGTACTGGTTATCCGCTTAGAGCATCTAAGCCTGCCCAGGCAAAGCGGTGCGAGTCGGCCCGTCCATGTTAATTAACCCTTTTTGTTCATTGGGCGGCAGGGCTTGAGATGTCATTTCATCTTAAGGTCGGGTAAAAGTCCCACAAAATTGGAAGCAACGTCTCCAAAATAACCTTTGCAGTGTTGACGGGGACGTTAAACCTCAAATCAAACAAACAAATCTAAGCAGGAAAATTGATGAACTGTTAGTATTTAAAAATAGCGAGCATTACAAATTTAACGCTCGACTGAATTGAGCATGAAAAACGTTTTATAACCTTTAAATAGCCTGGTTGAGAAACAGTAAGATTGGAATGCCGCTTTACTCAACAGCACCAAAATTAAATGTTCTATATATTGAAAAGGACCCATTTCTCACTTACTTACACTACACTAGGCTAATACAAGTACTTTTCAACAGATCTAAGCACTTCACAATCAAACCTTTCATAAAAGTCATCTATTTTAAGGCATTCAAGTTCTGCAACGGAAGGCCTGGTGTTTTTTTTTTTTTTACCGGATACTACGGTATTCGACCACATGTGATTAACAATCGGCTCGATATGAGTGAAATAAACTCGAAAGGACCGTAAAATGATCCCCGCTCCCCCCCCCCCCCCCCCCCCCAAAAAAAAAATCAAGGTAGATATGCTATAGCTTATTCTGACCTTTTTTGTTTGCCGTGTTGTGGTGTCTATTCAGATTAATACAAACTTGCTGAGCAAAAGAATTGAGCAGTGTTTTTTCTTACCCAAGTCCCTACATCAATGGATTTGGCCGAATTCATAAATAGAAGCGTCCACTTCAGAAACTCGCGGATGAGAGAGCATGTGCGTGCTGCACTGTAGGGGTTCTGTCCCCTTAAATCACCCAATGGGCCCAACCTCAATAGTGCTTATTGTCATTTACTGGCCATTAGCGACCCAGGATCAAAATTTCAAAACATAAAAAGGAATATGTTGCAATAGGGAACAAATTGTTTCCATGCTGCATCATTTTGAACATTTACGTATTGGTGGCATTTTAACAAGCTAGCTGTTTTTTTTAGCTCACCTGGGCCGAAGGCTCCAGGGGAGCTTATAGTATAGTGGGTCCTCCGTCGTCCGTTGTCCGTCCGTCCGTCCACACTTCTGAGCAGCTATATCTCTGCAGCCTGCAGGCTGATCTCAATCATTTCTCATCTGTAGCATGCCTCAGGTGGGGCATTGATGAAATTAGCTTTTTTTTTAAATCGCATGAAAACTTTGGTTGCTATAGAAATCACAAGTTCTAATAGACTTACAATGGGAAAATGCTTGTCATCACCGTAGCCCCTTCAGTTTTGATCGGATCTTTCTGAAACTTATATGTAAAGTTGCTTGGGATAAAATCTCGGATGAGTTCGAAAACCAAGTTGGTCCATTTATCTCAGAGTAACGTCCCTTTGATTGCTGAAAATGCCGATTTTTTACCTTGTCATCACCGTAGCCCTTTCAGTTTTGATCGGATCTTTCTGAAACTTATATGCAAGGTGGCTTGGGATAAAACCTCGGATGAGTTCGAATACCGGCCAAGGTGGCCTATTTACTGTATAGTTATGTCCCTTTGATGGCTGAAAATGTCGATTTTTGACCTTGTCATCACCGTAGCCCCTTCAGTTTTGATCAGATCTTTCTGAAACTTATATGTAACGTGACTGGGGATAAAACCTAGGATGAGTTCGAATACCGGTCAAGTTGGCCTATTTATCATAGATTTACGTCCTTGTCATCACCATACCCCTTCAGTTTTGATCGGATCTTTCTGAAACTTATATGTATGGTGGCTGTGGATAAAATCTTGGATGAGTTCGAAAACAGGCCAAGTCAGCCTATCTATCGTAGAGTTATGTCCCTTTGATGGCTAAAAATGTTGATTTTTGACCTTGTCATCACCGTAGCCCCTTCAGTTTTGATCGGATTTTTCTGAAACTTATATGTAAGGTGGCTGGGGGTAAAAACTCAGATGAGTTCGAAAACTGGCCAAGTTGGCCCATTTATTTTAGAGTAACATCCCTTTGATTGCTAATAATGCCAAATTTTGACCTTGTCATCACCGTACCCACTTCAGTTTTGATCGGATCTTTCTGAAACTTATATGTAAGGTGGCTGGGAATAAACCCTTGGATGTGTTTGAATACTGGCCAAGTCGGCACATTTATCATAGAGTTACGTGCCTTTGATTGCTTAAAAATGCATATTTTCGACCTTGTTAGCACTGCTGCCCCTTCAGTTTTGATCGGATCTAACAAACAAATAAATCAGGCAGAAAAGCTCGGAGGAGTTTGAAAACTCGTGAGGTTTGCCTATTTGTCACAGAGTAACATCCCCTTGATTGCAGCAGTTAATTGCTTATTTTTGAACGTGTCATCACCATAGCTCCATCAGTTCATATCGGATCTTCTTAGCAAGTCAGGAATAAAAGCTTGGATGCGTTTGAAAACTGGTGAGGTCAGCCTATTTATCATAGAGTTACATTCTACTTGATTTGCAGAAAATGCTTACCCTGTCATCACCATGTCCTTCCATTAATCCTTCAGTAAAGGTTGGCACTTCCTGAAACTTTGAATCTGTTAGCTCAGGTGAGCGATACAGGGTCCTCTTGTTTTATTTCTGTCTACACAAGCATGAGTGAAACTGTTTTGAAAATAACACAAAACGTCCACGATTTCAACAAAAAATACATTTCACTTTTTCTGAGTCCGGTAAGGAGATAACTACGGCTAATCCCTGCCTTCCTAAATTTAACCACCCACCTAGGTCAGTGCCTCAGATGCTAAAGGTCCCAGGTTCGATCCCCAGCAGTGGTGACAAGATTTCGGCGTCAGAACACGTTCCATTGGCATAATAAATTTTGCAGGTATGAATATAATAAAGTGCATCGTCCTTCGAATCTTGACGTTAACTGGAGACCCCTGTGCAGGGAGACCCATCCCCTGTGCAGATTAAAGAACCCTACCGAAATTACATGGTGACTGTGTACTCTTTCAGCCTTCAAAACTGGAGTATATGCAGTATACAATGTCTGTTTCCCCTCTTGGGGTTTAGTTGAAAATGGAAGAAAAATAGCGATAATGCTCATTTTTCACTACTTCGAACGGTATAAAAATTAAACAGCACCGGTCGTTCCGGTCGTTAGTTCATCGATACAGTAGCCCGGAATCAGCAGAAAAACCAAGCTTCGCGACGATTGTTTTCTTGATCTGTTACATAAAGCGATGTAAAAGGAGTAAAATCTAAATTTAGAGGTGCAAATACATCATTTTGGATTCAAGTTGGTCAAGAGAGGTTCATTTTAATGAAAGACATCAGTTGAAAGCGAAAAAAGTTTCCTCCGTAACACTAGTTCGCTTGTGATTGATGAAAACCTGAAAATTTTTGTCACACGTTTATGCCGAATTTTGCTTCGCGAGAAAAACATGTTTCCTGCAAGTGACAGACAGAGGCGGATTATTGTTGCAAAGTGGACATATTTAAATTGTATAATTTGTAATAAGCAGGTGAAAAACTGCATTTGCGGAAAAGATACACTGGGTAAAATGAGGTAACCCCCTAAAAAATGGAGTCGAAGTTTCCCCCCTTGTCTCTAATATAGTACCAAAAAAAAAAATTTTTTTTTCGTTTTTTTTTTTTTTTTTTCATTTTTTTTTTTTCATGATTCAAGCCCCTATGGTTAAAACTTTGATCCTTAACACGTATATGACAATATGACAGAAAAGGCTGGCAGCGTTTGAGACGATCTGCTTTGCGTGAGACCAAGTGAGCGGAGACATCACGAAATCACGCCTATATAATTTTGACACCCTTGAACCCCACTTGAATACAGTAAAACAGGGGTTTACAGGGGTAAACCTTATTTTTCTTATTTCTGCTCTTAAATATAGATTGTGGGTACTCGTTAGAACCGACTCAGTGAGGCGGTTCAAACGAGTACTCACAATCAATATTTTGAGCAGAAATAAGAAAAATATCACAATTTTTCATCTTAACTTTTCCGGGTTTTTTTTTTCAGCGAGTATGTTTACAATGTATTTATATAGGCGTGTTTTTGAAATGAGGTTTGAGTTTTCTATCCGTGACGGTAAGGTACTAAAGGACTTATGGCGAGAAATTTCCATGTTCAGAAAGGTTTTTTTAATCATGCGGAGTTTGTTTGAATATAGGTTCCCGTCAACAGTAATTCGTTCATTTTGGAGACATTGCTTCCAGTTTTGTAGGACTTTTATCCGTTAACAGTAATTCGATCATTTTGGAGACATTACTTCCAGTTTCGTACATGTAGGACTTTTACCCGCCATTGAGATGAAATGACATCTCAAGCCCTGCCGCCCAATGAAACAAAAAGGCTTTTGTGCATTGGACGGTCAGACTCACTCCTTTGACTGGGCAAGCTTAGTCCTTCTAAGCGGTTTACCAGTATTCATGTGTGGTCATTTTCAGCTCTGCGTGGAAGCACAATGCAGCCTAATCTATTTCTCCAACCCCCAATTATCCGGCGGAATAAGTGGAAGTGACATGTTTTGTTTGTTTTATTTATTAATAATAAAATAATAATGACAAAAAATTGATGTCGGATTCCAAGCAGCAGATACAATTTTGGTATTCCTGTGCTCGAACCACTCGGATAATCTGGCTGCATGGTATCAAAATGCCCCCGCCCATCCGGGCTTGGAGAAATAGATTGGGCTGCATGATGCTTCCACGCAGAGCTGAATCTGACCCCACACGAGTACTGGTAAACCGCTTAGAAGGACTAATCAACCTTCACAGGCAAAGCAGTGCGAGTCAGATCGTCCAATGCATATAAGCCTTCTGGTTTCATTGGGCGGCATGGCTTGAGATGTCATTTCATCTCAATGTCGGGTAAAAGTACCACACAATTGGAAGCAACGTCTCCAAAATGACATAAATAGTGTTGCCGGGGACGTTAAACTTCAATTCAAACAAACAAAGCATGGTATCAGAGCGTTATATCACGTATCGGGTACTTTATGTTCGAAAACGAAACGAAAAATATCGACATTTGTCGAGTTGTGATGTCGGAAATGTAAACGGACCGTGAAATTTCTATTCTCCAAGCCCCGATGGTGGTGGTAGGGGGGGGGGGGGGGGGGCACCTTGTGGACTGGTACAGATACCTGTGCGAACACTGTATACTAATTAGGAGGTTCAGGATGAGCCTACACTGCTCGTCATCATGCTGAAACCAAACCCCTATTTAACATAAAGGATGTGTACAGTTTGAAATATGAAACCCAGCCGGCACACGTCACTAGGGCAACGTCAAATCAACGTCGGTGCATCATGACGTAGATTTGACGTTGCATAAACGTCATGACGTTGTACCGACTTTGATGTGACGTCACAATTACGTCATGTTCCTGCTGAGAAAGAATCCACTTCAAAAAATCACATCGTAATCTGAGTGTTCACATGTATGGGGTGCCGTTTTACTATTTAATCCATTTTTATAGATATCCATGATTCGATTTATGGATATCCATAATTCCAAATATTTATATCCATAAAACAGCCGAATAAAGGATATCCATAATTCGAATTATAGATATCCCTAAATCGAATTATAATTCGATATATGGATATCATTAATTCATAGCGATTTATGGATATCCATAATTCGAATTCTGTATGTCACTAACTCCAGTTATGGATATCAATAAATCAAAATATGGATATCCATTGCTCCGCTGACGTATGGTTATCCAAAATCGAATTATGGATATTCATAAATCGAATTATGGATTACTATAAATCAGGCTAAACTATGGATATCCATATCTCACCACAAAAGCCTTTGTTTGCAGTCTTTATTTATTTATTTACCAAGACGAATGATGTTTATCCATAATTCGATTTATGGATATCCATAAATGGACCGAATTATGGATATCCATAATTCGTATTATTCATATCCGTAATTCGAATTATGGATATCCATAAATCGAATTATGGATATCGATAAATTGACCGAATTATGGATATCCATAATTCGTATCAATAATATCCATTATTCGAATTATGGATATCCATAAATGGACGAATTATGGACATCCATAATTCGTATTAATGATATCCATAATTCGAATTATGGATATCAATAACTCGACTTATTTATGGACATCCATAATTCGAATTATAGATATCCATAGAGCGAAAAATTGATATCCATAAATCGAATTATGGATATTTTTAAATCGAATTATGGATATCCATAAATAATTGTAATTATCCATAATTCGAATTATGGATATCATTATTTCGATTTATGGGTATCCATAAATATTTGTGGATATATATATATAAATAGGGAATAAATAGTAAAAGGGCGTCCCATACACATGCAAGAAAAAGAGTGTTTTCTCTTACACTCAGGAAACCACGTCAACATGTATATAATTTTGAAACCCCTGTGTCCGGCCTAGGTAGCTCAATCGGATGCGCGTCTGACTTGTGATCAGGAAGATGCGGGTTCGTTACTTGCGGGGGCCGTCAACATTATCTCGTGGAGATTGATCATGAAACATTTTTCTTCCGTCATTCCCTCTCTTCCGCTGATTTAAGAAGGGCATTTGTCAGTTTCTTGTGAAAGAATGTGCCCTGTACTGGTAAACCTATTACGTATAAACCTGCCCAGGAAAAGTGTGGACGGCTTATTAGTGTAGAATGGGCCGTTGAACTCAAATACAAACAAACAAAGAAAGCCCTTAACCCAATTTTAATTAGTAAAACCGGAGTTTACAGGAGTATACATTATTTTTTCTTATTTCTGCTTAAAACATTGATTGTTGTTACTCATTAGGACCCCCTCGCCGAGGCGGTTCTAACGTGTCCCCACAATGTATGTTTTGAGCAGAAACATGAAAATATAAAAAATTATCCTAAAATTTCCATTTTTTTTTTTTTTTTTTGTTTTTTTTTGTTTTTCTCGAAGAATTTCAAATCGTTTTCGTGGTGTATTTTTTTTTATCTCATCATGAAAACGCGTCTATGTAATTTTGACCCCACTGAACCCAACTTTTATATAGTAAAACTGAAGTTTACAGGGGTAAACCTTATTTTTCTTATTTCTGCTTTAAAATATAGATTGTGGGTGCTCGTTAGAACTGCTACGGTGATCTACAATCTATATTTTGAGCAGAAATAAGATAAATATTACAATCATTTTCATCTTAAAGTTTAGTTTTTTCGACGGTGAAGTTTACAATGTATTTGTATAGACGTGTTTTCGTTATATGCTTGAAAAAAAAAATCTCGTACATCACTGTTCAATTGAGGCTTGCTTGTTTATCGACAAGCGAACAATGGCAACCATTAGTAATCAATTAAAATCTTTGATCAGTTCTTTGAATCAGTAATTAAGCTAGCCCATGCCATTTGAGAAACAAGTGACATATTCGATCGGAGAAAACTCAGATTGGTCTACCCAATCTTTGCCTGCTCACATACCCGTTATGTTATGTTCACGAAGCATTAGGAAAAATGAACAGCGCTGATCTTTCATAATAGTAGATAGATTTACAGGCTGTTACAAGTCTTCACTGGTCATGTAGTGCCATTTACGACGAATAAACTATTCCATATCGTTGCTTGGAAGAAACCCATTCCAGCTAACGGGTTGTCTATTGATCTGCTATTTGTACCCATTTTTTGTACTTTAAGCAAACGGTTAGACCCATATCAAACGCCGCTTTCTTTGGCGTTGATCTGCACCTGCATTGATAACCATTTCAATTTAAAGGACTACAGACATGCAGATTAACAAAAGTTTAATTTGAGTAAATAATGGATGTGATTACTGTGAGCCAAGCACCAATAAAATCCTGGAAGGTTTTAAATACAGAGATTACATAAAAAATGTTAAACTATTTACTTGACACTTAAGTTTCACAGTGTATGTCATTGGCAAAGAGGTAGGTAATATAAGTTTTATTTATTTATTTATTTATTTATTTATTTATTTATTTATTTATTTATTTATTACGAAAACACGCCTATACATATACATTGTGAATTTGACCGCCGAAAAACGAACATTTTTAGATGAAAAACGTTGATTCCTTTCTTATTGCAGCTCAAAATATAGATTGTGGGTACACGTTAGAACCGGCGGTTCTAACGAGTACCCACAATCTATATTTTACAGCAGAAAAAAAGTTTACCCATATAAACCTTAGTTATAATATATATAAGTGGGGTTCTATGCATGCTGTAATACATGTATAATTATCACGTGATACTGCTGGTCCTGGTGTACCACGCTCAATAGTTAAGCTGTCACATATTCAGAGCTTGCGGGTGTCAATCTCAGCCCGGCCTCATTTTTTTCTAACTTTTATAGTGTTTTGTAAGCAAGCCTATCCACTAATGATGGGCAAACGTCGGACCAACAACTCTGCGACGTGCCAACGTTATATCGCTGTCGGCCCGACGCTGTATCGCTGTTCCGTGCCATCTGGGCAATGTGGCCTCTCTCCTGGTTCCGCGTATTTAACCAGTCGAGGTTTGTGTCTCATCATGTTTGTAATTAGAGAAGTGGGATTTACCAAGGTATACCTTATTTGACATACTCCTTGCTTCCCGGTAAGAACCCATCTCAACCACTTATCAAGGAAGTACTTTTTTTCTTTTTTTTTTTTCTTTCTTTCTTTCTTTCTTTCTTTCTTTCTTTTTTTTTTTTTTTTTTTTTTGGTTTGGTTTTATGATTTCAAGAATATTTCACTAATTTCGATTTCTAGCCGATCATTGTGGAGGTAGGTGAAAAACGTAGATCCGGAGGAAAAAAAGACACCTGACCTTCTGTTGCAGAACTTGGCGTCTCACATGTTACTCGAGAGAGACTCGAACCTACAGCGGGGAGGGCCTGATGATAAGAGACAGGGATCTTAGCCACTAGCCCCCTTAGGCTCATTAAGGATATACATTTACACTGAAATGACTTGCACAACTTTTGGCTCATGCAATTATGTACGACCTTATGGAAACATGGCTATACAAATTCATTGCAACTTTTCCGCCGCAAAAAAGGAAGATTTTAAACTGAAAAATTGTGATATTTTTTTCTGATTTCTATTAAAATATAGATTGTTGGTACACGTTAGAACCGGTTCAGCGAGTACCCATAATCTATACTTTGGAGCAGAAATAAGAAAAAAATAGGTTTACCCCTGTAAACCACAGTTTTACTACATAAAAGAGGGTCAGAACTATATAGGTGTGTGTCCGTGATGGTGATAGGGAAACTGCGAACCACTGTGGGTTCATATTGTGCCAGGCGACGGGTGTAATGGGGGTAAATATTCCTATATTCTATGGAATAATGGTATGTTATGTGATTGTTTGTGTTTAGATTTTACGTCCCCGTCAACACTATTAAGGTCATGTTGAAACGTAACCGCCGCAATTTAATTCTCCACAAGTTGCCCCTGCCCATCGGGGTCTTTAGAAATAGATTGGGCTGCATGAAACTTCCGCGCAGAGATATAATCGACTGGTAAACCGCTTAGGAGGTCTAAGCCTGCCCGGGAAAAGTGGTGCGAGTCAGCCAGTCCATGCATATAAACCCTATTGGTTTAATTGGGCGGCAGGGATTGAGATGTCATGTCGGGAAAAAGTCCCACAAAATTGGAAGCAGCATCTACAAAATGACATGAATAGTGTTGACGGGGACGCGAAGCCTCAAATCAATCAAACAAATAACTCCCCTCAACACTGCCTGCGCACGTCTGTAATGGGTGCATGTATTTCCAGATGAATATTTGTGAAACTGTGTTCTAGTCAATAACATTTGAGCCCCGCCAAGCGAATGTGTGTCTTCGAGCATTCCGTCATGAAATATTTTAACTGCACATGCCCAGCCATTCAGAGGGGCCAGGGATATGGCTTTCTGTCTGAAGGTTCCTCTTGATTCACTGCTTGTATGAGCGAGCAGCGAAGGTTCTGACGAGACTGCGCGGATGCGCAGGCTCGCCTGAACCTTAGCTGCTCGCATAGGCGATAAGTACCAAAATCGCTTGACGGAGCCCAATTATATTGTGGGTGCTAGTTAGACCGGCCCTACCGAGTACCCACAATCTATATTTTTTATGAAAAATAAATTAGTGTATACCCATGTAAACCCCAATTTTCTCTATATAAAGTGGAGTTTACATGGGTGTTCATTATATTGATTCGTTAACTTGATTGGAATCATCTAAGGCATTCAAAATCAGGTATCATCTTTATGCGTGCGTGCGTGTGCGTGTGTGTGTGTGTGTGTGAGAGAGAGAGAGCATATACATGTGAGTTAATTGTCAACATGCATTTGATACTATCATTTATCCTTTAACCCTTTTGGTACCAAATGGAATCTTCCTACTTATATATAGCAGGAGTTCATTTTAAAATTTAGGGGTCTCATGTGGGTTATCTTCAAAATTGATTTGGAAAATGGCTGAACTTTAAGCAAACAGTGGAGGCCCTGATCTTTTCCCTTTTCAAATTGCACATGATGTCAATACTACCCAGCAGGGTAGACGTCATGGCGTTGCACCGACGTCAATGTGACGTTTGTCCGGGTACCCGTTTTCGGGTTTCCGGTACAAATTGGGTTAATCATATAGTATTGACTGTCTGTTTACTTTTTGTACAAGTCTATGACTTTGTTTGTTTCTTTGATTTGAGATTTAACGTCCCCTCTCAACACTAGGCCATTTTGAAGAATTTGCTACCAATTTTATGTTGTTTTTTTCTCGACACTGAGATAAATGACATCTGAATTCCGGCCACCCAATGAAACTAATAGGGTTTATATGCACGGACGGTCCGACACGCACCACTTTGCCTGGGCAGGCTTAGACCGTCTAAGGGGTTTACCAGTAATCATGTGCCGTCGGTTCCAGCTCTGCGTCGAAGTACCATGCAGCCCAAACTGACTCTTCAAGCTCCGATGGGCGGGGGCCAATTTTATATTGTACTCAGTCCGCTTCCACAATCATCATGTGAACAGATCGATAAAATGGACACCTCACAAAACCCCACTTTATATAGAGAAAACGGTGGTTTACAGGGGTAAACATTATTAAGTTTTTTTTTCTGTACCAAGACATAGGTTATGGGTACTCGTTAGAGCCGACTTAGAAGCGTTTCTAACGAGCACCCACAACCTATTTCAGAGTAAAAAGAACCATTTTGGAGATATGAAAAAACATGCACTATGTCCCCCTTACGACACTTCACACAACGGTACCTGCGTATTTCTGCGGGATGTCAATTAATGGTCGCATTGTTGGTTTGGTCGCCATGAGGCGGGCAAACCGGGTCTAATGACCAGATTGTAACTGTTCCATGGAGGGGCACGTGACGCGATCAACCAATCAGCTTTAACAATGATGCAATACTATACTGCAATTACAGGAAACAGCCTGTCTGAATAGCGAAACAGACCGAAAAGGAAGCTTTTCAACTCAAACAATAAATATCTTAAGGGAAATGGATACACCTGGCAGGTGTGGCAGTTAGTCTACCATTTTTACCGTATTTCGAAACACACCTATTCAAATACATTGTCATGTTTTGGCCAAAGAAAAAGAAATTTTAAAAAGAAAATTGGAATATGTGCCTTTTTTTGCTCAAAACCTAGATTGCGGGGAGTCGACAGAAACGCCTCGACGAGGCGATTCTATCGAGTACCCACAATCTAGTGTCTCAGAGCATGAATACGGAAATTAATGTATACCCCTGAAAACCCGAGCTTTACTATATAAAAGTGTTGATTATATTTTCTTGTCCTTTGAGATCATTGATTCCATTGTGGAATTTTGAAAATATAATTAGCCGAAACTAGCTAGTCTGGCCCAGAAAACATGTGCACTCCATATTTTTCAGTTCTGTGGTGTATTCCTTGCTTTCAAAGGATAGCCCTTTTATAGAACATATTTAACTTCACTACAGCTGGTGTGTGGGAATGTGTGGCGGCGGTAAAACGTCTCCCTTCCCTATATCATAGTGTAGATTATATTTTCTTGTCCTTTGGGATCACTGATTGCATTGTGGAATTTTGAAAATATCTTAGGGTCACTGATGAGGCCTAATTGGCCGAAACTAGCTAGTCTGGCCCAGAAAGCATGTGTACACCGTATTTTTCAGTTCTGTGGTGTATTCCTTGCTTCCGAAGGATAATAGAACATATTAAAGGGGATCACAATTCTATAGGCATGATTTCGTGATGGAAATACAACTTTAAGGACCTTATGGTTGCTACTCTGTTGACTCTGTCCAACTGAAAAAGGGGTATACTCTAAAAGGGGAAGAATTTGCTCCTCAAGGGGTCTACTCTAAAAGGAGAGAATTTGCTCCCCAGG
This sequence comes from Lucinisca nassula, assembly GCA_963580285.1. NCBI lineage: Eukaryota > Metazoa > Mollusca > Bivalvia > Lucinida > Lucinidae > Lucinisca > Lucinisca nassula. The sequence continues at coordinate 186,367,916 of OY757013.1, read as the reverse complement.
AGCAAATTCTTTCCTTTAAGGGTATAGCGGCCCCCGCCCATAGGGGCTTGAAGAAATATATGGGCTGCATGATGCTTCCACGCAGAGCTGAATCCGGCCCGCACACTAGTACTGGTAAACCGCTTAGAGGATATAAGCCTATCCAGGAACCGCGGTGCGAGGCCATGCTAATAAACCCTATTGGGTTCGTTGGGCGACAGGGCTTGATATGTCATTTCATCTCAATGTCGGGTAAAAGTCTCACAAAATTGGAAGCAACGTCTCCAAAATGACCTTTACAGTGTTGACGGGGACGTTAACCCTCAAATCAAACAAAATTAAGAGTATACCGCTTAGACATATCCAATAAAACTACTTTTGCAGGAGTAGCAGTCATTTTCGCAAATTTTACGTCTTGCAGTGCCATTATGGAGTAAGTCCATGGAAACGAAAAACAACATAACATAACTACTACTACTCACAAAGTGTGGCTGGCTGCGGTAGCTCAAGCGGATGCAGTCTGACTGGCGATAAGGAAGACTCGGGTTCGATACCTACTGGGGTCGGCAACATTCTTTCGTGGAGATTGATTATGAAATCTTTTCTATGGTCATTCTCTCCCTTCCGCTGATTCAGGAAGGGCAGGGGTCAGTTTTTGGCGACAGAATATGCACTGAACTGGTAAACCGCTTACGGATAAGCCTGCTCATCAGGAAAAGCGTGGATAGGTACACTGACAGGCCCAAACATGACCCAAATCAGTGTTGACTGGGCCGTTAAATACAAATAAACAAAACTTGCAAAGTTTACTTCACACAGATAGGAACAGATTTATATATTCTGAACATCTCCCGGTACGCTGGTAGCTCTTATAATACGTATATGTAAATGTTGGAAAGACAGAGAACGTTATTTTTCCTCATTTATAAAGATCGCTGGGTGTAACGGGCCTCCCTGGCCTAGTGGATAGGAGTGCTGACTCTTAATCATTAGGTATGGCTCAGGTCGCATCATGAGAAGTTCTGCAACGGAAGGTCAGGAGGTTTTTTCATCGGGTACACTAGTTTTCGCTCATCTCCGATTAACGATCGGCTTGATGTGAGTGCACTGAATAATCTTGAAAGGATCGTAAACCAAACATAAAAAGATCGCTGGGTGTGTAAAATCATTTTCATGTCTTTGCTACTAGAATCCACGTCAGTGCCAAGGTCGAAGGTTCTAAACCTTCCAAATATATAAAATTTTCAGGGAGCGAAACAAAGTCATAACGTTGATGGGTCGTTGTTTATTGTTCTTGAGCCCAGCACAGATAGCAATAGATTCTGTTCAAAAACTTCATGACTACTAAGTGACCTGCCACCAGTTACAGACTGAGTTGTTAAAACACTTTTTTGGCGCATTAGATGGGAGCTATTGTATCTGATAAGCTGAGAGTGGTGTTCTTTATTTCCATTCTTAAAACTGGAAGCAATGTCTCAAAAAGACTCATACAGTGTTAACAGGGACGTCACCAATAAATGAAATAGATAACCAAGGCCCTATAGATGAGTCTAGGACGCCACCGGTCGCTAAGGAAGTGCTATCCTACGATTCCGTATTTTTGCCCATGAGCAGTTTTGTGTTGCAAAAATAACCGTTGTTCAGACTGATCCGATAGCAGTTATTGATTTCTTTGAATTTGACAATTTTAAATAGAGCGTAAGTAAAAGGTGACGTATGTCTTGCGTCACTGTGGCGTCCAACTGATAATTGCTGACAATTAGGTAAGGCCTGCTATCCTTGCAGCAGGTAAGGGTAGAGGGGAGTGCTCTTATTCCTTCTGTTTCTATATACATTTCCATTCATTTTCCTCTTTTTCCTCTGTCCTTTACTTTAAACTACGATCTCTTCTATATGTTCCTCCCTTTCTCTGGGAGACGAGACAAAATCATCCTCATGGGTTGACGTGACGTTTAACCCAAAACAACAATCGAATAATTAACTGACAATGGTCGCGTCATGTTGCGCTAATCGCAAGACAAACGATGCGATGGCGAAGATGATTGGCTGGTTGGTTGAATTGTGGTTTAATGTCCCCGTCAACACTATTTAGGCCATTTTGGAGACGTTGCTTCCAGTTTTGTGGGACTTTTACCCGACATTGAGATGAAATGACATCTCAAGCCCTGACGCCTAATGGAACCAAAAGGCTTATATGCATTTGACGGTCTGACTCACATCAATTTGCCTGGGCAATCTTAGTCCATCTAAGCGGTTTACCAGTACTCATGTGTGGTCAGTTTCAGCCCTGCGTGGAAGCACCATGCAGCCCAATCTATTTCTCCAAGCCCCGATGGGCGGGGGCGAGACAGTGAAGACGAATCGAAGGATTAACAACCTGACGGATTCAACATGTGGGTGATAAAGATCAATCGTTTACTACCAGTAACAGGGTTGTTTGAATATTGAAATTCACCGTCCCCGCGACCCCCGCCCATCGGGGCTTGAAGAAATAGATGGGCTGCATGATGCTTCCATGCAGAGCTGAAACCAACGCACACGAGTACTGGTAAACCAATTAGAGGATCTAAGCCAGCCCAGGCAAAACGGTGCGAATCGCAGTCCATGCTTATAAACCCTATTGGTTTCATGGGCGGCAGGGCTTTAGATATCATTTCATCTCAATATCGGGTAAAAGTCCCGCAGAATTGGTAGCAACGTTTCCAAAATGACCTATACAGTGTTGACGGGGACGTTAAATCTCAAAACAAACAAACAAATCACCGTCCCCGTTAACACTATTTGAGTCATTTTTGAGACGTTGCTTCCTAAACCCACATTGAGATAAAATAACATCTCAAGCCTTGCCGCCAAATAAAAAAAAGATGTGGTGTATAATGGTTTACCAGCACTCAAGTGCGGTCAGTTTTAGCTCTGCGAAACCAGGGCCTCTCGTATACCGTACAAACACACTACCGACTGAGATACCGAGCCACACCTTCGACCTTTTACATACCTACCCCCCCCCCCCCTTGCCTAATGAGATTCGTCCCGAACCTCTTAGTGCTATCCAGTCTGGATTCGGACATTCGGACATGGTATCTGCTAAGTACTGTTGTGATTCAAAAGATTGTACACTGCGGTTTTTGCTTCTTTGATTTGAGGTTTAACGTCCCCGTCAATAATGTAAAGGTCATTTTGGAGACGTTTCCAATTTTGTGGGACTTTTACCCGACATTGAGGTGAAATGACATCTCAGGCCCTGCCGCCCAATGAAAGCAATAGGGCTTATAAGCATGGACCGTCCGACTCGCACCGCTTTGCCTGGACAGGCTTAGATCCCCAGAGCGGTTTACCAGTACTCGTGTGCGGGTCGGTTTCAGCTCAGCGTGGAAGCATCGTGCAGCCCATCTATTTCTTCAAGCCCCGATGGGCGGGGGCCGCTGAAATGCAGTATAAAAGTCTAAGAATGTTGTGAATTAAATGACAAACACTTTGCTTAAAATGCATTAAGGGGGATAATGATATCAGCTGGCTCAGATCGGAATGTAGACTGACAAGACCAAACCTATTGGATGCTTTTTGAAAGCAGCCAACTTGTTTTACACAAGATTGAAATCGTTAAGGGCATTTAACTTTTGCGAAAGCCTTAACATACCTTTGATTTTATTGTTTATTCTGTAATCACTACCCAGCAGACACATGAAGTAAATGTGACGTCACATCAACGTCAGTACAACATCATGACGTTTATGCATCATCACATCTACGTCGGTGCAACGTCATGACGTCTACCTTGATGGGTAGTATTGACTTCAAGTGCAATTTGAAAAGGGAAAAGATCAGGAACTGATACAATCGTATATGATGTTGTACTTTTATATTGTAATCTGTCATGCATTTTGTTATGCCGAGTGTTGCTAACATGATATTGGTGAGGTTCGCCGTGCCCGTCCGTACTCAGCTCAGATTACCAATTATGACTGCAGATGGCCTTCGTATTATTAAAATTTATAAGACATGAATTTCTCTCCTTTATATTGCCCCCATTTTATTCTTTAAAGAGAACATTTATCGCGCTTACAAAGTCTATTAAATTAAATTTAAATGAATAGATCCACAACAAACCGTACGTCACGTCACATGTGAATGGGGAAGACACGGAGAAGCCTGTAGATGCATGCAATCTGATCAGAGTGACTGAAGGTCTTTCAGTATCTAAATGATGAACATTTTTTCTACCATACATTTTACTCAACGTAAATGGACCCGCTCAAGGGCCACAAGCGTGGTCACTTGTCATATGTATAGTTTGTAGGTTTTATCTGCATAATTTGAAATCTCTCCTATTTCTTCCTTTAACCGTTTTTGTACCAAATGGAATATTCCACCTTATATATAGAATGAGTCCATTTCTAAATTTAGGGGTGCCTGGTTGTGTTTTCTTCAAAAACTATTCGACAAATTACTGAAATTTTGCAAACAGTGTAGGCCCTGTTCAGACGCCGCGTTCTCGTCTGATCTGGGCCTGAACTGTTTGTCAGGGTACCCGCTTTGGGATTTCCGGTACAAACTGGGTTAAAGTTTTGCTGTTTTTAAACTTCTCTTGTAAATATTTTAAGCCAAAGATTTGTGAAGTCTTAAAAATTTGAATTCTATTGTGAGGTTTATTGGGCTTATAGATTTTATGTGAACTTTATTTGCTAAAATATGATGTTATAAGCATGGATTATGATAATCCTGCTTAATGCGCAACCCATTTTGTACCAAATAGAATCTTCCTCCTTCTATATAGCAGGAGTCGATTTCAAAATTTAGGGGTATCAGATAATATTATCTTTAAAAGGCAGAAAGTTTTGAAACCAGTGTAGGTCCTGATCAAACGTCGCATTCTGTGGTGTCTTGTCTGGGCTTGTACTGCTTGTCAGTATCCCGTTTTAGGGTTTCGAGTACAAATGGGTTAAGGTCGGAACTGCAAATTTCCACTCACATACGGGGACTTAAAACATGACCCACGTCACGAGAAAAAGTTGTTCATATACTGCGACGCCACCAATGACGGTTCCGGATTAAGAAGGTTCCGGTGGCTTATGTGAGCAATGAAGGCTTAGGTCAGATTGTGCTATTGCGCAGCGTGACCCACGCCTTCACTGAGCGTGTGATATATATATATTTCTATCGAAGTGATTCGATTGTGAATGTTTTCGGAAGAGAAGAACAAATCATGGTATTTTAATTATTTCAAGACATCTCTATCTTTCTGGTTTCTCTGTTTTCTTGTGCAAGCCATTTCTTTAATTAACCCATATATGACAATGGAATCTTCCATCTTATAAATTTGGAGTTGTCCATTTCCAATTATAGGGGTGTCAGATTTGTTTTGTTTAATGTAAGTTGTACAAAAATGTATGTTCTTTGAGTAAACAGTGTAGACCCAGATCAGACGCCGCGTTATGCGGCGTCTGATCTGGGTCTACACTGTTTGCCAACGTCCCGAAAAAGGGCCACTAGGCATATATGGGTTAAGGTGTTAGTATTAAACAATTGATTTTTTTCTCTCTTTTTTTTTTTTTTTTTTTTTTTGTTTTTGCTTTTGTTTTGGTTTTATAGTCCTTTCAAGATTATTTCACACATATCGATCGATCGTTTATCAGAGGTGGGCGAACACCGGAGTACCCAGAGAAAAACCACCTGACCTTCCGTTGCAGATCTTAGCATCGAACCTATATTAAACGAAAGTATGAGTATGCTTGGTGTTAAATTGGAACTCTATCTATCTATCTATCTATCTATCTATCTATCTATCTATCTATCTATCTATCTATCTATCTATCTATATCTATCTATCTATCTATCTATCTATCTATCTATCTATCTATCTATCTATCTCACCCGGTGTCGTTGTGGTGAGAAATACAAACGAGACAAAGTGACGAAAGGTTAAAATGTTATCAGTCCGACGAAGGCAGAGCGCAACGATAAAATGTTAACAGCAATGCTTCCGGTCCGTGGCATGGAGTTGACTGAGTCAAGGTCTGGCAACAATGTTATATTTGGAAGCTGCCTATTCCATTGAACAGCGGGTAGGGGTGAGGGGTTGCTGAGCAATTTCTATTGGAGATACTGCTATATTTAATGGCAATATAGATGACATAAAACTGAGCATCAATGAGCAATATCGTCATATGTGTGAAGGTAAACGTCCATAGAATCTTTTATGGCAGACCGGATGGCATTTTTGCAGAGGACAATTTGTGATGTCATTCTTATCTATGTTCAAGATTGTGGGCATAAAATAAAACGATGAGGCGGTACTAACGATTACCTAAATGCATGTTTTGAATATTAATTGAAGTTAATTTCATACCATAGAGAATCCCACTTTTCCTATATCACTGAGTTTATGAAGATAGTCACTATTATTCGGACTTATGCATCACGAAAACACGCCTATATAATTTTGACCCTCCTCGAACCCCACTTTTATATAGTAAAGCTGGGGTTTGCAGGGGCATTACTTATTTTTCTTATTTCTGCTCTATATTATAGAGTGTGGGTACTCGTTCTAACGTGTACCCACAACCTATATTTTGAGCAGAAATAAGAAAAATAACACAATTTTTCATCTTAAAATTTTCATTTTTTCGGAGATAAAGGTTACAATGTATTTGTATAGACGTGTTTTCGTAATGAAATGTGCGGCATTCTGTGGCGTCTCTGCTGTGTCTACAGTGTTTGCCAAAACCCAATACATAATTCCAGATACCCTCTTACGCAACATTGTGACCGCACTTCACTAAGAATACCGCCCCCGCCCATAAGGGGCTTGAAGAAATATATGGGCTGCACGATGCTTCCACGCAGAGCTGAATCCGGCCCGCACACTAGTACTGGTAAACCGCTTAGAGGATCTAAGCCTGTCCAGGAACCACGGTGACAAAGTGATGAAACGAGACAAAGTGATGAAAGGTTAAAAGGTTATCAGTCCGACGAAGGCAAAGCGCAACGTCCATGCTAATAAACCCTATTGGTTTCATTGGGCGACAGGGCTTGAGATGTCATTTCATCTCAATGTCGGGTAAAAGTCCCACAAAATTGGAAGCAACGTCTCCAAAATGACCTTTACAGTGTTGACGGGGACGTTAAACCTCAAATCAAACAAACAAACAGGGAGAATCGAGTGGACATCAACATGAAAAGCTTCTGTACTTACTAACGTTATGTTGATTGACCGCCTAGCCAGAAAAAGGATTATTCCACAGATATTGATGACTATTTTCCCTCACTGGGATCAGCAATATTCATCAAGATTGTGCACTTAACACATACAATCACACTACGCTATTAAGACCACCTAAACTTAAGACTAATTCTGCTTTTGAAGGCTTATTGAGAAGATGACAGTTACTAGTATTCTGTCTTTGTGTTTTCTGCATCCTGTGTCTCCTGTTAACAGACCACACTTGGGACTGTTCAAAAGTGGTCTTACAGACCACTTTTGAACAATACCAAATGTGGTCTTAATATAGGATTTAACTATAATATTGCATGGCTATGTAATCCGAGTGTATAATGTAATGTTTCTTTGTTTCAGACTGGCCAATGCTGTCAGGTCTTACTTTTCTATGGATGACGAGTGACACTTTACTTGAAACCTGGAATCTGTTTTATTTACATTTCATATCAATTGTGACTGACAGTTTGATCCGCTTATCCGTTCAAATAATATTTACTGTTCAGTAAGATCACCCAGTTATCATTTATTGTGATTTAATATTAAATTAATAGATAAAGAAATAGTATACTCAGGCGGAGAAAGGCTTAACACAGTCTATTGTTACTTTCACACACAAGGGACAGTAGATTTTAGAAATTTCTATGGATTACAATAAGGTTGACCGTATTTGTTGATACGAGAGACATAATGTAGCTTCAGTTATTATGTCAGTCAATATTGCACAAAAAGGTCTTCCCAATCTTAACGTTGGGCATTCAACAGAAACGAAAGACGCATACGGACTACCGGTGGATAGAAAGACAGGACAAAATCTAAGTCACTCTCATACTGGGAATTCTAAGTGTTCTGGAATTAAGGCGGTGTTCAATAATGGTGTCAGAGTACCTATACTGAAGGATATTGAAAGCAAATTCTACGGTAAAGGTGCACCTACATCATGTAGATTCGACATTGTAGAGAAAGCTAGAACGATTGTTAAACCGGGAGCACGTGCATGTAATACGCATGAGATAAATGAAGGAGTTAAACAAGAGCCATCGACTATGACAACAGTAGAGCACAGATTTGTTGTGCCGAGACAGCCAACATTTCACTATACTAATCAACATCATTTTGATCATAAGGATAGAGATAGTTTGGGAAAAACTAGTCCATACCATTGGAGTAAATATGTAAAATCGGCTAAGGAAGGGGATGCCAGGGACGTTTTGTACAAGAACACATATTGTCTAGACATAGATCGGCTACGGTACAGAAGTTCTACCCTACCCCGTATTGCTACTGACAGACCACTGAGCATAGAGAGCAATGATAGTCGTGGCAAGACACTGTCTACAAGATCAAGCGGCCAAAATACATCTACAAATGCTAAAGAAAATACTATTATACCACAACAACCACGTGGAACCGTGGTCAGATTTAGGGAATATATAAAGCCAGTAACATACAGTTCCAACCATGAGCTGCTTGAGGTAAAGCGGGTTTCTTCTATCCTACAACAACCTATTGTAGACCACGTGGCTCACGTGCGGCACATGCTACCTCTGATTAGGCAGGACTCCAGGAGAGCCACTAGAGTTGATCGACCTTTAAAATTCGAACATCCCAGATACCGAGAAAAGGGCTTTAAAACAACTTTGTACAATAAACCGGTCCACCATTCTTCATATGAGAAAACCTTCGTTTCTGCCGACACATTCAAAGAATATCTAGACAATCTTCAAATGAGTGCCTCCAAAATACCGACTAAACATGGACGGGAGGGTCCAGACTTTGCCGTGCCGTCTAGGAGACAGCCGAGACCATATGACGTCAACGCACACGCGCTGCAGTCAGTTGGTGACGTAAACAAACCAGACGCTGGTATTCCAAAAGCGCCTCCTGGAACAGAAGATCATTCACGGACCCAGGACAATCGATCAGCTATCACTATAGAAATTAAATCGGCTTGGAAACAAAACGAACGGGATACAGGAAGCGATCTTCTGAAAATCAGCAGCAGAAAGAGTGAAGAGAAAAGTCCAGTACTTGCTGCAGACACTGAAGTTGTTAATGCTATGGCTGATAGTGCTCAAAAAGAGGATCCTGAAGTTCAGGCTCTAGATACTGTGGATGGTATTATCAGTAAACCGAGCAGTATAATTAAAATACCTAGTTCACGCGGTAGTGACAGTGGTACCACTTGCCCCACTAATACGCCTACCCCTAATGTAGACTCGGATGCTGAATAGGAATAGGTTATAGCCGAAATTTGTCCTAGTGTTATAAATAATTTCATGCTAATCTCAACTAAGAATGATAATTAATTAAAGCAACTAAGTGTTTTTCAAAACGCCCATCACGAAAGCATGTTTATATAATTCTGACCCCCTCGAACCCCACTTCTATACAGTGAAACTGAGGTTTACAGGGGTAACCTTATTTTTCTTATTTCTGCTCTAAAATTTAAATTGTGGGTTCTAACGAGAGTACCCAGATATAGTATTTGTTTTTCTACACATGACGTACCCACACTCTATATTTTGAGGAGAAATACAAAAAAATATCACTATTTCGTCACCTGAAAGTCCTCGTTTTTTTTTTTTTTTTTTTTGCGGTAAAATTTACAATATATTTGTATAGGCGTGTTTTTTAAATGCAGTGGAATTCCGTTATTAAGACCAACTAAACGAAAGATTAAATTCATCTGTTGTAGTCCTTGTGTTTTCTACACCTAGTGTCCTTAGTAAGACCACATTTTGGGACTTTACAAAGGTGAGTAAAAGTCACTGATGTGGTATTATTATAAGAATTTCACTATGTATTGTTGCGTTCATATGTTTGCCAGCAGAACATGATGTATGGTCTGCTCATCAACGTTTATGGCAGTATCCCAGGGCCCAGTTGTTCAAAGCATCGTTAGCTTAACAAGCTCGTCATGGGTCATATCGCTAATTCTTCTAGCAAGTTTATTATCTAAACTTTTGTTATTTTTGCTGAAATATTGTGGGAAGCTTTTGCATATGCAAAAGCTGCTCACATTTTTTTTTTCAGAAAAAACTTTAGCATATTTGCCATATTAAATGATCAAAGTTTTAACGATTCGTTAACTAACGACGTCGTTAGTTTTGAACAACTGGCCCTAGGTGTTTGATATTTTGATATTGATGACCAAAAGAAATTCCAGGCTTAAATGAGGGAATTATGAAAGTGTTATAACCACGTACCAGTGCTTAAAATTGTTCAAATAAAGAATGGTTTGTTCAGACATAGCAACAGTTAATGTTGTTATTTTGTGATCTCTGCAGGATAGTTTTTGTCAATTCTCCATAAAAACTTACGTTGTGGGTATTAATTAGAACCGCCTCGACTGTTCTAATACACATGGGAATGTCATTTGACGTCTGTCTGATTGCATAACTACAGAACGACCGTATATTCTGGGGCATAATGCAGGAAACCCGACGTCATAATAAAACGCCACTTTTCATTGGTCATCATTAGATTTTCCACAGTTCGCAGAGGCTGCCGTCTTGACCAAATATATTTTTATTTTTGTTCTAACACAGCACCTTATTTGCATTATCTGCTGGTTCCTAGTCTGAAGGTTTTCAGTGTTGGAAAAACAGGTAACCAGACCCCCTGACCTTTCAAGGTCAGGGGGGTCTGGTTACCTGTTTTTCCAATATTGACAATGCGCAAGCTGGGAGCCAGCAAATAATGCAAATATGGTGAAATGGAAATTAACTTTGGTTTATTCCGCAATAAATCGCAGGAAAGAAGAGCGTGACGCAAATATCCGCCGTTTTATGACGTCACTCCGGGATTCATTGACGTAAGACGGTGTAACGTCATTTTCTCGCATCGAAAGCGATATAAAAGGACATAAATGCATGTGTTACACTCAGTAATTTTGGCGGGGTTTATTCTAAATACGGCGAAATGTGCGCTGCTGCCTTGAATGCAATTGTTAATCGAAGCTTAGCATTCTGAAACTAGTGAACAAACGTATTTGTTTCTACTCTCAAAATACGAACTTATTACCTCCGAAAACCTAAGACGTCTTTACGTCACCTTAAACTAGGTGTTCAAGAATTTCATAAGAAGTTTGTTTTGGCTCCAGCAGACAAGGTCGCTAACAATGTGGTCGTTGTTTGACGGCTCCCTTCAAAAAGAACTTGGTGGTATTAAAGCCTATGAACTGCAGTCTTTGGCTCTATAGAGGGCTGTTGTTGATGACCACATTTGTCATTCATCGGTATCATAAACTACGCAAAGCCTTTGGAAACTTTTATAGACGCCATTCCGATTTAATTTCAAAATACCTTGTTGGACTTTAATCTCTTCTGCAACAAGATTTGTCGGAACTCGAATTTTATGGTGACTTAGTATATTAATTCAGAAAAATATTGCAATGACTTCAGCACCCAATTTCGTAAAATCATTCTTCGATCTAAAAGGATTGGGTACAACACAAATGTTATACGACAAACTGCATGTATGGTAGTTAACCCAATCACGGTTGACAACTTTGTTTCCCTCTTTAATTGCACGCCGGTGGGTCAGGCCTCAGACTCTATGACGGTTCCAGCGTAAAGACTGAGAATTAGAGGGAATTTAATTATATGTAATGTTGGTTGGTGCCTGATGCTCTGTCTCTTGTCGGGCCCATCGGAGTCTAAATCTTTTCAGTGGTTTCTTGCTGTCGCGGTTTATTTTTGCCTTTCTTTCTTTCTACTTATACTGCGATCGGTCTCATCTGATCATTACTCGCAGGTGTACATTATATACACAACAGGTCTGCAGGATGAAAGCCTACACAGTAATCATGGACTTATGGTAGGGGTCTTTAACCTGCACAGTCTATTACACCTTACGACATTCAGCCATGCAAATGATGCCAATGGAGCATGTTCGGACACCGACATTTTATCGACGCTGCCTGTGATCGAACCCGGGACCCTTAGCATCAGAGGCAAGTGCACTAACCACTGAGCCTGGTTTGTCTTTGAGTATGCGTTCCGTTTATATTATTTTGTTTTGGATAGCCAGTTGGCCATTTTGTGGGAAAGTAACTGTCCTATAGATGTTTCCATTAGGATCTAGTTATTTCATGTTTGTGTTTCTGTCCCTGGGAGCTGTGGATTAATTGTATCGATTCCAGATCATTGCCTTTACTTCTATTTCGGAAGAAATTGAAGGAAACAACAGCATATTGCCGTTTGTCAGCGTGTTAGAATCGTAATAGATCAGCTCTTGGATGTGAATTGTTGAGTTCAGTTTGTCAGTCAGTTGTAAGTCGATAAATCACTCACACTACGCGCTCTTGATTTGATCTTCTTTACAATAGTTACTGACCGCCAAACTGTGATGTATTACTCAACAATTCACTGCTAGAGCCGAACTTTTTCTCAGATCAATCACGGAATTTAATGAGCCCCGCCAAGCGAATTTGTGTCTTCGAGCATTCCGTCATGACAAATTTTAACTGCGCTTGCCCAGCCATTCAGAGGGGCCAGGGATATGGCTTTCTGTCTGAAGGTTCCTCTTGATTCACTGCTTGTATGAGCGAGCAGCGAAGGTTCTGGCGAGAGTGCGGCTCGCCTGAACCTTCGCTGCTCGCATAGGCGATAAGTACCAAAATCGCTTGACGGGGCCCTAATAACCAGTGGTATACACATTGCCTTAAGGGGAGCCAACTCCTGCAAAAGTATTTTGTCTCCCATGTTAATAGGGGTCAACTTTTAAAGGAAAAAAATGCTCCTGAGGAGCAAATTCTTTCCTTTAAGAGTAGACCCCCTTTTCAGTGGGACTTATAGAAAAGCGAATAGTAAGTCCCGAAAGTTATCTCCCATTGAAAAATGGCGGACAATCTGCCAGGTGTTCCCATTCCCCTTAAACACAACTTATGTAGGGATACAGGTACAAGTATTGAAAGCCGCCATGGGGAGAGGTAAATCATTCGTTCTTACACCGTTACATATTTAGTTTTATAGTTCCTTTGACGCGTCGCCGTTTGGTTGTTTAAAACGGGGTTTAACGTCCCCGTCAACACTAGTTAGGTCAATTTGGGGACGTTGCTTCTAACTTTGTGGACATTTTACCCGACACGGAGGTGAAATAACATCTCGAGCCCTGTCGCCCAATGAAATCAGAAGGTATATATGCATTGGGCGATCTGACTCACACCGCTTTGCCTGGGCAGGCTTAGATCTTCTAAGCGGTTTTCCAGTACTCGTGTGTGGTCAGATTCAGCTCTACGTGGGACTACCATGCAGCCCAACCTATTTCACCAAGCCCCGATGGGCGGGGGCGAAACGCGCCGCGGTAAACCGATATTTGCGACCGTAAAACCGAAGATATACTGACAATTGTATCCCGGGGCAAACACTATGTTGGAGTGAGTTATCCCCTATTTGTTGGTGAATATGACTCATTTGATAATACCAAAGTTTACAACTAGATATACTTTAAGGGAAGTTGATACAATCACCTCACACCTCCCCTCCAAGAAACCAAAATATATCAAATAACTTCGTCGCACCGTCGCAAGCGGAAACCAAAAAGGACAATTACTTTCCCATAAAATGCCCAAAAAGCAATCCAAAATAAAAAGATAACGGCCAGTTAAAAGTTTAAGAGGGGAGGGGTGCGGGGGTGACTAAAGTCGATTTTAAGTGACCACAATCCTCGCCCTTCGTTCTGACGCGGCTTAGACAAACAATTTATTCTGTCCGCTGGAGGGATTTCTAATTAGCAGTGCAGCATCTCCGAGAAAATAGAAATCAATACGGAGATGAACCAACTATGAGGACTCAACAGCGTGAAATAACTGAAATGCTGGAGCAAACGAAACCAGCAGTGACAGTCCGTTGGGTCCGACCCTTTTTGCAAATATCTGCAATTTCGGAACGTGCAGACTAAGTGCTTGAGAATGGGGATACTTGCATTCATTATCTTCTTTGGGAGATATGTCGCCGCTGGTAAACCGCTTAGAGGATCTAAGCCTGTCTAGGAACCGCGGTGCGAGGCGGACCGTCCATGCTAATATACCCTATTGGTTTCATTGGGCGACAGGGCTTGAGATGTCATTTCATCTCAGTGTCGGGTTAAAGTCCCACAAAATTGGAAGCAACGTCTCCAAAATGACCTTTACAGTGTTGACGGGGACGTTAAACCTCAAATCAAACAAACAAACAAAGATATGTCGCCGCTTTAACGGTCGAAAACGGGATCGTGTCGCCGTCTCTGCTATATGTATAGTAACGCGTTGTCGTAAAACATAATTTGGGAGCCTCAAATCGCCGATTAACCTCACTAAATGGCAATGAATTCAGTTATCCCTAGTAAAATAAGTTGTTTCACGGAATAATTACAAAACATTGAAATACGAAATAACCTAGTTCAGATGTCAGGTAAACACGCCTATATAATTTTGACCCCCTTAAACACCACTTTTATATGGGCCCCGTCAAGCGATTTTGGTACTTATCGCCTATGCGAGCAGCGAAGGTTCAGGCGAGCCTGCGCATCCGCGCAGTCTCGCCAGAACCTTCGCTGCTCGCTCATACAAGCAGTGAATCAAGAGGAACCTTCAGACAGAAAGCCATATCCCTGGTCCCTCTGAATGGCTGGGCATGCGCAGTTAAAATTTGTCACGACGGAATGCTCGAAGACCCAAATTCGCTTGGCGGGGCTCATATAGTAAAACTGGGGTTTACAGGGGTAAACCTTATTTTTCTTATTTCTTCTCTAAAATATAGATTGTGGGTACTCGGGGCGGTTCTACAATCTATATTTTACAGAAGAAATAAGAAAAATATCACAATTTTTCATCTTATTTTTTTTTTTTCAGCGATAAAGTTTACAATGTATTTGTATAGGCGAGTTTTCGTAATGGGAGTTTTCATAACTGGCCGTTATCTTTTTATTTTGGATTGCTTTTTGGGCATTGTATGGGAAAGTAATTGTCCCTTTGGTTCAAAACACAAACGAAAGTGTGTCGTAGAAACGGAAAAGATAATCCACTTATGCTATGCCTGTGTACCTTTGACTATGATTCAGAAGTGCCGGCGCATTCAGGGCGTAGACAAATTGATAAAGCTGCATGGTGCTTCCACGCAGAGCTGAAACAGACCGAGCGTTTGAGTACATCATGTTAATAAGTCCATGAAATGGAGTCCCCTGTATACCCCGGTTTATATAGAGAAAACTGGGGTTTACAGGGTAATATCTTATTTTGCTTATTTCTGCTACAAAACATAGGCTGTGGGTACTCGTTAGAACAGCCTCAGTTAGGCGGTTCTAACGAGCACCCCAACGGTGGTTCTAACGAGCACCCACAACGTATGTTCGGAGTATAAATAAGAAAACTATCATAATTTTCATCGGAAAAGTAGCCATTCTGGAGAAATGAAAGAATACACTTATCGTACTGACTTGACAACCGCTTAGAATATCTAACCATGCCATGGCAAAACTGGTGCGAGTCGGGATGCCCCTTAACACCCATCGCCTTCTTCGGGCGGTAGGGCTTAAATGCCCTTTAATCTCAATGTCGGGTAAAGGTCCCACAAAATCAGACGCAATATCCATGTAAACCCCGACAATCGTTGTTGGCAAGTTTACTTCGGGTCGACTGACAAACAATCGACCCAAACCTCTCACATTCATTCAACAACTTTGGCCCATTAACAAAAAGTCGACAGAATGCTTCCCGCTGGCAGCATTATAAAGGCCAGTATTGACAAGGCCAGCAACTATGTTTTTAAAAGAGCCAATTCTTTGTGAATGGAACGACTTCTCTTCTCGCGAGGCTTGGCATCTGTCCTCGTCGCTTTGGCCTTTGACTTCCGGCCTTTGACTTCCACGAGATTAAATTAAGTATTTGCATAACTGTCGCATAAGTGAACTTCAACGAACTGCTTTTGATAAAGTCGTACTTACTCGTAACCTAAAATATTCTTAAATATTTAAGGTAATCTTAAACTTTTAAGATTTGACTTTCACACATAAATGCATATAATGTACAAATGTAAACAAGGACAAACGAGGGGTAGCCCCTATGTGCTTTTAGCGCCCGGTTACCTTACAAAATCTATCAAGTCAAGGACAAACGTTCGTGCTTGATGCGCTTGAGAAGAAGGCATCAAATACGGCGCAGGGAACGTTTTTAAGCGATAGAGAAACGCAAACACGCGTGTATACGAGGACTGTTCAAATATGAATGCAACTAAGCACATAACAAATGATTCCGAGATAGATTTCGATGAAAAAAAATATTTTGTCCCCTCAAAGTATTCCCCTTTAACAGATATACAAACTTTCAGTCTTCTGATCCAATCATTGAATGCATTTTGGTAGTCTTTTCGAGGTATACTATGAAGGCACTGGAATATTGCAGAACCGTGGTGTTTGCGCTGTACAAATTTTCGACCAGAAAGGTATTTTTTCAGTCGCGGGAACAAAATAAAGTCACACGGGGCAAAATCAGGGGAATACGGGGGGTGAGGGAGTTCAACAACCTTTTCCTGCTTCAGATAGTCTTGCACAATGAACGCCTTGAGCGATGACGCATTGTTGTGTAGCAATCTGACATTGGCCAAACCAGTTGCGGGTCTTCGTTCTTTGAAATATTTCTTCAATTTTCGAAGAACTTTATTCTTGTAAAACTTCGCATTTACAGATTTGCCTTTAGGCACAGCAACCTGAATAGCAGGGCCCTGATTTGAAAAGAATATGGCATACATTACCTTCTTGACGCTCATGGTCATCTTTGCAATGCATGGTCTTTTGCAATACTTTGTTGCCCATATTTTATTCTGAATCTTTCGTTTTGGCTCAAAAAAGTGAACCCATGTCTCGTCACCTGTGACGACATTAGCGAAAGACCGTGCATTGTAATTTGGAAACTTTTTAAGCAACTTCTTGGCGCACTGAACGCGTGTCTTTTTCTGCACACCTGTCAACAGATGGGGAATCCATCTAGCACAGATCTTTCTCATTTTCAAATCCCGTTTCAGAATTGTATGAGCTGCTCCTAATGAGATGTCAACCATACTAGCTATTTGCCTAGTGGTGTATCGTGCATCGGTAGCAACTATTTCTTTCACTCTAGCAACCATCTTGGCAGATTTTGCTCTTTTCGGCCGACGATCATGTGGTGCATCTTCTGTTGAGCCTAGCCCACAGCTGAATTTCTTACACCAACGAAAAACTGTCAGAAAAGACATTTCATTATGCCCATAAACCGAACATATTTCATCAAAAATGTCTTTGCACCGTATACTAAGAATACAACGATTCTTAATATAGGACCGTATTTCAACGGCGTACTCTGACCTTCTTCCAACCATGTTTTGTATTAGTATACAAGAGTAGACAGTGTTTATCGAACGACATACATGGCTAAAGTGCACGGATTTTAACAGGTTTGGTATCAATGTATAGGTAAAATGTTTTTCTACGCTGTGATATTTATTTCCAGGTGATTTTCGCATTAGTGCATGAGAAAACGTTCTACTTGCATTCATATTTGAACAGGTGATTTTCGCATTAGTGCATGAGAAAACGTTCTACTTGCATTCATATTTGAACAATCCTCGTACTTTTGACCCCCTCAAACCCCACTTTTTTACAGTAAAACTGGGGTTTCCTAGGGTATACATTATTTTCTTATTTCTGCTCTAAAATATAGATTGTGGGTACTCGATAGAACCGCCTCGTCGAGACGGTTCTATCGAGTCCCCACAATCTATGTTTTGAGCAGAAATATGAAAAATTTCACTATTTTTCATCTTAAAAATTCCGTTTTTTGGCCGAAAAAAATTATAATGTATTTGTATAGGCATGTTTTCGTAATGGTTCATGGATTCGACTACGAAACGGCGCATAGTATAATCCCCGCTTCTGCCAGTTCTGTTCTGATGAAAATTTTAAAAGCTTTGTAAATGATAGGGTAGAAGAGTATAATAATGATAATTCTGAAATTATAACGGAAGGTTTCTATCCTGTTAATAAAGATGAGGTTCATTTGGCTATTAAACAAGCAAAGAAGGGGAAGTCATGCGGTTATGATGGGGTATTCTATGAACACTTAATGCTTGGGGGTGACTTTATATGTTTGTTGTTATCGTGTTTATATACAGCTATGCTATGGCATGCACATACTCCAGCTCAGATGAAACTTGGTTTAATCATTACTTTGCATAAGGGGAATAGAAAAAGTAAAGATAATCCAGATAATTATAGAGCAATCACACTGTCATCAGCAATTTTAAAGATATATGAAAGAATTTTACTGAATAGAATTGAAAGTGAATTTACCGTAGATGACTTGCAGGGTGGGTTTCAGAAACAAAGGGGTTGTTTATTTACTTCGTTTCTGCTAAGAGAATCAATAGCCTTTGCCAGGGAAAATAACAGTAAATTATATGTTTGTTTTTTAGATCTTTTTAAAGCCTTTGACAATGTATGACACTCTGGGTTGTTGTATAAGTTATACCATTGTGGAATTCGTGGGTTTGTATATAAAGCAATAGTCAATCTATATACTGATATGAAAAGTTGTGTCAAGTACAAGGGATGCACGTCCAGTTGGTTTCCTATTCTTCAGGGCACAAGACAAGGTGGAGTGCTCTCACCGTTTTTGTTCACAGTTTTCATAAATGAACTAATTGTTAATTTAAAATCTTCTGGGTTTGGTTTACATATTTATGATATGAACCTTTCTTGTCCTACATTAGCAGATGATATGTTCTTAGCGTCGCTTTCGAAATATGGTCTTAGTAGGTTGTTGGATATTTGCCATGAGTATTACACATGTTGGCGTCTTAGATGCAATGCCTCAAAATGTTCGATCGTCGTATTCAATGAATCTAAAGCTGATTACGTGAAAACGCTAAGAACATGGAAAATTGGTCCGGAAGTAATAAACGAGGTCGAACAATATCGGCATTTAGGCATTTTATGTAATAAATATTCGATCCTCGATGAAAATATACTCAACTCAAGCCATAAGCTTAAGAATACATTTTTAGGACTCGTAAATTGTGGCATCTATGAAAATGGTTTACATCCTATTAACTCTAAAAGATTGTATAATGCTGTAGTTTTACCGTCTGCTTTGTACGGCTCTGAATTTTGGAATGGTATATTATCAAGCCAAGTTCAGCTTTTAGAAAAAGCACACAGATTTTGTATTAAAAATATGCAATCATTACCTAATAGAACTCGTACAGATGTTGCATTGAGTCTCTTGGGTTGTAATCCAATTATATCCGAAATTGATTACAAGAAGCTTATATTTTTTGGCCAGTTATGTACTTTGTCTATTTCTTGTATCACAAAGGACATTTTTACTCATAGACTGATTAATTATCTTGGAAGTCCAAAACAAAAGATAGGCTTTATTCCTGATATTTTGAGGACTTTAGACAAATATTCTTTGAGACATGTGATATATACTTTCATTGGAAATGGCACCTTTATGTCGAAGCATGCATGGAAAAAACTTGTTAAAAATAGGATAGATTATGTAGTTAGGGTAGAGTGGTTAAACAGTGTCGGTAATAACACATATCTAAGTAGGTTTCTTTCCTTTCATTATTTATATGAACCATGTGTTTTTTGGAAAATTTCTAAAATGAACAATAGATTAGCCAAACATTGTCAAAACTGTGTAAAGCTTATAGGCATGATGTTCTCTAATTATAATTTTTTATCATGTGCTTCATGCGGAATGTTGAACAGGAATCAAACAGAACATATTATATTGTATTGCAGTGAAACAGAAAGTTATAGAAAAGAACTATGGCAAACAATTTGTCGCACTTTTGGATTTAATGTATTTGTCAGATTCAAACTGTTACAACCTGCAGATCAAATTTTGTCACTGTTTTCTTTTATGAATAATATTCTGGGTGATGAGCAACATATCAACCAAATTGAATGTCAAAGATCTATAATCTGCTTTTTGGATCGTATGGCTAGATTGTCTTTTTTCCAAAAAATATAAACATAAAGATAAGATCTCGGATAATTTGCGATGAATTATGCATAATATGACCTGAACCTTTGTTTTTCGTTTCGGCAAGGGATGCTGGTCCGATTGTGCATGATCTAGTCATCATTATATTTACATAAAATTAAAGCCATTACATATGGGCTATATAATGGTGAAATAGGCCTTGAAGAGTTATTGAATGAGATTTGGTCTCTTTGTGTTTCGTTTCGGCAAAGGGTGCAAATCTTATCATGCTTCCGTTATGATCATACATGTCTTTTAGACCATATGGATGAATTTATTACAGGACTGATGACGTTCAATTCCATTGAACATGAAAAAAACATGATAATAAAACATATAAATTTAAAATTAGTAGATTAGTGGATCCAAGGTCCGATTTATATATGATATATATAACATGCATATTGCATGTACTTTTTATTTTTCTATTGCATTGCTCTCTCTTTTTTTTTTTTTTTTTTTTTTTTTTTTTGATTACTTAAAACATTCATTGTTCATTATTCATATATCATATCATTGTTTAGTGTCACTATTTTGTTTTGTAACTTGTCTTTGTGATGTTTTGTATGTCTGTTCATTGTATGTATGCTCTCCTTATCTGGAGGAAATAAAGAATCCATCCATCCATCCACTATTTGCCACTCATCCGGCTATTTAAGAAATATCTTTGGCTAGTAAATTCTACTAAGAAATTAATCGATTACGAAAAATCAGTATCGATAATCATATTTCTGGAATTTATCGATCAATTAATCGATTATCCGATTAATCGGTGCAGCCTTAATTTTAAGTGACCACAATCCTCACCCTTGGTTCTGACGCGGCTTAGACAAATAATTTGTTCTGTCCGCGGGAGGGATTTCTAATTAAGAAATAGATCAGCTCTAGCTGTGATTTGTTGAGTAATAAATCACAGTTTGGAGGTCAGTTGGAAAGTAGACAAATCACAAGCGCGTAGCGCGCGTGATTTGTCTACTTACAACTGACCGACAAACTGTGATTTATTACTCAACAAATCACAGTTTGTCGGTCAGCTGGAAAGTAGACAAATCACAAGCGCGTAGCGCGCGTGATTTGTCTACTTACAACTGACCGACAAACTGTGATTTATTACTCAACAAATCACAGACAAGAGCTGATCTATTTCGATTCTAACACGCTGAAAATCGGCAATAATGTTGTTGTTTCCTTCAAAATCTCACAACCTTTCGCCATTGTTAAAAGAAATCCCGCTAAAATTATCGACTGAAACACATGCATTTATATCCTTTTCTTACGTTTTCGATGCGGGAAAATGACGTTACACCGTCTCACGTCAAGGAAATCGACAAGTGACGTCATAAATTGGGAATTTTAATGACGTCACTCGTCACGCTCTTCCGAGCTGAGATTTGTTGCAGAATAAAACACAGTTATTTTCAATTGCCAATATAGGCTCGCTGTGTTAGAATTAGCAGTGCAGCATCTCCGAGAAAATAGAAATCAATACGGAGATGAACCAACTATGAGGACTCAACAGCGTGAAATAACTGAAATGCTGGAGCAAACGAAACCAGCAGTGACAGTCCGTTGGGTCCGACCCTTTTTGCAAATATCTGCAATTTCGGAACGTGCAGACTAAGTGCTTGAGAATGGAGATACTTGCATTTATTATCTTCTTTGGGAGATATGTCGCCGCTTTAACGGTCGAAAACGGGATCGTGTCGCCGTCTCTGCTATATGTATAGTAACGCGTTGTCGTAAAACATAATTTGGGAGCCTCAAATCGCCGATTAACCTCACTAAATGGCAATGAATTCAGTTATCCCTAGTAAAATATGTTGTTTCACGGAATAATTACAAAACATTGAAATACGAAATAACCTAGTTCAGATGTCAGGTAAACACGCCTATATAATTTTGACCCCCTTAAACACCACTTTTATATAGTAAAACTGGGGTTTACAGGGGTAAACCTTATTTTTCTTATTTCTTCTCTAAAATATAGATTGTGGGTACTCGGGGCGGTTCTACAATCTATATTTTAGAGAAGAAATAAGAAAAATATCACAATTTTTCATCTTATTTATTTTTTTTTTTTTTTTTTCAGCGATAAAGTTTACAATGTATTTGTATAGGCGAGTTTTCGTAATGGGAGTTTTCATAACTGGCCGTTATCTTTTTATTTTGGATTGCTTTTTGGGCATTGTATGGGAAAGTAATTGTCCCTTTGGTTCAAAACACAAACGAAAGTGTGTCGTAGAAACGGAAAAGATAATCCACTTATGCTATGCCTGTGTACCTTTGACTATGATTCAGAAGTGCCGGCGCATTTAGGGCGTAGACAAATTGATAAAGCTGCATGGTGCTTCCACGCAGAGCTGAAACAGACCGAGCGTTTGAGTACATCATGTTAATAAGTCCATGAAATGGAGTCCCCTGTATACCCCGGTTTATATAGAGAAAACTGGGGTTTACAGGGTAATATCTTATTTTGCTTATTTCTGCTACAAAACATAGGCTGTGGGTACTCGTTAGAACAGCCTCAGTTAGGCGGTTCTAACGAGCACCCACAACGGTGGTTCTAACGAGCACCCACAACGTATGTTCGGAGTATAAATAAGAAAACTATCATAATTTTCATCGGAAAAGTAGCCATTCTGGAGAAATGAAAGAATACACTTATCGTACTGACTTGACAACCGCTTAGAATATCTAACCATGCCATGGCAAAACTGGTGCGAGTCGGGATGCCCCTTAACACCCATCGCCTTCTTCGGGCGGTAGGGCTTAAATGCCCTTTAATCTCAATGTCGGGTAAAGGTCCCACAAAATCAGACGCAATATCCATGTAAACCCCGACAATCGTTGTTGGCAAGTTTACTTCGGGTCGACTGACAAACAATCGACCCAAACCTCTCACATTCATTCAACAACTTTGGCCCATTAACAAAAAGTCGACAGAATGCTTCCCGCTGGCAGCATTATAAAGGCCAGTATTGACAAGGCCAGCAACTATGTTTTTAAAAGAGCCAATTCTTTGTGAATGGAACGACTTTTCTTCTCGCGAGGCTTGGCATCTGTCCTCATCGCTTTGGCCTTTGACTTCCGGCCTTTGACTTCCACGAGATTAAATTAAGTATTTGCATAACTGTCGCATAAGTGAACTTCAACGAACTGCTTTTGATAAAGTCGTACTTACTCGTAACCTAAAATATTCTTAAATATTTAAGGTAATCTTAAACTTTTAAGATTTGACTTTCACACATAAATGCATATAATGTACAAATGTAAACAAGGACAAACGAGGGGTAGCCCCTATGTGCTTTTAGCGCCCGGTTACCTTACAAAATCTATCAAGTCAAGGACAAACGTTCGTGCTTGATGCGCTTGAGAAGAAGGCATCAAATACGGCGCAGGGAACGTTTTTAAGCGATAGAGAAACGCAAACACGCGTGTATACGAGGACTGTTCAAATATGAATGCAACTAAGCACATAACAAATGATTCCGCGATAGATTTCGATGAAAAAAAATATTTTGTCCCCTCAAAGTATTCCCCTTTAACAGATATACAAACTTTCAGTCTTCTGATCCAATCATTGAATGCATTTTGGTAGTCTTTTCGAGGTATACTATGAAGGCACTGGAATATTGCAGAACCGAGGTGTTTGCGCTGTACAAATTTTCGACCAGAAAGGTATTTTTTCAGTCGCGGGAACAAAATAAAGTCACACGGGGCAAAATCAGGGGAATACGGCATACGGGAAAAGTTCGGCCATATGAAATCAAGGGAAATCAAGGGAACGAACCAGTACTGGCAGTTTTTCCAGGTAGCTTCCAGAATTACGCTACTTGACACCTGTTTTAAAGCAATTCGGCTATAGTCGGCAGTTTTCGATGAATATCGGTTGTGACCGTTAATCCTTGTCTCAGACAATTGCTTAAGGGTATTACAGTGGCATATTTGTTTTAACTAAATATGATGATTTATTGGTCCATATATAATACGGATTAAATTGCTTTTCAAATATTATAGTATTGTAAGGGAAAGTGTTTGTTTTATGCCGCATTTATAAAATAACCTAATGCCACTTTTATTTATTTATTTTATTTATTTATTTTATTTATTTTATTTTTTTTTTTTTTTTTTTGGTGAAGTCGTTAGTTAACGAGTCGTTAAATTTTTTATCATTTTGTACAGCAAAACAAAAAAAAAAAAAAAAAAAAAAAACTTCGAATAGGGTTTGCATCAAATTTACAAAAAAGCTCCTCACATTTTCCAGTAGAAATACAAGAGTATTAGGTACCTATTGAATAGTTAACGTTTTGACCATAAACGAGTTCATTAACCCATTCAGTATACCAGAAACACCTAAAGGGGTACCTTGGCAAACAGTGCAGGTCCAGATCAGATGCCACAGAACGCAGCGTCTGATCAGAGCCTGCACTGTTTGCTTAAAGTTCAGTCATTTTCCAAATAGATTTTGATGAAAACACAACCTGGCACCCCTAAATTTTGAAATGGAGTCCTGCTGTATATAATGTGAAAGATTCCATTTGGTACAAAAAGGGTTAACTTACGCTGCTTTGAACAACTTGGCCTTGATGATCAATGTGTGTTAAGTAGAACGTAGTTGACTCAATGTTAAAGTTTTGATAGTTTTGAGACGGATTGACAAACGCTACTAAGTACAGTTGCTTTGCACTGCTGATTTCCACGTGCCTTTCACTGGTCTGTTTGAAACCCATCATTGAGACTGCTCTAACGAGTACCCACAATTTATGTCTTGGACCAGAAATAGCAAAATAATGTAGGCCCCTGTTAATACAGAGCGTGTTTTTGAGGGGTTCTTCAAGGACTTGCTTTACGTGATGGGAAACGGCTATTTTAAGCCGCACGTCAGAGAGCGAAAGCATGTGCAAGGTACTGGTTAACCGCTTACGTATAAGCCTGTCCAGGAAAAGAGTGGATAGGTAAACTGACCGGCTCAAAAATGACCTAAAATAGTGTTGACTGGACCGCTAAATTCCAATACAAACAAAAGCTCTGTTGGCCTCGTTAAGCAATAAAGGGGAACACAGTAAGCAAACTGTTTCATTTTTAATCATTTCATTTGACAACTAATCGGTTTTTAATCCGTTGAACCCATACTGGCATAACATCACTTAACCCTTTTTGTACCAAGTGGAATCTTCCTCCTATAGCAGGAGTCCATTTCAAAATTTAGGGGTGGCAGGTTGTATTTTCTTCAAAACCTATTTGGAAAATGGTTGAATTTTTGTAAAACAGTGTAGGCCCAGATCAGTCTGATCTGGGCCGACTGATCTGGGCCTGCACTGTTTGTCACGGTACCCGTTTAGGGGTTTCCAGTCTGAAATGGGTTAATCACTATTAGCAGTGAAATATTTGCATATCTGAAACACTCGTGAAAACTATGACGTTTTCAACGCACTCGTTAGAAAAGTTTATTTATTTTTTTTTTTGCACGAGTGAAAAGTTTTATGTTTTCAATACAATCGATGAAATTATATTTTTGGTATTTACCTAAAAAAAAGTAAAAACATACATTAGGTTAACAAGTCCGTGAAATGAACACCCCATAAACCCCACTTTGTATAGGGGAAAACTTGGGTTTACGGGGTATACACTATTTTGCGCTCATTGAAGCGGTTCTAACGAACACCCATAACCTATGTTTGCAGTATAAATAAGAAAATTATCACGGATTTTCATCAGAAAAATAGCTATTTTGGAGATATGAAAAAAATGCACGTTGACGCGCGAGTGTGTTAATTCTTGCTCCAAAACATCGATTGTGGGTACTCGTTAGGACCGCTGTAAGAGATTATCTTGGAGAAGAAAATAAGATACTTGATAGCTAGCGAATAAGATTATATGACAAACCCCAGACCAACCTGGCATCTGCACAATTTGATCAGAGTGTTCATTGTGCGTTATATGGATATATTTCGTTATAATATAAAGACTTGAATTGTGCTCAACCCTTTTTCTTTCTTTTTTTTTTTTTGGGGGGGGGGGGGGGGGCGGCGGGGTTTGCTCAATTCTAATTAACAGAAGCAATGGGGTGAAAGGGAACGCGTTAACTGGACCGAGTCCATTAACTACAGAGAACGTTTGTCTCAAGATTACCTAACATAAGTTTGTCGATATCATGTCAACAATTAACGCTTCCGGGCCATAAAGCGATTAGTTTGAATATACACACAGCGCGTGTCAACTCTTAAAATTCTATGCATGTATTAATTGATGCCTATTAATCGAAACTTTGTTGAATACTGTTTAGCATTAAAATATATTTTGATTTGCAACCCTGACAACACATTACAAAACATGCCTGTATAACTACACAGTAAATTTTATTGCCGAAAAAGAAAAAAATTTAAGATGAAAAATTGTGAAATTTTCTGTTGCTCAAAATATAGACTTTGTAACGAGTACCCACAATCTATATACAGAGTAGAAATAAGAAACAAGGTTTACCTCTGTAAAACTCAGTTTTATTATATAAAAGTGGGGTTCAAGGGTTCAAAATTATATAGGCGTGTTTTCGTGATGATTATTTTTCTATGTGTAAATACATGCAATTTATCCCAGAAAATAATATTTGAACCAGGGCACAGCACTCCCTAAAATTTACGTGTGCCCAGCAAAGAATCACATCGGCGTGCGCATCCTAGACTTCTCTTGCTGCATGAAGAAGCATTGGATCTTTCGCACAACGTAGGCTCTGATCAGAAAAAGTACTTAAGGGTTTTAAGTATTATTCCCACAACCGGCATGATTGGCAGTAATTAGCAACAATTGCCAATTAAGCATGTGTGTGAAGTACCCGAAAAATACAAAAAAAAAAAAAAAAAAAAAAAAAATCACCTAAATCAATATATTTTCGCTAGTCAAAAAAAAAATCAATATGTTTTTTTTTTTCTTTCTTCTACTTCTTTTGTAAACAATATGAAGTGTTTGTTAATTGCGCATCAGTCACATGCAGAAAAAAATATATGAAACAAGAAAAAAAAAAAAAAAAAAAAAAAAAAAAAACAAATCAAAAACAGTAAATATATAAATAAGACGAAATAAAAATAAATTTATTTCAGCATTAAATGTCATTAACAAAAATGTTTTCAGCAGCTCACTTTGACATTCGTCTTGAACCAGCTAAAACCCGGAAATTTCCGATTTAATCCGATGATCGCGTAATATGAGAACCGATAGCTATAAATAGATACAATGAGGAGAGACGGCTAAAAGTACTAAAAATGGCAAGAAAACAACCTGAAAATGACCAACTTTGTTTTTATTTGATCTTCAATTATTTAATACTGTTGGAAAGAAAAATCATTTTTCTTCAAGAATCTAAAGTCACATTTTTAACAACGTATTTTATAATTTAATTATTACAGTATAAAAACAGACGCCCTCGTGAGTTTTTGCTAATTTTCTATTGAAGTAAACGAGAGGTTCACGAGACGAAGGGTCCTATTTTCATTTCAAAATTGACCAGTTTAAATTTTATTTAAAAAATGTAAAATTATAATCAAAATTAAGATAAAAGATTGAATTTTTATAATTTTCAATCACATTTTCACTATCTAGCCTAGTATTTTTTCAATCATATCTTAGATTCAAATGCCCTATTAATTTCTATACACTTTGTCGCGCGGTTTAAATCGGACACAGGTAATAGGCGGATTACAATTGTCCCACATGGGGGGTGAGGGAGTTCAACAACCTTTTCCTGCTTCAGATAGTCTTGCACAATGAACGCCTTGAGCGATGACGCATTGTTGTGTAGCAATCTGACATTGGCCAAACCAGTTGCGGGTCTTCGTTCTTTGAAATATTTCTTCAATTTTCGAAGAACTTTATTCTTGTAAAACTTCGCATTTACAGATTTGCCTTTAGGCACAGCAACCTGAATAGCAGGGCCCTGATTTGAAAAGAATATGGCATACATTACCTTCTTGACGCTCATGGTCATCTTTGCAATGCATGGTCTTTTGCAATACTTTGTTGCCCATATTTTATTCTGAATCTTTCGTTTTGGCTCAAAAAAGTGAACCCATGTCTCGTCACCTGTGACGACATTAGCGAAAGACCGTGCATTGTAATTTGGAAACTTTTTAAGCAACTTCTTGACGCACTGAACGCGTGTCTTTTTCTGCACACCTGTCAACAGATGGGGAATCCATCTAGCACAGATCTTTCTCATTTTCAAATCCCGTTTCAGAATTGTATGAGCTGCTCCTAATGAGATGTCAACCATACTAGCTATTTGCCTAGTGGTGTATCGTGCATCGGTAGCAACTATTTCTTTCACTCTAGCAACCATCTTGGCAGATTTTGCTCTTTTCGGCCGACGATCATGTGGTGCATCTTCTGTTGAGCCTAGCCCACAGCTGAATTTCTTACACCAACGAAAAACTGTCAGAAAAGACATTTCATTATGCCCATAAACCGAACATATTTCATCAAAAATGTCTTTGCACCGTATACTAAGAATACAACGATTCTTAATATAGGACCGTATTTCAACGGCGTACTCTGACCTTCTTCCAACCATGTTTTGTATTAGTATACAAGAGTAGACAGTGTTTATCGAACGACATACATGGCTAAAGTGCACGGATTTTAACAGGTTTGGTATCAATGTATAGGTGAAATGTTTTTCTACGCTGTGAAATTTATTTCCAGGTGATTTTCGCATTAGTGCATGAGAAAACGTTCTACTTGCATTCATATTTGAACAATCCTCGTACTTTTGACCCCCTCAAACCCCACTTTTTTACAGTAAAACTGGGGTTTCCTAGGGTATACATAATTTTCTTATTTCTGCTCTAAAATATAGATTGTGGGTACTCGATAGAACCGCCTCGTCGAGGCGGTTCTATCGAGTCCCCACAATCTATGTTTTGAGCAGAAATATGAAAAAATTTCACTATTTTTCATCTTAAAAATTCCGTTTTTTTGTCCGAAAAAAATTATAATGTATTTGTATAGGCATGTTTTCGTAATGGTACATGGATTCGACCACGAAACGGCGCATAGTATCATCCCCGCTTCTACCAGTTCTCTTGGCGCTGAGGTTTTATGCTATTTTGAGTATTTGTTTCCTAGTTTGAGACTACCTGAGTGTGTCCAAGTCTGCTGTTTCGCGTTTCTCAGGCACTTCAATCTCATCTAGGAAACACGCCTTTATAACTTTGACCCACTTTAACCCCGCCTTTATATGGTGAAACAGGGGTTTACAGGGATTATACATTATTTTTTCGGATTTCAGCTCAGATACATAGGTTATGGGTATTCGTTAGAATCGCCTCACCGAGCCTATTCTAACGGGTACCCAAAGTCTCTGTTCTAGCCAAAATACGAAAACAATCTTATTATCTGAAATTATTCGTGATTTTCTTGGTAAAAGGTTCAATATACCTGTATTTTGATAGGCTGTGCTACAAGAAAATCCATTCATTTCCTCAGAGGTGTAAAGCCTTTCTTTCAAGAAAATAATTTGTTGTTTGAGACAAAAGTATTGGCGTATGGATGGTTTTTTAACCTTTTTGTACCAAATGAAATCTTCCTTATATATAGCAGGAGTCCATTTAAAAATTTAGGGGTGTCAGGTTGTGTTTTCTTCAAAATTTATTTGGAAATTTGCTGTACTTTTTGCAAACAGTGCATGCCCTGATCAGACGCCGCGTTCTGTGGCGTCTGATCTGGGCCTGCACTGTTAGCCAGGGTACCCGTTTTGGGGTTTCCGGTACTAAATGGGTTAATATTTGCAAGTGAGACCGGGGGATCTTAAACGAAAACGATTGGATTATTTTTTTTTCGGGACAGGTTGTTGTTGTGTGTGTGTGTGGGGGGGGGGGGGGTGGGGGGATACAAAACATTTTTTTTTTCTGTTATTCTGAAACTGGTTCCGTGGCATAAGTCATCGTGTACAGATTCTTATAGTCTTTCAAAACGGTAAGAAGCCTCCGTGATGTAGCGGTTACGCTACTCGTCTTGTAAACCAAGGGTCGCAGGATCGATCCCGGGCTTCTCCAGACTTTCGGATGGGCCTTTTAACCGAGGTTCCGTCTCCGTTTGACCTTAGCTGCTCGTAAGACGTAAAACTCAAACACTTACTCACTCTTTCAAAACGCAGTGAGACGTGACTGCACTTTTAATTTTTGGACTAGTTCTTGGGTTAGGTAAATATGTTCTATAAAAAGGTTATCCTTTGGAAGCAAGGAATACACCACATAACAGAAAAATATGGAGTTTATATGTTTTCTGGGCCAGACTAGCTAGTTTCGGCCAATTAGGCCTCATTAGTGACCCTCAGATATTTTCAAAATCACACAATGGAATTAATGATCCCAAGGGACAAGAAAATATAATCTACACTATGATGTAGGGCAGGGAGACGTTTTACCACCGCCACACATTCCCACACACCAGCTGTAGTGACGTTAAATATGTTCTATAAAAAGGATTAAGTCGCCTTCAGTTGGGATTTTACATTGAGAGATATAGTTTTACTGAGTTTCGTACTCCATCATACTAACCACTTGGCCACGATTTCTACATAATGGCATTATCAAAAAAACTTATTTTTATATCCTGGGGAAAAAGAAACCCGAAACCTGCTTCCCCTAAAACTTTGAATAGTCTTGTCACGCTTGAACGTTGAACTCTCAAAGGCCGTTGATAAACTATACGCTTATGCATATACTGTTACTTTTACGTGTACACTTTTCACACAAAAGCGTTCCTATATACAAGTTAACACATTTATCACATGACGTTTTGAGTGAGTGAGTATTTGAGTTTTACGTCTCGCCAACAGCTAAGGTCTTACGGAGACGGGACCTCGGTTTAAAGACTCATTCGAAAATCTGGAGAAGCCCGGAATCGATCCTGCGACCCCTGGTTTACAAGGGGAGTAGCATCACCACTTCACCTAGCAGGTTTCTACATGACGTCTTTATATTCAGTGGATAACGTCATGTTATGAACGTGTAATAACGCTTTGGCGGAAGGCAATGCCCATGTCAACAATGTACGCTGGACAAATCAATAAAATCCAATTTAAAATCCAATTCAAAGGCTCGTTTCGTGAGAGTCATATGGAATGACCACTCGTGTATGTTCCTCGATAACCAAATTTATGAAATACATACATAGCGAAGTGAAATATAATTAATGTTAAATATGTTTCTTTTCCCTGGTGAAAAATGTAATGTTTTTGTTTTATTTGTGAAATATTATTTTGGGATGCATGATTGCTCAGTAACATATGCTACTTTTTTTTTTTTTTTTTTTTTTGGGGGGGGGGGGGGGGGGGGGGGTTACGGCCCTTTCAAGATTATTTCACTCATATCGAGCCGATCGTTAATCAGAGGTGGGCGAAAACCGGAGTACCCGGGGAAAAACCACCTGACCTTCCGTTGCAGAACTTGGCGTCTCACACGTGGCCCGAGCGAGGCTCGAACCTACGGCGGTGAGAGACCTAATGACTAAGAGTCAGTGCTCTTATCCACTAGGCCACGGAGGCCGGTGCTTACTCAGGTAGAAAGAGACCTCATTTCCTACCAACATGGTCATTTTGACCAAACTTGCCATTGTTCATCCCAAAATGCGTGTCAAACGAGTAATTTAAAAGTTTAACATAGCTCGGTATTTTCTGACAAATTTTCCACCAGCATAAGACTTGTGCGAATGAGCAGCTCGCCACATTCAACCTTCGCTGTTCATAAATGCAGCCTTTTTTAACCATTACAGTTAGATGCACACCGACGTTACACTTCCGCTCCTCGCCGGGTCCGTGAATATGTTTCTACGTACATTGCCCTCCTTTCAATGTTTTCAGATAGGCAGCACTGAAACACTGAACACTGAAACAGTTTCCGTAAAATCGTGCTTATTTAGAGCGACAACGTCGATGCAACGTCAAGACGTGACATCGGCTTCATGGGCATGACATGGGTCTTTTTCACAAAGGCGACCGCCACGGACTCAGGTGAGCCTGCGAGTACGCGCAGCCTTGCCAGAGCAGTTGCTGCTCTCGGATATGAAGAAGAGAAGAAGCGTTCCAGTTAGCTGCGCAGATGCATTTGAAAAAATGTATGGTTATAAGGGAGGTAATACAGAGGGTATGATTATTTTTAGGCTGCGTCTCCTGACAACCGGTTGTCAGGAGCATTTTTGCTATGTAAAGTGCTCCTGACAACCGGTTGTCAGGAGCATTTTTGCTGTCAAAAATGCTCCTGACAACCAGCAATATTTTTTCCAGTAAAATCCTGCTAAAGTTGCATTATTTTGGTTATTTAACCCAGTGTTTTAAGTTTCTTGATACATGTTTAATATTTTTTGTCTTCTTTGGTATTATAACAGAACTACTGGAGTGAAAATAAAAGAGAAAAAACTTATGGTATTTGCAGAATTTACTGTTTCGTTTATTACTGAAAATAAATACCAAATACATGTAAATATAGGGGCAATTTTACTTTAGTGCTATGGAGAAAAAAAACATGTCATAAATTCCCAATTAGAGAATATATATGGTTAAGGGGTGGGGATCTGAACAGTTTCTGAGATATATGGCTTTTAATGAAGTTAAGGGGTGGAGCATGCCCCGTGGCACTGATGTCACTGATTGCATCTTATACTTAGGAACAAGAATATATATGGTTTAGGGGTGGGGCTCTTAACAGTTTCTCAGGTATATGGTCTTTTGTGAAGTCGAGGGGTGGAGCATGGCCTGTGCACCCCTGGGTGACCCCTAGGTTGGTGTCACTGAATGTGTCTTATCATTAGGATCAAGAATATATATGGTTTAGGGGTAAGGATCTGTAAGGTTTCTGGAATGGTGAGCCTTTTATGAATTGGAGGAGGTTGGGCATGGCCCTGGTACATCCTGAGGACCTACTTATCATAAGGAACGAGAATATATATGGTTTAGGGGTAGGGATCTTTAAGGTTTCTGGAATATTCAGCCTTTTATGTAGTGGAGGGGGTGTGGCATGGCCCTGGCACATCCCGCAGGACCACCAGGTTGGTGTCACTGAGTGCGTCTTATCATAAGGAACAAGAATATATATGGTTATTGGGTGGGGATCTGAATGGTTTCTGAGATAAATTGCATTTTATGATGTGGAGGGAGTGGGGCATGGCCCCAGCACAACCTAGGGGACCCCCAGGTTGACATAAAAGCATATGGCTGAGAGAAGTTTACTCAAGGAACATTTCTATATAAGTCTGACAAAATATCTGCAAAGGTTTGCCAGTTAATGCCATTTTTCAATTGCCCACATTATAAGTCTATGGGAAATCTAAGTTGCCATTGCAACCCATCTAAATGGCCGAATTTCATAAACAAGAGTGCAATGATGGCCCTGGATCGCTTGCCTGATCCATAGTGTAACAAGTGGGCCCCTGGGAGAGCCATTATTGGCCACAGGCTATAATTTGAATAATCTTGGTAGTGGTCTAAAAGGTGAAGCTTCATACCAAATATCAAAGACCAAAGCCTTCTGGTTTCAGACAAGAAGATTTTTAAAGGTTTTTCTTATATAAGTTTATATTAACCTTGGGGTCCCCAAGGCAGGTCAATTTTGGCCCCAGGGCTATAAATTTGAACAATCTTGGCAGAAGCTTCATACCAAATATCAAAGACCTTGGCCTTCTGCATTCAAACAAGAAGATTTTCAAAGGATTTAAATGCCTTGACTTCTATTTCCTAGGGCTATAATTTGAACAATTTTTGATAGAGGTCCGGTAGATGAAGCTTCACATTACATATCAAAGACCTGGACCTTTCAGAGTAGAAGATTTTTTTTTAAATTTCCCTATATAAGTCAATGTACATTGTAAGACCGAAAGGCCCTTGGGCGGTGACATTTTTCACCCAAGGGCTTTGATTCGAAAAATCTTGGTAGAGATCTACTAGATGAAGCTACACACCAAATGTCAAAGAACTGGGCCGTGCGGTTTCGGAGAAGATTTTTAAAGATTTTCCCTGTACAAGCTTTTTTGAGGTTTAACGTCCCTGTCAACACTGTACAGGTCATTTTGGATACATTGCTTCCAATTTTGTGGGACTTTTACTCGCCATTGAGATGAAATGACATCTCAAACCCTATCGCCCAATGAAACCAATAGGGTTTATTAGCATGGACAGTCCGCCTCGCACCCCGGTTCCTGGACAGGCTTAGATCCTATGAGCAGTTTGCCAGTACTAGTGTGCGGGTCCCTGTATAAGCCAATGTAAAACCAAAGGGCCCCAAGGTGGGGGCATTTTTCGCCCTAGGCCTATAATTTGAGCAATTTTGATAGAGGTTCACTAGATGTGGCTACACACCAAATATCAAAGAACTGGGCCTTGCGGTTTCAAAGAAGATGATTTTTAAAGATTTTCCCTATATATAAGTCTATGTAAAACCAAAGTGCAGGGGCGGGGGCTTTTTTGGCCCCAGCGCTATAATTTGAACAATCTTGGTAGAGGTCCAATAGATGAAGCAAAAATACCAAATATCAAAGACCATGGCCTTGTGGTTTCAGAGAAGAAGATTTTTAAATATTTTCCCTATATAAGCCAATGAAAAAACCAAAGGGCCCCAGGGCGGGGGCATTTGTGGCCCCAGGGCTATAATTTGAACAATCTTGATAGAGGTCCACTAGATGAAGCTTCACTAAAAATATCAAAAACCTGGGCCTTGCGGTTTCAGAGAAGAAGATTTTTAAAGATTTTTCCAATATTAGCCTATGTTAAACCAAAGGCCCCAGTGGCCGGGGTATTTTTGGCCCCAGGGCTATAGTTTGAACAATCTTGGTAGAGGTCCACTAGATGAAGGCAACCATAAAAATAGCCATCGGAAGAGATGGCAAATCCCCCGACCAAAAGCCAATATGGCCTTCAGAAGATTGTTCACCAATAGAAAGTGCACCAGAATTAAACCAGCAATATATCACAAAAGTTTTGGAGTTATGGCCATCACTGGATTATACTGTCAGGGGAGATAACTAAAAAACCAGGCCACTCAGAATTGTGGTTCTTGCGCATAACATGGCTGCTTAAGCTCATGTATTTCTGTATGAATTACCATTAAAATATGTCTCAAAGGGTATTTTGGAGATATGGTGATCACAAGCTGGTCATAATGTTATATTGGAAGGGTAGATAACTCAAATACCACAGCACCAACAGTTGTGGTTCTTGCACATGACACCCCTTCTGTAGCTTGTATACAGTTGCGCCAAAATTCCTTCAATATATCTCAAAGGGTGTTGGAGTTATGGCCATCACAAGGTTATATTGTCAGGGGAGATAACTCAAAAACCAGAGCACCCAGAATTGTAATTCTTGAGCATGACACACCTGCTTAACCTCATGTACATCTGCATCAAGTACCACCAATATGTCTCAAAGGGTATTGGATGTACGGTGATCGCAAGGTGGATATACTGTTATATGGAAGGGAGATAACTCAAATACCATACCACCCAGAGTTGTGTTTCTTAGGCATCAAACGCCATCTCAACCTTGTATACAATTGTGCCAAGTACCATCAATATATCTCAAAGGGTATTGGAATTATGGCCATCGCAAGGTTATATTGTCAGGGGAGATAATTCAAAAACAAGGGCACCCAGAGTCATGGTTCTTGCATGTGACACTCCTGCTTAACCTCATGTACAACTGTACCAAGTACTATCAATATATCTCAAAGAGTATTTGAGATGTGGCCATCATAAGGTTGTGATTCTATTTTATTGGAAGGGGAGATAACTAAAAAACCATGGCACCCAGTGTTGTGGTTCTTGTGCATGACACACTGTCTCGGTCTAGTGAACAAGTGTGCCAGGGGCCATCAATATATATCTTAAAGGGTATTGAAGTTATGGCCATTACAAGGTAGTCACTCTGTTTTATTGGAAGAGGAGATAACTAAAAAAACATGGAAACCAGAGTTGTGGTTCTTGTGCATGACACGCCATCTCAGCCTTGTGAACAACTGTGCCAAGTACCATCAATATATCTCAAAGGGTATTGGAGTTATGGCCATCCAAAGTAGTCATTCTATTTCATTAGAAGGGGAGATAATTCAAAATGTATGGCATCCAGGGTTCTGGTTCTTGTGCATGACACGCCGTCTCAGCCTTGTGAACAATTGTGCCAAGAACCATCAATGAATCTCAAATCAAATGGTATAGGAGTTATGGCCATCACAAGGTTGCGTCTACGGACGGAAGGACGGACAAACGGACGGACGCCAGGCTGATCGCTATATCCCACAAACCTATTCGGTCGGGGGATAAAAATGAGCAGTAGACCTAAAATCATATTGCAGATAGTACATTACCTAAGGAACATTTCTATGAAAGTTTTGTAAAAATATCTGCAGAGGCTTGGCAGTAAATGCCATTTTTCATTTTTCCCAATTATAAGTACATGTATATGGAAACTATAAGTTGCCATACCAAACTAATTAGCAGATTTTCATAAAAAACACAAACTTTCAATCCCCCAGCCCAAGGATGCTACAGATAAAATTTGGGCCCAATTGGCTCAGTGGCTTCAGGGGAGTTGTCGTATGAAAGTGTTAAAGCCAGATGAAGACATAAGACGAAGACCAACTGCCTATCCCATAACTTGGCTATAAGCTCCCCGGAGCCAAAGGCTCCGGTGAGCTAAAAATATCTGAATAAAAGTTACATTAATTAAGTTCGTTTGAATACTAAAAACTGACAAAAAACATTAAATATGTATCAAGAACCATGAAGTATTAAAAAGGTAACTAAAATAATACTAATATCATAGGTTTTTATTGGAAAAATATTGCTGGTTGTCAGGAACATTTTTGATAGCAAAAATGCTCCTGACAACCGGTTGTCAGGAGCATTTTATATAGCAAAAATGCTCCTGACAACCGGTTGTCAGGAGACACTTCCTTATTTTTAAGCCCCAAAACC
This sequence comes from Lucinisca nassula, assembly GCA_963580285.1. Classification (NCBI taxonomy): domain Eukaryota; kingdom Metazoa; phylum Mollusca; class Bivalvia; order Lucinida; family Lucinidae; genus Lucinisca; species Lucinisca nassula. The sequence continues at coordinate 186,330,759 of OY757013.1, read as the reverse complement.
TGAGAATTAGAATGAAAAAGAATGCCCTCACCCCCCACCCCCCCCCCCCCCCACCCCCATCCTTACCCTCGAAAGGCGAGCAAAAATGGCGGATTTTCAACTTTACAAACTGGGGAAGCCTTCCTTTTAAAAGGAAACTTTATTGTTTGTTTTGCATATTTTAAGGTACAAGTAGTACCAGTTTCCGTCCATGATCTGTTTTGTTTTATTCAATTCATGGCAAGATACATTAATTCTTATCAGACATTATTAACATTAGTCAGTCACGTAAAACTGCTTCACGCATGTTATGAAATTGACATTAATCCTACACAATTTTTGCAAGTAAAGAGTACATTAGCAGGCTTGCGTAGAATAAGTTGCTCGCCTCCTGCACCAAACTTACCTATTACTCCAAAGATTTTAAAGGAAATTTATTCACCTTATTTGCATTATCTGCTGGTTCCTTGTCTGAACGTTCTCAGTGTTGGAAAAACAGGTAACCAGAACCCCCTGACCTTGAAAGGTCAGGGGGGTCTGGTTACCTGTTTTTTTTTCCAATATTGACAATGCGCAAGCTGGGAGCCAGCAAATAATGCAAATATGGTGAATTCAGTTATGGATTTTTTACTTCTTCTTCACATTGTGTGTTGGGCAGTTTTCAAAATTGCCTTTTTCTCCTTTCTGAGGAAATCTAATTTAAGTCCAGATACTTATGTTCAACTAAATCAGGCAGAGGTCATTTTCTGCGCAGGCGAGATCTTCTTGTTTTACGCGATGCGGCTCTTCTTACTATTCATTCATCAAAGACGGATAATTTTAAGGAACGTCCTTTTGTTATTCCTTTAGCTGTTGCTGATATTGATAATTGCTTATGTCCAGTTGCAGCATTAAGACAAATGAGAACATCTATTCCAGCAGATTTATCTCTACCGGCTTTTCTGGTCCCTGATGGTCATGGTTGTTTGAAGCCTCTCATATATCCAGTTTTGACATAATGTCTAAAGGATTCTCTGTTAAGAATTGGCTTAAACCCCCCAAAGTTTTATGCGATGCATGGTTTTCGAAGAGGGGATTGTTCCCATGGTCATGCCAAGGACATAGCTTCCGACTCTCTCAAGCTTCATGGCTACTGGCATTCCAATTTTTATCAGTTGTACCTGCAGCCGGATTTGACAAAACCACTTCTTGTTTCAAAAGTCATGCTGTCGGGAGCTTGAGGGTCTGGTGGAGATATGCATGCTCAGAACGTCAGACTTTGAGGCAGACATATTTTATGATGTAGTGGTTGGTGAACAAGAACTCTTTTGGGTGTACTTTTGGGCCTTGATTATTGATTGAGAATCATTTATTTTGATGTTTAAGTCAAAATTGAAATCTCTTAGTTTTCATGCATCATTTCAGTTATTTCAAAATAAAATTTATAACCCCAAAGTTCTTGTTTATATTAGTCGTTAGCCCAGGAATTATGTATTTTCAGGAGAAAATTAATAATTGTTGGGGAGTCGACCCCTAGTTTCAGTTTTACATGCTAAGGGGGATTATCGTAGTAGTAGCTCTTCAATTTGAAGGCTTTCACTTCCGTTGTAGTGGCGCAAGGCGCTCATAAACTTTGACCCACCCGCCCACCCCGGGCCTCGATTATTGAATGATAATTATCTATTTTGATGTTCCAGTCAAAGGGTCTTGATTATTGATTGATAATCATTTATTTTGATGTTTAAGTCAAAATTAAAATCTCTTTAGTTTTCATGCATCATTTCAGTTATTTCAAAATAAATTTTCTTTCCCCAAAGTTCTTGTTTATATTAGTCGTTAGCCCAGGAATTGTTTATCAAGTTATCATTAAATTCCACCCATTTTATTATCTGTAGTCTCGGGAGTAGCTGTTTTAGACCACATGTATTGACTTTAAATTTGACAGATAGTGCGTCATCATAATATGACAAATTGTTTTCTGTTTTGTTTGATTTTAGGTTTAACGTCACCGTCAACACTGTACAGGTCATTTTGGAGACGTTGCTTCCAATTTTGTGGGACTTTTACCCGACAATGAGATGAAATGACACACCGCGGTTCCTGGACAGGTTTAGATCCTCGAAGCGGTTTACCAGTACTAATGTGCGGGCTGGATTCAGCTCTGCGTGGAAGCATCATGCAGCCCATATAATTCTTCAAGCCCCTATGGGCGGGGGCCGCCGTTTATCTTGAAGATTATCTGAGACATGAAAACCATACGTTGGGGACAATATGACAAATTGTCAGTGCACTTCTGTCAAGCAGAGTTAAGTGTACCGATTATTGTGAGGCTCAGTCTGACTCCGATTTTTACCTCTAATTCATTACTGGTGCCGCAGCTGGTATATCTTTCCCAGTCGCGGCTCGAATGATTCAATGTACATATATATCAAATAAAATAGCGGTTCCCCAATACTCTGTTGATGTATGATCTATTTTTGGAATGTTATCTTTATTTTGGTTTCCCTCGTGAAATACGTGGCTAAAATGACCAAAGCGTCGCAGTTTGCAGTGCTGTCGGATTTTTTATTCAGCGCGTTTTTAAAACTGTGTTATCGTTGGAATTTATGTTTCTTGTAAAAGATTCGGGTTGTTTGACAACGGGTACCAACATGAATCGATTCGGAGCTTAAAGAGGTAGATAAACTTATTATTGTACTGTTAATTTACAGTGAGAGGGTTTTACGTCCTCTTTAAGATTGTTAGAAGCCTCCGTGGGCAAGTTGTTACGCTACACGCCTGGTAAACCAGGGGTCGCAGGTTCGATCCCGGGCTTCTCCAGACTTTCGGATGAGTCTTTAAACCGAGGTCCCGTCTCCGTATGACCCTAGCTGTTGGTGGGACGTAAAACTGAAACACTCACTCACTCACTTTAACATTGTTTCGATGACCAGAGCTTCAACACGGGAACCGGATTAAAATGGATTCGTGCTAAATAGATAAGTCTATAGGTTACTTATAACAAGTGACAAAATAGGTAAATAAATAAATAAACAATAAAATAAATAAATTAAAAAAATAAAATAAAAATAAATACTGTTGTCGGAGGATATGTAGACAGTGACGTAAAAGAGTATGCTAGAAGCCTCCGTGGTGCAATGGTTACTCTATTCGCCTTGTAAACCAGGGGTCGCAGAATCGATCCCGGGCTTCTCCAGACTTTCGGATTAGTATTTAAACCGAGGTCCCGTCTCGGTTAGCTGTTGGTGGGACGTAAAACTCAAACACTCACTCAAAAGAGTATGCCACCACAGGTGGGTTGACAGGTTGCACCGTAATCATTTTCATACAGCCCACCACAGGCTGGCATTCACCATATTTGCATTATTTGCTGGCTCCCAGCTTGCACATTGTCAATATTGGAAAAACAGGTAACCAGACCCCCCTGACCTTTAAAGGTCAGGGGGGTCTGGTTACCTGTTTTTTCCAACACTGATAACCTTCAGACTAGGAACCAGCAGGTAATGCAAATAAGGTGTATAGTTGTCATTACCGAAGGGTCGTTATCTTTCGACAACAGTGGACAATGTTTAATAACAAACACTTTCGCTGACGTCACATTCAACTTATCTTCGGACAACAGTACAATGTCGGGTGTTTCTGCACGGTTTATCAACAGTAATATTATTGCGCCGATCATACGAGAATTTTTGCAAATAATGATAATAGTTTTAGCTTAGATTCTCAGCTGCAGTTATTTCAAAATGTTTGGGCGGGTAAAGTAATATCTAGGGATGTGCAAACTAGACAGTAATGGCATTCATCTCCGATATCTTGTAGGTTACATACAGTAGAACTTCGATGGCTCGAACATCGATGGCTCGTTTACCATGGCTGAGTCGAACCCGTTCTTGAGTCCCTAGCGAATTTCTGTACGTAAGAAATAGGGAGAGTAAAAATTAGGATATTTAAGTCTTTTATCTTGCAAATGTATGCTGTGTGTACTCATTAGAATCGCCTCGATGAGGCGATTCTAATGAGTACACACAGCATACATTTTTCATTATAGAACACAGAAAAAATGGCCTAAAGTTTGTCGTTATGCCTCCTGGCATTAGCCCTCAGTGGCTCGAACTACTCCTGTCTCGAACAGATTTTCATGGTCCCAAAGGTGCTCGAGCCATCGAAGTTAGACTGTATGTACATTTACGGTCTTCAAGGTCTATTCCTACCCATCTTCCTCGTTCACATGGGAAGCGATGGTTACCAGTTCGTAATTTTGCTAAGGTTAAGTACATGTTTAACACTTCTCTTGCTGAATATTCATTTAAGCCACACCCATTTCTGTCTATCAACCAATCAAATTACCTGATGTAATTTATTGCTACAAATTCATAAACTGACTGACAAACAGTGTAGATCCTGATCAGATGGCTTCTTCAGAAGCCATCTGATCTGGATCTACACTGTTTCCAAAGATAGGGGTTGTCGTGAACAGCATGATAAGAGTTAAGGGGAGTTTAGTCAAATACTATTCTAGGTTGATGTTTTCTTTGAAAATTCGGTACTTAATTCCTTTCGAAGATTTATCTAATTTTGCCGCCGAACCTTGTAGGTATTGGTCAAACATTAATTGTTTTACTATACAAGCACAATTTGAACTTGATGATTCCGATAACCACATATCTGTACGGCCGATTTCGTTAAAGATGTCTTTGATTTTACTCATTCATTTGGAATTTATCTCCGGCGTTGTTCTCAATTTATGATACACTAGAAACGACAGTTGGGAAGTTCCTTGCATTAGGAGACGAGTCCAGTAGTTAATCATGCGACATTTGATTGTTATATCGAGTGGGTATCTGTCAAGTTCTCCATATAACATGTATAAGGGCGTGCTTTTCCGCGCATAGATTAGATTCCGCAGAAAGTTTGTATGAACTGATTCAAGTTGTCCTCAAGAGCTCACTTCCGTATGTAAATATAGGTGTTATGGTTTGGTCAATGAGTTTAAGTTGCAGATCGACATGTAGGTATAGATTTTTGATGCGCATTTCATAAGTATTTTGTTTGTTTGTATGATTTGAAATTTAACGTCCCCGTCAACACGACGCGCATAAGTAATAAATGTATCGCCTTTGTGGCCTGTTCTACTACGTGTTTACAAGCGTTTTGGAAACTTCTGGATTTCGAGAAGAATAACCCTAAATACTTGTGTTGTCAGTTATTTACAGAATAGTGTTATCAAGTTGGAACGAGAACTCGTTTACTTTGCGGACTCCAAATGTTACTATCTTGGTTTTGTTTTTATTAATGTCGAGTTGCCATTCCGTGCAATACTGTGAAATGATATGTAGACTGTTTTGAAGTTCTTCCGCGCTGTCAGCAAGGATCACAGTGTCATCGGCGTAGAGGAGCACACATATTTTAAGATAAGTGTACATTATATGCAGACGCTGTTTTTTATTTTTATTTTTTTTTTTTCGTGTCTGTAAACAGTTTTTCATTTATTAATCGTAGAACTGGGGTATTACAAAGTGACATTTTCTGTTTAAAGTAGAAGTGAAGGCAATGATCAGGAATCATTACAATCAACCTTCAGCTCCCATCAGAGACACCAAAGGGAAAGAAACAAAAACATGAAACAACAGACCTAATGGAAACATTAATAGCGGAAAGCCAAAAGGACAGTTACTTTGCCACAAAATGGCAAATAGGCTATCCAAAATAAATTAACATAAGCGACACAAACACCCAAAGACAAACCATAACAAAATATACCGCGACAGAAGAATCGCCTTGGAACGGTCAGCGGAAACGAATTCCAGTAGGGGGGGGGGGGGGGGGGGGGACTTAAATCGATTTTACGTGGCCACCATCCTCGACCTTACTTCCGTCGCGATTAAGACAAACAACCTGCTCAGCCCGCATGAAGCCCCCCCCCCCCCCAACACCCCCGCCATCATTTTTAAACCCGTTTCATGATCAGCACGCGAGAAAAATATTTTTGTCGTTTTTAATGGATGAAAGAAATATGCCCCACGTAATATCAATGGAAATTCGTGCATGATTTTTTGTCTCCGACATGTGAACCTCTAAATGTTTTCCCGCCAAAACAGGACAGAGTTTTCTAAGCATCTGTATGCAGTTTTTCATTTATCAATTAACATAGAACCGGGGTTTTGCAGGGTGACATTTTCTATTCAATCCCATTTCATGTTTAGCTTGCGAGAAAAAAAAATGCGTGTTTTTAATTTACCTTTTAAGAAAGAAATATGCCCCACGTGAAATCAACAAAAATCATGCATGCTTATTAGTTCCGACTAAGTTCCGAGACAGGTTTTGGGGGAACGTAGCCATGGAAAAGGCATGGACCTTTAAAAAATTAGGCATTACCAAATCTTCCGTACTTCACGATCTTTAGTTTGTTTACCGATCTACAGATGATTTGTTTGTTTGTTTGATTTGAGGTTTAACGTCCTCATCAACACTGTAAAGGTCATTTTGGAGACGTTGCTTCCAATTTTGTTGGACTTTTACCCGATATTGCGCTGAAATGAAATATCGAGCCCTGTTTATAACGGTCTAAGCGACATAAATGACGTGATCGACGTCGCAACGTCAGTTCTGACGTTACAGCTACCATAAACGGAAGTGATATAAATTTAGCATTTTTAAGGCAAATAGTATAGACCCGCTCAAAGATAGAATCGCGGTGTGTAGTGGGCGTTAAAAATCTTCCTGTTTTCAGTTTCTAGGTGTTGTGAATTAAATTAATTTGTGAATAGTTATATTTATGAGCCTTGTCACGGAGAAGGGTCTGAAACTGAGCTTCGTTCTGTAATTGGCGAATGACCAGATAGAGCATAGGCGCAGTCTGATCAATTGTCTCTTGCCTGTGTTAATGCGGTGAGCACGAATTTGAAGGGTGTTGTGCTCAGTTATAGTGAGAATAAAATTGATTTCAGCATTGCTCTGTAAGGGAGCTTAAAATTTGAGTATTTTCGTTTCAAGCACTGGGTGCTGATACTTTTTTGCTCAGTCAAGCGGAGTTCTGGTGCGCGGTTATTGTCGCATGCACGTATTAGTCTGGTTCTTTGATCAGCGCATGCGCGATAACGGTATATGAGTGAACATGTTCATAGTTCTCCGGGACAGGGATTATAATGCAGTGTTAACTTTTTGAACCGTTTTGTAGTTGTTCGTTGTTTTCTCTAGGCCCTTTGTTGGTAGACGTTGTAACCCGCTGCTCACAGCTCTACGTGAAATAGAAGTAGAGGCAATGATCAGGAATCGGTACAATTAACCCACAGCTCCTATCGGAGACACCAAAGGGAACGAAACTCAAATATGAAGCAACATACCCCAACGGAAACACCGACAGCGGAAAGCCAAGAAGACAGTTACTTTCCCACAAAATGGCCAAAAGGCTATCCAAAACAAAAACAACATAAGCGACACAAACACCCGAAGATAAACTATAACAAGAATAACCGCGACAAAAGATCCGCCATGGAACGGTCAGTAGAAACGAATTCCACTGGTGGACTTAAATCGATTTTATGTGGCCACAATCCTCGCCCTTACTTCCGTCGCGATTGAGACAAACAATTTGTTCAGTCCGCATGAAGGCCTCCTAACTCATCAGTGCAACATCTCCGTGAACACAAAAATCAAACAACAATAAAGATGAAACAACGGTGAGGACACGACAGCAAGAAACAATGGAAATGCTGAAGCAAAAGAAACCCAACAGTTAGACTCCCATGAGCAGACAGTGAGCAGACATTAGACGACCTTGAACATGCTATATGTAATGCATTACCGGAGATGGTTTCGGGCTGTCGTCGGGATTTGTTTGTTTGATTTGAGGTTTAACGTCCCCGTCTACATTGTAAAGGTGATTTTGGAGACGTTGCTTCCATTTTTATGGGACTTTTATCCGGGATTAAGGTGAAATGACTTCTCAAGCCCTGACGCCCAATAAGGTTTATAAGCATGGACGGTCCGACTCGCACTGCTTTGCCTGGGTAGGCTTAAACCCTCTAAGCGGTTTCGGCTCTGCGTGGAAGCATTATGCAGCCCATCCATTTCTTCAAGCCCCGATGGGCGCGGGCTGGGCGGTCATCGGGATAATTTATATTGAAATATTACACGTTCAAGTGATTTTGCCTTATATCAGACTTCAGGATTGGATTATGAGACCTGGTATCATGACAGTTGACCTAAAATATAAAGGCTCTTTATTTCATGGTCATGTGAGTTGTCCTTTTATATTGTTTGTTTTGAGGTTTAAATGTCCCCGTCAACACTCTAAAGGTCATTTTGAAGACGTTGCTTCCAATTTTGTTGGACTTTTACCCGACAATGAGATAAAATGACATCTCAAGCCCTGTCGCCCAATGAAACCAATAGAGTTTATTAGCATGGACGGTCCGCCTCGCACCGCGGTTCCTGGACAGGCTTAGATCCTCTAAGCGGTTTACCAGTACTAGTGTGCGGGCCGGATTCAGCTCTGCGTGGAAGCATCATGCAGCCCATATACTTCTTCAATCCCCTATGGGCGGGGCCGCCTTTTATCTTGAAGATTATCTGAGACATGAGAACCATACGTTGGTATTATGAGTCAGTATGACCCGATATTTGACCCCGAAATATATGTAGCACTTGGCCATGAAATGTACGTCACAATGACCTACATTTAGTTTTTCGTCAAAAGCTGATAATCCTGAAGTATGATTTTCGAACTAGGAAACTGTTTCAAAATATAAGAAAAACGCACTTGACTATAAAATAAAGGCAACAGTGAACTACATTTATAACTCCTAATACCAAAGTAGGTTTTAAAGGGGCAGTCAAAAAGGTACTGAATTATTGTATAAGTGCATGGCATCTATATCACTCAATACATATGATATAAGCTCACAAGAGGGAACATAAAGAAGCTACTGGCAAAGCGGGAGATGTGTTTCCTATGGAGAAACAAGACAAATAGTATTCAGATCGTTTAAACAGCATATACATGTACTACTCAGGTACAATTAGACACTTAGGACAATGTCGACACTACGTCTTTGCGCAGCGCCGACTCCGATGTCGCACTACACTCAAACCAAACGTATCAGTGAAACTTTATACAGTAATCACTTTCTCCTTTAATCATTTAGACACATAGGAATCCCGGATACATCGACGTCGATGCCCTGTCTTCATGCAGCGACGACGACGGTTAGGCTGAACTCGAACCAAACGTATCAGTGAAACTTTATACAGTAGTGACTTTCTCCTTTAATTATTTTAGACACATAGGAATCCCGTATACATCGACATACATGTCTACATGCAGCGCCGACGACGGTTAGGCTGCTCTCAAACCAAACGTATCAGTGAAACTTTATACAGTAATGACTTTCTCCTTTAATCATTTTAGACACATGGGAATCCCGGGTACATAGACATACATGTCTACATGCAGCGCCGACGACGGTTAGGCTGCTCTCAAACCAAACGTACCAGTGAAACTTTATACAGTAGTGACTTTCTCCTTTAATTATTTTAGACACATAGGAATCCCGGATACATCGACATACATGTCTACATGCAGCGCCGACGACGGTTAGGCTGCTCTCAAACCAAACGCATCAGTGAAGTTTTATACAGTAATGACTTCCATTGTTAAAAATGTTAGACAAAGCCGCGTCCCGGATACATCGACGTCAAAGCTACGTCTTTAACAACCCAGACGTCGATGTCACGCTGCTTTTAAGGGGAATGGGAACACCTGGCAGAGTTTCCGCCATTTTTCAAATGGAGACAACTTTCGGGACTTCCTGTTCGCTTTTCTATAAGCCATGTCCCACTGAAAAAGGTCTTCTCTCAGGACCTAATTCTTTCCTTTTAGAGTGGACCCATATTGACATGGGAGAAAAAAATATCTTTGAATGAGTTGCCTACGGAACCCGGGAAGGGACATGATTTTTTATTTTTATTATGTTGTGCGAACAAGATAATATCTTGAGCGGACAAGATATTATCTTGTTTGGACAACATGTTATCTTGTGCGGACCAGATATTATCTTGTGCGGACAAGATATGATCTTGTTCGCACAACATAATATCTTGTGCGCACAAGATATTATCTTGTTCGCACAACATATTATGTTGTTTGCACAACATAGATCTTGCGAAGTTGTGCGGCTAAGATATTATCTTGTGCGGACAAGATAATATCTTGTGCGGACAAGATAATATCTTGTGCGGACAAGATAATATCTTGTTCGCACAACTTAATATCTTGTCCGCACAAGATAATATCTTGTCCGCACAAGATAATATCTTGTCCGCACAAGATAATATCTTGTGCGGACAAGATAATATGTTGTGCAGACAAGATATTATCTTGTCCGCACAAGATAATATCTTGTCCGCACAAGAAAATATGTTGTCCGCACAAGATAATATCTTGTTCGCACAAGATATTATCTTGTGCGCACAACTTATAAAATAAAAAAAAATCATGTCCCTTCCCGGGTTCCGTAGTTGCCTCCCATGAAGGTGTTCACCTTAAATCGAACGTATCAATGAAATTAACAGAAAAAGGCTTCATCCTTTTAAACATTTTAGACACAGTGGCATCCAGGATATATCGACGTCGACGCTAAGTCTCCAGGCAAAGCCGACGCCGATGTCACGCTGATCTCAAACGAAATAAATGTAATGAATTTTACAGGAAAGTTTCATCCTTTAAAATTGTTTAGACATAGTGGCATCCAGGATATATCGAGGTTGACGCTACTTCTCCACGCAGCGCCGACGCCGATAACACGCTGCTAACAATGTCCCCCGCCATATATATATCTTAAAACACCCATTTGACTTTAATAACTAGGTTAAAATCACCATACTGAAAGCTGCAAACAAGCCATTTTGGCCAAAAACTGACAGTTTTCTCGAGAGCCTGTGACCTTAAAAAAAACAAATAGTCATGAAAAAGCTCCGATCACCAGACAAAGGACCTGTTGCAATCTATAATGGCAGCTGGCCTACTGAAGTGGTGATTTCCTAAAGTTATCGAACGGCACCAATTGCCCAAACGGGAGAAGGATCATCATAGGCGTTTGTGGTGTAAAGCAACTTCTTTCATGCAACTAGCACGCGAGCGCAAAGCAAAGACTGAATGGCGGGAATTTCTAGCACGAGAAACAGCATAATCTTAGAAGTGCACATCGTTAGTTTTGAAAGGCCGCATGTGCTATCGAAGAGGCACTGAAGCAATTTGTCAACGCATGATAAATGGGTACTTGTCACGTACACAAAAAAACTACATATTGTTAGCACACACGATTGGGGCCACTTTGGCATCTGATCGTGGTATTCAGTGTTTGCAAAAGCTTTGTCCATACAGTCAGACCATCCTGCACATCAGCACTATCTGATCAGAACCTTCGCTGAGCGTATGTGACTTCTATATACTGTCTGAGAGATAAACAATGTGTCTAATGCGAGGATAGAAATTCGGACCAGACTGCACAATAGCACATTCTGATCAGAGATACCACTAGTCGTATGTGTCTTCTGTTCAAAAGAGGAATAAACCATGTAGATTAACCCTTATCTTGTTGAATATTCATTTAAGCCACACCCATTTCTGTCTATCAACCAATCAGATTATTTGATGTAATTTATTGCTACAAAATCATAAACTGAATGCCAAACAGTGTAGATCCTGATAAGATGGATCAGATGGCTTCTTCAGAAGCCATCTGAGATGGGTATACACTGTTTGCAAAGATAGGGGTTGTCGTGAACAGCAAGATAAGGGTTAAAAATGTGCTACGACACTGGCTGATGACGCTGATCCGAGTCTATGCTCGAGGTGTGTATGCAACTACGCTCAAGCTGTCCACATCACGAAAACATGCATATATAATTTTGACCCCCTTGAACCCCACTTTAATATAGTAAAACTGGGGTTTACAGGGGTAAACCTTATTTTTCTTATTTCTGCTCTAAAATATAGATTGTGGGTATTCGTTAGAACCGCCTCGATGAGGGACTCTAATGAGTACCTACAATCTATATTTTGAGCAGAAATAAGAAAAAACGTCGCAATTTTTCATTTTAAAATTTTCATTTTTACGGAGATAAAGGTTACAATGTATTTGTACAGGGATGTTTTCGTACTGAAAAGGACACACAGAAACTTGTGGGTCGATGCAGAATAATCTGAGTCATTGACGGTAGTTTGCATGCACCTTCTGTGGACTATACGAAGAAGGATAAAAGATAGCCTTTTTTTCTCTTTGCCGGTTGCATGCACATTGTATTATTGTAAATTGTGTATTCTTGTACAAGTTTGTATGCAAATGGGCTGAAAATAAAAGTTAACCCTTCTCTTGCTGAATATTCATTTAAGCCACACCCATTTCTGTCTATCAACCAATCAAATTACTTGATGTAATTTATTGCTACAAATTCATAATTTGAATGTCAAACAGTGCAGATCCTGATCAGATGGCTTCTTCAGAAGCCATCTGATCTGGATCTACACTGTTTGCAAAAATAGGGGTTGTCGTGAACAGCAAGATAAGGGTTAAAGGCATTTATTCTGTAACAGTAGGATACACCGTGTGTTCATAATTGGTTTATTGCCCCCTGGTGATATACTGTCTATAGCAGATCAAAGGCGGCTCTTAATGGGCTGATTAGTAGCTCTTGTTGAATCCTCAGACTGAGGCACTTAAGGGGAAAATCAATAATGTACGTTAGTAAAATTTTTATTTTCCCCAGAGGGCCCCTTACCTGTTAAAGACAGAGGACTTTCCTTCAGTCAGCACTGAGGGCTACATAATTATACCCCCGGCATACGAAGTATGTCAGGGGGTATATAGTTTTCGTCTTTCCGTCCGTTCGTCCGTTCGTTGGTTCGTTCGTATGTTCGTTTGTTCGTTCGTTCGTTCGTTCGTCAACCTTTACGTCAAAGTTTTGCGTTAAACCTTTTTGATTGCTCATATCTCTGTAACCACAGGTTGGGTTCTCTTCATATTTGGTACAGGATATCTCTATAGCATTACCTTTCATATGGAATATCCAAGCCCCTGGGTGGGTTGTCTGTCTGTCCGTCTGTCTGTTCATCTACTTTTACGTCATAGTTTTGTGTTAACCCTTTTTCATTGCCACATCTCTGCAACCGCATGTTAGATTCTCTTCATGTTTGGTAAAGGATATCTCTATAGCATTACCTTTCATACGGAATATCTAAGCCCCAGGGTCAAGCTCCTGGGTGGGCTGTCTTTCTGTCTGTTCATCTAATTTTACGTCATAGTTTTGTGTTAAACCTTTTTCATTGCTGATATCTCTTTAACCACATGTTAGATTCTCTTCATGTTTGGTAAAGGATATTTCTATTGCATTACCTTTCATATGGAATATCTAAGCCCCTGGGTCAAGCCCCTGGGTGGTTTGTCTGTTCATCTAATTTTACGTCAAAGTTTTGTGTTAAACCTTTTTCATTGCTGATATCTCTGCAACCACATGTAAGATTCTCTTCATGTTTGGTAAAGGATATCTCTATAGCATTACCTTTCATATGGAATATCTAAGCCTCTGGGTCAAGCCCCTTGGTGGGCTGTCTGTCTGTCTTTTCATCTTCTTTTACGTCAAAGTTTTGTGTTAAACCTTTTTCATGGCTGATATCTCTGTAACCACATGTTAGATTCTCTTCCTGTTTGATAAATGATTTCATGATGCATGCCCCTTCCCCCACCCACGGTGACCTTGACTTCAAGGTCACGGACTTAGAAATTTTACATTTGGTTAAAGTTTTATGTCAAAGTTTATAGATGCCTGTATGTTCTATTTGATGCCCTCACTCCCTTGGTCCATTTAGAAATTTTATGTTTGGTTTAGCTTTTACAAGCACATTTATAGATTCTTATAGCTTCTTGACTTCATTCATATTACATACAAGCTCGAAAGATATATCAGAGGGTGGCACTGGCCGGGGGTATACGTGACCCACTGGTCACTTTCTCTAGTAATATGTAATGAAATGAAATCGTGTGGACAGTAATTGAGGATAATCAAGAATAAATGCCTTTAAACAACAACATATTTTTATCTTTTATTAACCCTTATCTTGATGAATATTCATTTAATCCACACACATTTCTGTCTGTCAACCAGTCAAATTACTTGATGTAATTTATTGCTACAAATTCATAACTGAATGCCAAACAGTGTAGGTCCTGATTCTTCAGAAGCCATCTGATCTGGATCTATACTATTTGCAAAGATAGGGGTTGTCGTTAACAGCAAGATAAGGGTTATAACAGAGTTATATATCCCGATTAGGACTGTTCAAAACACGATAAAACGTACGTTTTGTCCAGGTGTACTACATGCGTTCATGTAGTAACCGCATATACATGGATTCATCTTTACCTGCACCGTGGATATCGTGGAGACCAGCGTGATCAGTTTTCTGCTTAACGCTAATTCCACGCTTCTCACGAGAGACTCACGCAAACCAGCGGAGACAAGCGCGAAAATTCCATGGAATTTGCATGGAGTTTGTGTTGAGATTGCCTGGAGAATACGTGGTAGTAAATCCATCACGGCGAGTGTATTGTTTGGCATTCATATACCAAATAGTTTTCAAGATATAACCCTGCTAGCATTCTACAAAAATCTACAGCGGGCCGTTAGCGGCCCGTCAGCTACCCTGACGGGCCGCTAACGGCCCGCTGTAGATTTATGTAGAATGCTTACTGGGAAGCAAAATCATTGAACCATGAAATATATGTCACAGAGTCCCACATTTTGATTCAGATCAAATATTACGTCATAGTGACTCATAATCCCGAAGTATGGTATGTTTGTACATCAAATGAGCCCCGCCAAGCGAATTTGTGTCTTCGAGCATTCCGTCATGACAAATTTTAACTGCGCATGCCCAGCCATTCAGAGTGGCCAGGGATACGACTTTCTGTCTGAATGTTCCTCTTGATTCACTGCTTGTATGAGCGAGCAGTGAAGGTTCTGGCGAGACTGCGCGGATGCGCAGGATCGCCTGAACCTTCGCTGCTCGCATAGGCGATAAGTACCAAAATCGCTTGACGGGGCCCAAATAGGAGACAAAATCACTGGTCCATTAAATATAGGTTACAGTGACCCCCTTTTATTTTGAGGTCAAATGTTGTCTCATAATGACTCATAACCCTGATATTTAGAGTTCATTTATCAAAAAGTCTTCAAGATAAGGCAAAATCCTTAATCATGAAATTTAGGTCACGGCGTTCTACATTTATTCTTAGGCCAAATGTGGGGTCACACTGACCCATAATCCTGAGGTATGGTATTCATATACCAAAACGTCAAAATATTTTTATGTTTATCCCCATCCCGGGACATCAAACATGTGGTTAGGATTGGTGGCCTGAATGTCAGGGTACAGATGGTCGAAATATTAGTGATTTCTGACGAGTGGCTGTCGACATATGAATTTTTGAGAGAAAAAGAATGTAGCACCTTGAAGTTGAATAATTTCTCAATTAAAATGACATAGTGGACAGTAATCATTGGGATCGAACATATTATGGACAGTCCCGACGCTAAGTGTCCATGTGACACTAAGCAACGCTAGATGTTCACGTCACTTAGCGAAGGAATCGTAACACCCAGTGTCCTACATAAACACTAAGTGTTGCAGTCACATGGCTTACTGTACACGTGGACACTAAGCGTCGTGTGGACACTAAGCGTTGTAACAGCGCCTCGTTGAGGCGGCTCTAAAAAACCACAGGGGTATACATTTTTTCTTATTTCTGCTCAAAAAGATTGTGGGTACTCGTTATCTGAACCGCATCATTAGAACCGCCTCAAAAACATAGATTGTTGGTATTCGTTAGAACCGCCTCGTCGGGGCAGTTCTAACGAGTACCCACAATCTATGTTTTGTTCTGAAATGTAACAAATGTCAGAATTTTATCTGAAATTTTAAATTATTTTGGTGGTAAAAGTTTAAATATATTTGAATAGGCCTTATTCCGTAAAGGTTACATGGACTTTGCTTGTGCATTCTGTGTGTATTCCTCCAATATCACAACACGATTCCGTTCACAGCTTATGTTCCTGTTATAGAATTATTTTCGATCAAACGATGAACGAATGGGTAGAACTGAAAAAGCTGACTGCAAGGTACAATATCTATAGATATATTTTCTTGTTGAAGTCTGTGATTCTCGTTGTGACTTTTGCAAACGTTTAGGTCTGATTTCCCCTCCTGGTTCAACGCATACGCTACGTTTGCAGGCACAGGGTGCAGTCTATCTTCGAAGAGCCCGTTTGTGAGAGGGAAGTATTTAGATTTCTCCCAAATAATAGTTTCATGGAACCATCCAGCATCCCACAAATGTGTCTTATTTTGCTCGTAGAAGAAAATATCCACAAAAGGCCATTTAAAACCAGAATGGTGAGTAATATAATTTCCATGTATTTTGAAGAACTTTAAACACGTTATTCCAAAACTCGTTCGATAATCCTTTTCCTTATTGACGGCTTCTTGTATTTTCCTCAAGTCGTCTTTTTTGACTAGGACATCAATATCATCATCCCATGGAATCAAACCATGATGTCTATACGAACCCAATAAAGACCCTCCATAAAGCGTGTATGTTATATTATTTTGAGTACATACGTCTGTAAACTTGTCCCATACCTCTAACAAAAGTCGGTACTGTCCGGCGTTTATCAATGGCATAAACTTGAATGGAATCATTGAATCTACGCGGTTTTGGTCGGCCTGTTTGTAAAACTTGTATTTCCATTGCCGAACGGATTTGATTTCTGTTCTTTTATAATTATCCGAACTAAAATGCATACTTGGCATTCTTTTGTCTGCGCGGTGGTTCGTACGAGTAATATCTTCTGTGTCGATATCAAAAGTCCCTTTACTGATGATGTATAAAACATACACAAAAACAAGGAACATCTGAGTAATCAAGATAAGAGATATTGTCAGTTCTTTTCTCATGCTTTACCTTTCCTTGTTACAACAATAATTATTTTCTTCAATCATTGACTTGTCCACTCAGCACTTTTGAAATGGTCCATATGCAATATAAATATATGTTAAATTCCCATGATAAGACCACCTTTGAGACTGTTCAAAAGTGGTCTTTTAGACCACTTTTGAACAGCCCCAAAGATGGTCTCTTTCAACAAGACACTGAGCTCAGAAAACACAGACTGAAACATTTTATATATGTGTTTTAACCCTTATCTTGCTGAATATTCATTTAAGCCACACCCATTTCTGTCTATCATCCAATCAAATGACTTCATATAATCTATTGCTACAAATTCATAAACTACATGCCAAACAGTGTAGATCCAGATCTGATCTGAATCTACACTGTTTACAAAGGGGTTGTCATGTTCAGCAGGATAAGACTTCTTCAGAAGCCATCTGATATGAATCTACACTGTTCGCAAAGATAGGGGTTGTCATGTTCAGCAGGATAAGACTTCTTCGGAAGCCATCTGATATGAATCTACACTGTTTGCAAAGATAGGGGTTGTCATGTTCAGCAGGATAAGACTTCTTCAGAAGCCATCTGATATGAATCTTCACTGTTCGCAAAGATAGGGGTTCTCATGTTCAGCAGGATAAGACTTCTTCAGAAGCCATCTGATATGAATCTACACTGTTTGCAAAGATAGGGGTTGTCATGTTCAGCAGGATAAGACTTCTTCGGAAGCCATCTGATATGAATCTACGCTGTTTGCAAAGATAGGGGTTGTCATGTTCAGCAGGATAAGACTTCTTCAGAAGCCATCTGATATGAATCTACACTGTTTGCAAAGATAGGGGTTGTTGTGAACAGCATGATAAGGGTTAAAAGAGAATTAGACTTAATTATAAGTGGTCCTAATAGCGGAATTTCACTGTTAGTTACTTTTTGGTCCTGGATTTCCACGGAAATTTCGGCTTCAGCTGCATTGCTCAAAGAAAGTAGAGCCAGGTCGGACGTCACATTATGCGGCATGTGATATGATTCTACACTGTTCCTGTTGATGTCTGTTTCCAATGTCTGATATACAAACTCAAAAGCATAATTATGGGTTTCAGTTACTTATTGTATAACCATTTAAACAAGTTGTAATGAATACCGACTGTTGCCATAGAATATGGACTGTATTAGGAGAACAAATATCACCGCTTTATAATAATTTGTTGAACATACTTTTTTTGTTTGTGTGTTTATTTTGAGGTTTAACGACCACGTCCACACTATTTAGGTCATTTTGGAGATGTTGCTTCCACTTTTGTGGGACTTTTATCCGAGGTTGACATGAAATGGCATCTCAAACCGTGCCGCTCAATGAAGCCAACCAAGTCTATTGATTTGCATGGACGGTTAGACTCGCATCACTTCCATGAACAAGCTTAGATCTTCTAAGGGATTTACCAGTACTCATGTGCTGTCGGTTTTCAGATCTCCGTGGAAGCATCATGCAGCATAATCAACTTCTCCAAGCCCGATGGGCGGGGAAAAACTTTTTTTTTTTATAGAAACAACCAGTTATTTTGACCCTTAAGGGGAATTGGAACACATGGCAGATTTTTATGCACTTTTTTTAAAGGGAGACAACTTCCGGGAATTCCTGTTGGCTTTTCTATACACCTGTCCCACTGAAAAAGGGGTCTACTCTTAAAAGAAAAAATTTGCTCCTCACTTAAAGAGTTAACCCCCATTGACATGGGAGACAAAAACACTTTTGCAGGAGTTGCCTCCACTTAAGGTGTATCCATTCCCCTTAATATGCCAATCACAATATTGTCGTCGGATTTATGGTATGCTGGTGTCTCTAAATGTCATTATTGCAAACAGCATGGGCCCAGATCTGGTCAAGGTCCACACTATTTACCTGTATATAAAAATTATTTTCAATAGAAGATAACATAAACGTTATCTTCTCATTAAGGTGTCATCGAAGAATATGAAGAAGTTCAGAAAACTTCATAAAAAGATTTCTCTTTTTGTTTTTTTTTTCTGTTAACCCTTATCTTGCTGTTCACGACAACCCCTATCTTTGCAAACAGTGTAGATCCAGATCAGATGGCTTCTTCAGAAGCCATCTGATCAGGATCTACACTGTTTGGCATTCAGTTTATGAATTTTTAACAATAAATTACATCAAGTAATTTGATTGGTTGATAGACAGAAATGGGTGTGGCTTAAATGAATATTCAGCAAGATAAGGGTTAATAAGATCAATAAGAGCCACGTCAAGTAACTTTATCATTATCCAAACTATTTTGACAGTTTAATAAACACAGGTGCCAGTCTTGCTGTGCATCACGAGAACATGCCTATATACAGTAGAACTTCGATGGCTCGAACACCGATGACTCGTTTACCTGGGCTGAGTCGAACCAGTTCTTGAGTCCCTAGGGAATTTCTTAACATAAGAAATAGTGGGGTATAGTTTCGTCTTTTATCTTGCAAATGTATGCTGTGTGTACTCATTAGAATCGCCTAATGAGGCGATTCTAATGAGTACACACAGCATACATTTATACTATAGAACACCGAAAAGAAGTCCACAAATTATCCCCTTTAGAGCCATCAGTGGCTCGAACTACCGCTGTCTCGAACAGATATTCGTGGCCCCAAAGGTGTTCGAGCCATTGAAGTTCGACTGTAATTTTGACTTCCTTTAAAACCAATTTTTGGCCATTTGGCGTTTTTCTTGTTATATGGTAAAACTAGGGTTTACAAGGGGGGGGGACATTATATTTCTTACTGTTTGCTTACAAATATTGATTGTGGGTACTCGTTAGAACCGCTTCGATGCAATCTGTTTGGTAATATAGATTGTGGGTTCTGGTTAGAACCTTCTCGCCGAGAAGCTGCACTCCATATTTGAAACAGACAGATGAAGCAATATCAGAATTTTGTATCTGAAATATTTTAGTTTTTGATGTTAAAATTTTCAGTATATTTGAATAAGCGTGATTACGTATGGAAACAGCTTCCGTAATCTTACCCAGCAGGCACTCAACGTTGCACTAACGTTGAGTCACGTTTCATGCCACATAAAGAGCATTAACACATTTTAAGGGGAATGGGAACACCTGGCAGATTTTTCCGCCATTTTTCAAAGGGAGACAACTTTCGGGACTTTCTGTTCGCTTTTCTATAAGACCTGTCCCACTGAAAATGGGGTCTACTCTTAAAGGAAAGAATTTGCTCCTCTGGAGCAAATTCTTTCCTATAAGAGTTGACCCCTATTGACATGGGAGACAAAAATGCGTTGGCAGGAGTTGCCTCCCCTGAAGGTGTTCCCATTCCCCTTAAAATAACGTTTCCTTTTTTTCTAAAGATTTTTTTATTCTTCTCAATAGAAGCGCCGTTATATCCAACATATGAGTTATGTTTCTTATACATGACACATATTGATTCATTTGCCCCCAAGAAGTCAAATGAAGATACATGCTATCTAATCAATAAAATACCTAATAAGTATGATAATTACATTTATCATATGACGTCGTTGATAAGCAGTGGATAACGTCGTGTAATAAAACTCGTATGACCACACGTGTAATAACACTTTGGCGGGATTATGTAACGTCATGACGACGTCCATGTCAGCATTTCATTTTCCGTAGAAAAATTGTCAGATTACAAGGCGATAAAATCCAATTAAAGTAGTCATATGATAAAGAGAATCTTACACTCGTGGTAATTTCAGATGATATTTATGAAACTCGCCAAAGGCTCGTTTCATAAATATCATATGAAATGACCACTCGTGTAAGATCCTCTATGTATAACTGAAACGTTAAACGTCAGAAGTTATTATTTTAGTCCCTGCGTCTCATCTGAAGGCACATTCTACTGAACCATGGGCGATTTGTAACGGGAATATAAACTAGCAATACATGCAAAAAGACAACATGTAATGATTTATAGCTGTTGCATATTTTTTTTTTTATATATATTTCATTAGTTGAGCTCACTCATCTGACTAGAAAAACTCAAGATGTAGCAGTAACCATAATGTTTCAAATGTTTAATTAATGTATTTCTAACCATTAAGCTAACACGCCGGTGTAACCTAGTGCATTCTAGTGGCTACTTCTGACGAACAAATGTCGAAGGTGTTCAATAAGGCGGTTCTAACGGGCATGCACCACTATCCTGTCACCAGACAGTCAGTTTGTTTGTTTGATTTGAGGTTTAACGTCCCCGTCAACACTGTAAAGGTCATTTTGGAGACGTTGCTTCCAATTTTGTGGGACTTTTACCCGACATTAAGATGAAATGACATCTCAAGCCCTGTTGGCCAATGAAACCAATAAGGTTTATAAGCATGGACGGTCCGACTCATGCGCACCGGTTTGCCTGGGCAGGCTTAGATCCTCTGAGCGGTTTACCAGTACTCGTGTGCGGGTCGGCTTCAGCTCTACGTGGAAGCATCATTCAGCCCATATATTTCTTCAAGCCCCGATGGGCGGGGGCCGCCAGACAGACGGTAGGCGCTATGGGGCTTAGGGGATCCAAAGATAAAATAACAGTCTTCCAGTGAAGATTATGGTTTATTGTTGATTATGGTCTATAGATGTCACCGAGTCGTCCATGCTGCTGCTGCAAAACAAAAATACAGAAACATTAAATGGTATACATATGAAAGGCATAGGTCCTTTCATACTGACTGCTGCCTTAGAATATGGACTGCATTAGGAGAAAAACTATCACCGCTTTATAATAATTTGCTGAACACAACTTTTGTTTGTATGTTTATTTTGAGGTTTAACGACTACGTCCACACTATTTAGGTCATTTTGGAGATGTTGCTTCCTATTTTGTGGGACTTTTATCCGACATTGAGATGAAATGACTTCTCAAACCGTGCCGCTCAATGAAACCAACCGAGTCTATTGATGTGCATGGACGGTGCGACTCGCATCACTTTCATGGACAAGCTTAGATCTTCTAAGGGATTTACCAGTGCTCATGTGCTGTCGGTTTTCAGCTCTGCGTGGAAGCATCATGCAGCCTAATCTACTTTCCAAGCCCGATAGGCGGGGACAAACTCTTTTTTTTAATAGAAACAACCAGTTATTTTACCCTTAATGGGAATGGGAACACATGGCAGATTTTTACGCCCTTTTTCAAAGGGAGACAAATTTCGGGAATTCCTGTTGGCTTTTCTATACACCGGTCCCACTGAAAAAAGGGGTATACTCTTATAAGAAAGAGTTAACCCCCATTGACATGGAAGACAAAAATACTTTTGCAGGAGTTGCTTCCACTTAAGGTGTATCTATTCCCCTTAATATGCCAATCACAATATTGTCATCCGATTTATGGTATGCTGGTGGCTCTAAATGTCATTATTGCAAACAACATGGGCCCAGATCTGGTCAAGGTCCACACTATTTACCTGTATATAAAATTATTTTCAATAGAAGATAACATAAACGAAATTTTCTCATTTAGGTTTCATCGAAGAAAATGAAAAAAATTCAGAAAACTTCCTTATTTTTTTTTTTTTTTTTTTTTTTTTTTTTTTGTTTGTTTTTTACTGTTAATAAGATCAATCGGAGCCACGTCAATTAACTTTATCATTATCAAAACTATTTTGACAGTTTAACAAACACAGGTGCCATTCTTGCTGTACATCCCGAGAACATGCCTATATAATTTTGGCTTCCTTCAAAACCAATTTTTGGACGGATTTTTCAAGGAAAAAATCCGTTCTTCTGTGGCGGTTTATTTATGTTGTTGTTTGATACTTACTGTGCGTATCACTTGTGTCTTTTTATTTTGGATGGCCATATGGCCATTTTGTGGGAAAGTAACTGTCCTTATGACCTTCCTTTGTTTAGGTTTCCATTATGGTCTGGTCGCTTCATGTTTGTGTTTCTTTCCCTTTGGTGTCTTTGATGGATGGAGTAAGTTAATTGTATCGATTCCTGATCTTTGTTTTACATCTACTTTAGAATAGCGATGTACAGGCGGGCGGGCGGGCGGTCGGGCGTCCGCGTCCCGGTTTACCTTTTGGTTTACGTTTTTTCAAAAACCCGTCTATAATGCCATTTGGCGTTTTTCTTGTTATATGGTAAAACTAGGGTTTACAAGGGTGGGGGGTACATTATATTTCTTACTTTTTGCTTACAAATATTGATTGTGGGTACCTGTTAGAACCGCTTCGATGCAATCTTTTTGGTATTTTGGATTGTTGGTTCAGGTTAGAACCTACTCGCCGAGAAGCCGCACTCCATATTTGAAACAGACAGATGAAGCAATATCAGAATTTTGTATCTGAAATATTTTAGTTTTTGATGTTAAAATTTTCAATATATTTGAATAAGCGCGATTACGTATGGAAACAGCTTTCGTGTGCTTAATCTTACACAGCAGGCACTCAACGTTGCACTAACGTTGAGTCACGTTTCATGCCACATAAAGAGAATTAACACATTTTAAAATAACGTTTCCTTTTTCTGAAGATTTCTTTATTCTTCTCAATAGAAGCGCCGTTATATCCAACATATGAGTTATGTTTTTTACACTTGACACATATTGATTCAGTTGCCCCCAAGAAGTCAAATGAAGATACATGCTATCTAATCAATAAAATACCTAATAAGTATGATAATTACATTTATCATATGACGTCGTTGATAAGCAGTGGATAACGTCGTGTAATAAAAATCGTATGACCACACGTGTAATAACACTTTGGCGGAAATATGTAACGTCATGACGACGTCCTTGTCAGCAATACATTTTCCGTAGAAAAATTGTCAGATTACAAGGCGATAAAATCCAATTTAAAGTAGTCATATGATAAAGAGAATCTTACACTCGTGGTAATTTCAGATGATATTTATGAAACTCGCCAAAGGCTCGTTTCATAAATA
The DNA here is from genome assembly GCA_963580285.1 of Lucinisca nassula. Lineage (NCBI taxonomy): Eukaryota > Metazoa > Mollusca > Bivalvia > Lucinida > Lucinidae > Lucinisca > Lucinisca nassula. The sequence goes on along the minus strand of OY757013.1, from coordinate 186,306,884 downwards.
TCATATGAAATGACCACTCGTGTAAGATCCTCTATGTATAACTGAAACGTTAAACGTCAGAAGTTATTATTTTAGTCCCTGCGTCTCATCTGAAGGCACATTCTACTGAATCACGGGCTATTTGTTACGAGAATATAAACTAGCACTACATGCAAAAAGACAAAATGTAATGATTTATAGCTGTTGCATAATGTTTTTATATATTTCTTTTGTTGAGAAAAACTCAAGATGTAGCAACAGCTTGATAACAGTAACCATAATGTTTCAAATGTTCAATTAATGTATTTCTAATCATTAACCCTTGTTCTGCTGAATATTCATATATGCCACACCCACTACCGATTATCAACCAATCAGATTGCTTGATACAAATTATTGCAACACATTCACAATCTGAATGGCAAACAATGTAGATCCTGATCAGATGGCTTCTTCAGAAGCCATCTGATCTGGATCTACATTGTTTCAAGGAAAAGGCATATCCGGGCTCAGCAGAACAAGGGTTAAGATAACACGCCGGTGTAACCTAGTGCATTCTAATGGCTACTTCTGACGAACAAATGTCGAAGGTGTTCAATAAGGCGGTTCTAACGGGCATGCACCACTATCCTGTCACCAGACAGTCGGTTTGTTTGTTTGATTTGAGGTTTAACGTCCCCGTCAACACTGTAAAGGTCATTTTGGAGACGTTGCTTCCAATTGTGTGGGACTTTTACCCGACATTGAGATGAAATGACATCTCAAGCTCTGTCACCCAATGAAACCAATATGGTTTATAAGCATGGACGGTCCGACTCATGCGCACCGCTTTGCCTGGGCAGGCTTAGATCCTCTAAGCGGTTTACCAGTACTCGTGTGTGGGTCGGATTCAGCTCTACGTGGAAGCATCATGCAGCCCATATATTTCCTCAAGCCCCGATGGGCGGGGGCCGCCAGACAGTCGTTAGGCGCTTTGGGGTTTAGGGGATCCAAAGATAAAATAACAGTCTTCCAGTGAAGATTATGGTTTATTGTTGATTATGGTCTATAGATGGTACCAAGTCGTCCATGCTGCCAAAAAAAAAAAATACAGAAACATTAAACGGTATACATGTACATGAGATGAAAGGCATAGGTCCTTTCATACTGAACACATGAATCTGTCGTCCGCACACAACTTCAAGGAAACGTCGTATCAACGTCGGTACATCGACGTTGGTGCGACGCCTCCCCAACGCCGCAGTTTGGACTGCAAAATACAAAAAATATAAGCAGAGACAATAAAACAATTTGCCATGACGACACACAACAGCAAATGACGTCGCATCAACTGTAGTAGAGTGAACTGCAATATGCACGTGAGTATGCCGATAATAGAATCTGTCATATAAATAATGTGACTCAACATCAAAGTGACGTCGAATCAACGTCGATAAAATACATCGACGTAGATGTGACGCCACCCTTAATGAATAATGACCTTTCCCGTTTCTCAAATGCTTCTAATACATTGATAGCAACGGCCCCGCCCATCGGGGCTTTAAGAAATAGATGAGCTTCCGCGCAGAGCGCCTGCAGGTAAACCGTGGTTTCATCTCTGTGGTTATATGATTTTTTGTTTTCATGTATGTGTTGCAGTGGAAATCGTTTCACTGACCGTTCCAAGGAGGTTCTTTTGTCGCGGTTTATGTTTGTTATGGTTTGTCGTTGAGTGTTTGTATCGAATATATTATATTTTGTTTTGGATAGCCAATTTGGCGATTTTTGTGGGAGGGTAACTGTTCTTTTGATTTTCCGCTATTGGTGTGTCCATTAGGGTCTGTTGTTTCATGTTTGCGTTTCTTTCCCTTTGGTTTCTAAGATGGGAGATGAGGGATAATTGTGTCGATTCCTGATCATTGCCTTCACTTTTATTTCACGAATGATGGAATCTGATAGGTCAATGCATATACCAGTCAGTTTAAAAGACTATTTATCTTTCTCATCTGTGGTATCAGCTGTCTGCTGGTTATCTGAAGCAGTCTTCGATTCCTTCCATTCATGATTGCAGGATCGCAAAGTAGAAGTAAAACAAAGATCAGGAATTGATACAATTAACTTACTCCATCCATAAAAGACACCAAAGGGAAAGAAATACAAACACTAAGCGACCAGACCATAATGGAAACCTAAACAAAGGAAGGCCATACGGACAGTTACTTTCCCACAAAATGGCCATTTGGCCATCCAAAATTAAAAGACACAAGTGATACACAAGACTTTAACTTCCTACACCTGACCAAGAACTGCTTTGGGTGGAATGGTTTCATTCTTTGCCGACAAATTAAAAACTTTAACAGGAACTCTTGTATTTCTTCCAATCTTGTTGAGGGCAAACCCAGATCTTGGAAGATGCGTTATCAGCTTGTTCTGTAATTACTGATTCGACTTCTTTGCTCTTCCTAACAAAACCAGACACCCTTTTCACTTCCAAAGGCTGGATTGTAATTCTAGTGTTGTTTGTTGATCTTTGTTTGTTTGTTTGTTTGATTTGAGGTTTAACGTCCCCGTCAACACTGTAAAGGTCATTTTGGAGACGTTGCTTCCAATTTTGTGGGACTTTTACCCGACATTGAGATGAAATGACATCCCAAGCCCTGTCGCCCAATGAAACCAATAGGGTTTATTAGCATGGACGGTCCGCCTCGCACCGCGGTTCCTGGACAGGCTTAGATCCTCTAAGCGGTTTACCAGTACTAGTGTGCGGGCCGGATTCAGCTCTGCGTGGAAGCATCATGCAACCCATATATTTCTTCAAGCCCCTATGGGCGGGGGCTTGTTTGTTGATCTAACAGATCCAACAAATCCACTTTGGAGGGAAACAAATGCAGTTTTCCATTCAGGCGGAACGTCATCCTCGTCATGGCAAATCGTCTCATACTCTCTTATGACGTTTGTACCAATGACAATCGGGACCTTCGCATGATATTCAGTGGTTGGTACAACCAAAGCCAGGGCATCAATTTCCTTTTCAGGGAGACATGAAGCCCCCGAAAGTGACTACAATGCACTTCAGATAAGGTATTAACCTTCAATTAGGACCTTTGAGTACAAGGTCTTCTACATTGGCTGTAGATTGCTGAGGATGAAGCGAACTATAAAAATCTTCTGAAACCGTGGTCACTTGTGAGCCACTGTCAAGTAATGCTTTTGTTTCTATCCCACAAAAGAAAATTGTTGACTCCTGTTGTTCAGGACTCTTTCTATTGTCGTTAAACGTACACGTCATTCAGTTTAAAGCTGTTTTGTCTTGTACATGCTTTTGTACATACTGTCTGGTTCTCTTGCCTTATCATCAGTCGGTTTTCTGTTGCCTCTTCCTCTAACTCCTCGAGGTCTCCAATTATCTCTATACTGTCCTCTTTTTGGCTGCTGTATGTCTCTGCACATACGAGCCATATTTTCCGTAATGGGTTTCAATAGTTGCAGTTGATCATCCATTTCTGTGACCTGTGTTTGATGAAGTGCTTTAGGTCTGCTTTCTGTTTTCCTGTGTTTAGATATCTAGCTAAACTCTCTAGCATTTTGTATGTCTCTGTTCTAAGATTTCTCGGAAACTGTTCAAAACTGCAAAATGATTGATGGTATATTTTGTTTGCAGTTTTCAAATTCTGGTCAAAACGAGATCTGAACAATGTGATGGTGAACATCAAATGAATAAACCTTGTAATGGTTTGAGCAATCCCGTCGCCAACGAGCCGACGGAAATCGCCGACGAGCCGACGACATTCCATACCCGACTCCCATTTACAAGGTATCATGACACAGGCATGGCTCTGACTAGTCATGGCTCTGGCTGTTCCACATTTTATGAAAATAATACAATGATATACTAACCTGCAATATAATACAGAAACAATAAACAATTGTTATACATGTGCATGAGATGAAAGGTATAGGTCCTTTTATACCGGACATCTGCAGTGATGGATACAAAATACCTTGCATACAGCTAAACACACCTGGGTGGGTGTTAGTAACACAGGTTATTAATTTATCAACAATTAATAATAATAAATAAGCGCCCCCCCCCCAATGCAAACCGTTAATCGAGGACTGGCCTTTGGTTGAAGATTGACACAAAACACAACAAAACACTAATCATCTTCTCCTGTTTATTTCAACCTATGTCTTGGAGCAGAAGTAAGTAAAATACCAGGGCAAGTCAATTACAAAAATACCTATCCCATTTCCAATTGGCCGAGACAACGAAGATCTCTATGCCTTGTTTCAATACATGTTTTAGGCATGAGGGCAAAATTCGACCCTTATCGTGTCATTAACTCATAGGAAATTGAATGTCAAATATAGTTAGTGATGCAAAAGAATAGAAGTGAGAGCAATGATCAGGAATCGATACAATTAACACGCAGCTCCCATCAAAGACACCACGTGAAAGAAACACAAACACGAAACAACCAACGACGAGGTCTCGACAACACGAAACCACTTACATGCTGGAGCAAAGGAAAACCAATAGTTAGACTCCGATGAGCCCTACCAGAGTCATAGAATCTGAGGCCTGTCCAACCGGCGTGCAGTTAAAGAGGGAAGCAAAGTTGTCAACCGTGATTGGGTTAACTACCATGCATGCAGTCTGTCGTATAACATTTATGTTGTATCCAATCTATTTATACCGAAGAATGATTTACGAAACATGGTACTGAAGTCATTGCAATTATATATTTTTCTGAACTTATATACTAAGTCACCATAAAATTCGGGTTTCGATTGTTGCAGAAGAGATTTAAGTCCAACGTTGAATTTTGAAATTAAAACGGAATGGCGTCCATAAAATTTTGTAAAGGCTTTGTACATCATAGTGTAGATTATATTTTCTTGTCCTTTGGGATCATTGATTCCATTGTGGAATTTTGAAAATATCTGAGGGTCACTGATGAGGCCTAATTGGCCGAAACAAGCTAGTCTGGCCCAGAAAACATGTACACTCCATATTTTTCAGTTATGTGGTGTATTCCTTGCTTCCAAAGGATAACCCTTTTATAAAACATATTTAACTTCACTACAGCTTGTGTGTGGGACTGTGTGGTGGCGGTAAAACGTCTCCCTGCCCTACATCATAGTGTAGATTATATTTTCTTGTCCTTTGGGATCATTGATTCCATTGTGGAATTTTGAAAATATCTGAGGGTCACTGATGAGGCCTAATTGGCCAAAACTAGCTAGTCTGGCCCAGAAAACATGTACACTCCATATTTTTGCAGTTCTGTGGTGTTTTCCTTGCTTCCAAAGTATAACCCTTTTATAAAACATATTTTACTTCACTACAGCTGGTGTGGGACTGTGTGGCGGCGGTAAAACGCCTCCCTGCCCTACACCATAGTGTAGATTATATTTTCTTGTCCTTTGGGATCATTGATTCCATTGTGGAATTTTGAAAATATCTGAGGGTCACTGATGAGGCCTAATTGGCCGAAACTAGCTAGTCTGGCCCAGAAAACATGTACACTCCATATTTTCAGTTATGTGGTTATTCCTTGCTTCCAAAGGATAACCCTTTTATAAAACATATTTTACTTCACTACAGCTGGTGTGTGGGACTGTGTGGCGGCGGTAAAACGTCTCCCTGCCCTACATCACAGTGTAGATTATATTTTCTTGTCCTTTGGAATCATTGATTCCATTGTGGAATTTTGAAAATATCTGAGGGTCACTGATGAGGCCTTATTGGCCGAAATTAGCTAGTCTGGCCCCGAAAACATGTACACTCCATATTTTTCAGTTCTGTGGTGTATTCCTTGCTTCCAAAGGATAACCCTTTTATAAAACATATTTTACTTCACTACAGCTGGTGTGTAGGACTGGGTGGCGGCGGTAAAACGTCTCCCTGCCCTACATCATAGTGTAGGTTATATTTTCTTGTCCTTTTGGATCATTGATTCCATTGTGGAATTTTGAAAATATCTGGGGGTCACTGATGAGGCCTAATTGGCCGAAACTAGCTAGTCTGGCCCAGAAAACATGTACACTCCATATTTTTGCAGTTCTGTGGTGTATTCCTTGCTTCCAAAGGATAACCCTTTTATAAAACATGTTAGCGTAGTCTATGATACCGATAACCCTGATTAAGAAGTTTAGCAGTTACCAATTTATATCGAGTGTTGAAGTCAGCTACATGACTAGAAACTAGAACTAGAAACAAATCCATCTACAATAGATAGGTGTAAATAATAATAAAAAAAAAATAATGAAAAAAAAACGGCATCGGTATCAGACATATTTGCTTTATTTAACTGAAGTTCTCAGGGTAAATTTGACTGATCAAACCATCGAAATAGTTATTGTCAATCTTAAATAATAATCCAAATATCTAGAAATCGAACTAAAGGCTTCATTGATTTCAGATAGGTTGCTAACGGAAAGGTACATCATGAAGTCAAAAGTTGAATGCCGTGTTGTAATTCTTTTTTTTTTTTTTTTTTTTTTTTGAAAAGAATAACAGGTCAGGAAATACATTGTGAAGCGGATTGAACAATGTGTATGGTTCTTCAGCACCATCGTATCCACAAGTTAAATTCCGGGTTGGGGAATTCAAACGCGGTAGATTGTCTTTAGAAGACGAAACAGTGGTCTAGACGCCCATCAGTTGCCACCGATGAAGAAATGCGTGACAAAGTATGGGATCTCTGTACTCTGCTAGGCGTATTAAGGTAGAAGAAATAGCGAATGCATTACATATATCAAATGGTAGCGTTTCAACAATTTTACATTATCGCTTGGATATGCCCAAGCTAACAGCCCATTAGGTACCAACATCCCTTAGCGGCAAGCACAACGAAGAAGCCGTGGTGGCAGTTCAGGAGTGAGTTGGAGACAAGGACCCTGGCTTCCTCAGTTCTTGGTTGATGGCACTGGAACAGCGTTGGTCGAAGTGTTTCCTTCTAGAGGTCAATTACATCGAAAAAGAAGAGATCGATGTCACCGAGTAATAAGTAAGGCTGTTTTTTTTTATTGACTCGCCCTCGTAATACACCCACTCCATCCGGTGAACACCACGTTTCTCTGCATGAAGGTAAAATGGGTTTTCATTGCACGGGCGTGTTGGCATGATGGAATTGTAAATAAATACTTTTAATTATCCTCCAATATGGAATGCATCAGGTATATTTTCAACCTTTTACTGGAACGGGGGGGGGGGGGGGGGCGGAGTGTGTGTGGGTGTGTGTGTGTGGGGGGGGGGGGGGGTCAGGGCGTACACTGAGCCACACTGCAAAAATATGATCGACTCATAATGATAATGTTAGCCTTTAATGAGCCTATAGTTATCTTTACTTGTAGTCCAAATGTTGTCAAGGGAGATAAATCTATTTTCAATGTTCCTTACTGTTTGTTTGTTTGTTTGATTTGAGGTTTAACGTCCCCGTCAACACTGTAAAGGTCATTTTGGAGACGTTGCTTCCAATTTTGTGGGACTTTTACCCGACATTGAGATGAAATGACATCTCAAGACCTGTCGCCCAATGAAACCAATAGGGTTTATTAGCACCGCGGTTCCTGGACAGGCTTAGATCCTCTAAGCGGTTTACCAGTACTAGTGTGCGGGCCAGATTCAGCTCTGCGTGGAAGCATTATGCAGCCCATATATTTCTTCAAGCCCCTATGGGCGGGGGCGTTTCAATGTTACTGTTTAATCCCCCGAAATTGCAGTTAATCTTCCATAAGGGTTTACACGCCAGACTTGTCCAGGACCATCTACATCCACACTATTTTGATTATTATGTCACCTCCTGCATTCGTAAGGGAACACATTCAGGGGAGGCAACTCCTGCAAAAGTATTTTCGTCTACCACTTCAAAAGGGGTCAACTCTCAAAGGAAAGAATTAGCTCCCGATGAAAGTTGTCTCCCCTTCCAAAATGGCGGAAAAAATATGGTTTGTGTTCCTATCCCCCTGAAGCGATTTTAATTAAAACTTCACAAGAATGTAGCCTTTTTGGATCCTTACCAAAAAAAAAGGTAAAATTGTTCAACCCCGATGAAGCATAATGGCCACACAAATAGAAGTAGAGGCAATGATCAGGAATCGATACAATTAACCCACAGCTCCCATCAGAGACACCAAATGGACACAAACATGAAGCAACAGACCCCAACGGAAAAACCAACAGCGGAAAGCCAAAAGGACAGTTACTTTTCCACAAAATGGACAACAGGCTATCCAAAATAAAATAATATAAGCGACACAAACACCTAAAGACAAACCATATCAAAAATAAAACCGCGAATTCCACTGGGGGAGGGTTTAAATCGATTTTACGTGGCCACATTCTAGCCCTTACTTCCGTTGCGATTAAAACAAATAAATTGTTCAGTCCGCATGGAGGCCTCCTAACTCATCAGTACAACATCTCCGTAGACACAAAAATCAAACAACCACAAAGATGAAACAACGGTGAGGACTCGACAGCAAGAAACAACAGAAATGCTGGAACAAAAGAAAACCAGCAGTAAGATTCCAATGGGCCGGGCCAGAGACAAAGCATCAGATACCAACCAACATAAGCCTTTACGTTGGAACCGTCATAGAATCTGAATCCTGACCCACCGGCGTGCCATTAAAGAGTGAAGCAAAGTTGTCAACCGTGATTGGGTAAAGTACCATGCAGGCAGTCTGTCGTATAACATTTATGTTGTACCCAATCTTTTTATAGCGAATAATGATTTTACGAAACTGGGTGCTGAAGTCATTGCGGTTATATTTTTTTTTCTAAATTTAAATACTAAGGCACCATACACACTCTGGTTAATCGAATTACTTGTGAAATATAAACGCCATAAGATGGCGCACGTGTAACATCATCCAAAAAAGGAAAGTTTACAATCTCAAAATCAAAATCATCGCGGTTATCATAAATTTTGCAAGAAACAAACTCATCCACAATAGATAGATGTAAATCCAAAAAAACAGGGTTTCGGTATCAGAAGATTTTGCTTTATTTAACTGAAGTTCTGGGTGTGGGGGAGGGGGGGGGGGGGGTACATTTGACTGATCAAACCATCGAAATAGGTATTATTAATATTAAATAAATCATCCAAATATCTAGAAGTGGAGCTAAACGCTTCAATGATTACAGACTGGTTATCAGCAAAAAGGGACATCACGAAGTCTCTTTCATAACGAAACAAAAACAGATCAGTCACAAGTGGTGCGCAATTAGTACCTATCGGAATACCCACAACTTGTCTAAATAGCTTAGTACCAAAATCTTATGTAAACATTGTCAAGTAGAAAGGTGAGAGCTTCACACTCCTTCTGAAATGACCATACAGTATAGTTGTTTATGCTCTTCAGAATTGAAAAACACATTTCTTACATGTACATGCAAGATAGAGGGAGCCTTCCCTATGAAATATCCATTCAATTCAATCAATAAGTTTTTCTGATCTAAGATTATGAGGTAGTGTAGTGTATAGGGTGGAAAAATCATAAGTAGACAGACTTGAGGCGCGCAAACGCCTGGATTTCAATTTGTTAAAAACTTCATTAGATTTTTTTTATAGACCATAGCAGATCTCTACCTGATCTTTTGAATACTTTGTCGCAATATTTTATCACATGCTTTTTGATGGCAGTAAAACAAGAAGTTAATAATTTGGAGAGTTCAGTGGTGGTACAAGAGCTTGAATTTGCAATAAACCGTGCTTTGTATGGTCTTTTATGAAGTTCAGGTAACCAATATAACGTAGGAAGCTGGCCTTGGCCTTGTGTAACACGGACAGTAAACTTGGTGGCTGAATGACAAATATGGTCATCAACTAAAGCCTTCTCTACAGCCAAAGGTATAAATTTTATTTGTGATACTCATTTTTGTTTAAAGGGGCGATACCGTCCAAACTAAAGCGATATTCATACCGGTCATTAAGTTAAACAGTATACGGAAGAACTGTAAATCCTTCAAAAAGAATGTGCTTCAAAAAGAAGGCGAGTATAACAAAAGCCCACAAAACAGCTTTGCCTATAAAAAGCCCATAGATATCAAACAAGCGATTGTTAAACAACGAGATACGAACATCGGTCCAATCAAGACCTTCAACAGGTATCAAAAGGATGTCATATTAATTAAGGAACGACGAAAAGCAATTGTTAAAGCAATCCCTGAGGATTGGAAATATAAGAGCATTAAATGCAAAATAGAAGTGGAGGCAATGATCAGGAAAAGATACAATCAACCCACCGCTCCCATCAGAGACACCGAAGGGGAAAAAGCACCGTTAATTGAAGTGGAGCAGGCAGTATTTATTTATTTAAAAAACAATCTGAGAGTTAGATTATCTCCTATCAAATCTCCATTCTTAGGAAATATACCAATCCTTTCCGGAGAAGTGGAATGTATCCTAGTATTTTAAAGTGCAATGTATTATTTTATTTTGGATAGCCTTTTGGCAATTACAAACCGTTTTATCTATTTTTTGTTGAAAGTCACTTAGGCATTATCCATGTGAAGTAGAAGTAAAACAAAGATCAGGAATCGATATAATTAACTTACTCCACCCATCAAAGACACCAAAGGGAAAGAAACACAAACATGAAGCGAACAGACCATAATGGAAACCTAAACAAAGGAAGTTCTATTAAAATTTGATCAACGGTGTAGGTGCTGTCATTTGATTATTTTTCTCACTTTTAGCTCTGGCGTCAATTTAACAATCCGAGCGGATCAGATTTAGCTATTGTGGTATAAGGTCCCATAAACAACAATGGTGTTTGATTGAAATTGGTAGAGAGATATTTCGAAAATTGCCGTTAAAAGATTTTTAATGCAGCGACACGATATTAGATGTTGTAGTTTGAAGAATACATAAAAAATCCTTCATTGATAAGGGTTTGGATTTTATAGATTTACCTAGTATTTTCAAAATACTGAAACGCCCATATTTTGCTATAAACACAAAAGACCCGTTAGATCTATCATTTATTAATTTCAATAAATTTGTTTAATAAATGTAGAGATGAAATCGCTGCTGCCTTGAATGAATTGGTAATCGATGGTGTAATTAAGGCGTAACTATACCACATTTAGTGACACAGAGGCCTTTCTGATATTTAATCTTCATCAGTGTGTCTCAACCCCAAAGTTTTGAAACCGAAACGGATGATGGACAAGACCCGGCAAACACAGCACATCCCCCTCCGAGCACACATCGACCGACGTAGCCTATGAGACAGGTCAGCTGGAGGCATCAGGCAAGAGAGCCTACCCGCGGACTTATAGGCGTCTCCCACGGAGCCAATATCAGCAAACATGACCCACGCTCCACGGAAGACCCGGGCATCAGGAAGGAGATGTCCAAAGTAGCGAGACTTGCAAAATATTAAAATATAACAAAAATTGTAAACCAAATCCGCTAAGATACTTGTCTCACCTGACAGGTCAGTCTTAGTTTTAGAAAAAAATAGATTTTTATGCTGCAAAAATGAAAGATATAATAAAGTTATTTAAATCAGTGCTTGAGCACTGACGTCAATACCGCAGTATCAACCTCAACCCTAAGGAACTGATACTGAGCTGATGATACCCTCGGGGACGAACGAATCATCAACCAGCAGAGATATCGACCCAGTGGTTGCAATTAAGGCGTAACTATACCAAATTAAGTGGCACAGAGGCCTTTCTGATATTTAATCTTCATCAGTGTGTCTCAACCCCAAAGTTTTGAAACTGAAACGGATGATGGACAAGACCCGGCAAACACAGCACAGCCCCCTCCGAGCATACACCGACCGACGTAGCCTATGAGACAGGTCAGCTGGAGGCATCAGGCAAGAGAGCCTACCCGCGGTTTTATAGGCGTCCCCCACCGAGCCAACATCAGCAAACATGACCCACACTACACGGAAGTCCCGGGCATCTGGAAGGAGATGTCCAAAGTAGCGAGACTTGCAAAATTTAAAATATAACAAAAGGTGTAAACCGAATCCACTAAGATACATGTCTCACCTGACAATTCAGTCTTAGTTTTAGAACAATTAGAATTATATGCTGCAAAATATAAAGATATAATATAGTTATTTAAATCAGTACTTAAGCACTGACGTCAACACCGCAGTATCAACCTCAGCACTAGGGAACTGATACTGAGCTGATGATACCCTCGGGGACGAACGAATCATCCACCAGCAGAGATATCGACCCAGTGGTTGCAATTAATGCGTAACTATATCAAATTTAGTGACACAGAGACCTTTCTGATATTTAATCTTCATCAGTGTGTCTCAACCCCAAAGTTTTGAAACCGAAACAGATGATGGACAAGACCCGGCAAACACAGCACATCCCCACTCCGAGCACACACCGACCGAGTATGTTGAGCATAAAGCTCTTAAGGAATGGAAACTAAACATTCTGAAATTAGTGAACAAAGGCATTTCTTTGTATTCCTAAAATACGATCTAATTACCTCCTAAACCTAAGACGTCTTTACGTCACCTTAAACTAGGTATTCAAGAATTTCATAGGAAAGTAGAAGTAAAACAAAGATCAGGAATCGATACAATTAACTTACTCCGCCCATCAAAGACACCAATGGGAAAGAAACACAAACATTAAGCGACCAGACCATAATGGAAACCTCAACAAAGGAAGGCCGTAAGGACAGTTACTTTCCCACAAAATGGCCATATGGCCATCCAAAATAAAAAGACACAAGTGATACACACAGTCAGTAACAAACAACAACATAAATAAATCGCCAAAGAATAACCGCCTTGGGGGCTTAAATCGATTTTACGTGGCCACAATCCTCGCCCTTACTTCCGTCGCGATTTAGACAAATAATTTGTTCAGTCCGCATGAAGGCCTCCTAACTCATCAGTGCAACATCTCCGTGAACACAAAAAATCAAAGAATCACAGAGGTGAGACAAAGGTGAGGACTCGAAAGCAAGAGACCGCTGAAATGCTGGAGCAAAAGAAAACCAACAGTTAGACTCCGATGGGCCCGACCAGAGACAGAGCATCAGGCACCAACCAACATTACCTTGAATTAGATCTCTCTAATTCTCAATAAGCCTTACGTTGGAGCCGTCAAAGAATCTGAGGCCTGACCCACCGGCGTGCAATTTAAGAGGGAAGCAAAGTTGCCAACCGTGATTGGGTTAACTACCATGCATGCATTCTGTCATATAACATCCATGTTGTACCCAATCTTTTTATATCGAAGAATGATTTTACAAAATTGGGTGCTGAAGTCATTGCGGTTATATATTTTTTTGAATTTATATACTAAGTCACCATAAAATTCGGGTTCCGATAGACCTTGTTGCAGAAGAGATTTAAGTCCAATATTGAATTTTGAAATTAAATCTAAATGGCGTTTATAAAATTTTGAAAAGGCTTTGCGTAGTTTATGGTACCGATAACCCTGATTAAGGAGTTTAGCCGTTAATAATTTATTACGAGTGTTGAAGTCAGTTACATGACTACACACTCTAGCAAATCGAATTAATTGCGAAATATAAACGCCATAGGATGGCGCACGAGGAACATCACCATCCAAAAAAGGAAACTTACAGTCTCAAAATCAAAGTCATCGCGTTTATCATAAATTTTGAACGTAACAACCCCATCTACAATAGATAGATGTAAATCCAAAAACGGGGCCTTGGTATCAGAAGACTTTGCTTTATTTAACTGAAGTTCTGGGAGGGGGGGGGGGGGGTAAATCTGACTGATCAAACCATCGAAATAGGTATTATCAATATTTAATAAATCATCTAAATATCTAGAAGTGGAGCTAAAAGCTTCAATAATTTCAGATTGGTTATCAATGGAAAGTGACAACATGAAGTCTCTTTCATAACAACACAATAACAGATCAGCCACAAGAGGTGCGCAATTCGTACCCATCGGAATACCCACAATTTGACTAAATAACTTAGTACTAAATCTAATAAAAATATTGTCAAGCAGAAAGGTGAGGGCATCACACACTTTCTGACATGACCAAAGTGTATAATTCTTATGCTCTCTAGAAGTGAAAAATTCATTTCTGACATTACATGCAGGATAGAGAGAATCTTCTCTGTGAAAAGCCCATTCAATTAAATCATTAAGCTTTTCTTATATAAGATTATGAGGAAGTGTAGTGTAAAGAGTTGAAAAATCGTAAGGAGACAGACTTGAAGCACGAAAATGTCTGGATTTCAATTTATTTAAAACCTCATTCGAATTTTTATAGACCAAAACAGATTATTTTATTTTGTGTATTCTTTGCTTCCAAAGGATCTAACTATTCAGAACTTATTCTTCCTGATCTTTCAAAGACTTTATCACAATATTTAATCACATGCGTTTTAATAGCAGTAAGACATGAAGTTAATAATAATTTAGAAAGTTCAGTGGTAGTGCAAGAGCTAGAATTTGCAATAAACCGTGCTTTGAAAGGTCTTTTATGAAGTTTTGGTAACCAGTATAGCGTAGGAAGCTTGTCTTGGCCTTCGGTAACACACACAGCAAACTTGGTGGCTGAATGACAAACATGTTTATCTGCTATAGCTCTCTCTTCAGCTTAAGGCTGAAGTTCATAAGCCTTAGTACCACCAAGCTCCTGCTTAAGCGTGTTAACATAGTGGAGCCGTCACGCAACGACGACGTTGTTAGCGGCCTTGTCTGCAGGGGCCAAAACAAACTTCTTATGAAATTCTTGAATACCTAGTTTAAGATGACGCAAAGACGTCTTGGGCTTCGGAGGTAATAAGTTAGTATTTTGAGAATAGAAAGAAATGCGTTTATTCACTAGTTTTAAAATGCTAAGTTTCCAGTCCTTAAGGGCTTTATGCTCAACATACTCTCGCTTACACCATCGATTACCGAATTCATTCAAGGAAGCAGCGATTTCATCTCTACATTTACTAAAATCAATTTTAGAAGGAAACCGATATTTCGGTCCTTTAGAAATTATATTCCTTATCCTAGAATCAGGAATAATTTTCAAATTACGAGTAATTACATGACCAGCAGCAGGATAGCAATACACTGAGTTTCTACAATCACATGAATCAGGAGTATTAGTTTCAATATCAAGATCTGAAACAAGTTTATTGAAAATAAAAATGATAGATCTAACATTTTTAACATAGTGCAGTTTATATTTTACTTTTGGTCCTTTGAGATCAGCGTGAATATTATGAGTAATCAGAAATTTATTATTGGTTTAGACTCATATTCTAGACAGGTTTTTAATTATTTGGACCCCATTTTGATTTATATCAGTCTTTGAATCGACTGCCTGTTCGAAATTCGCAAATTTGCAGTATGTTTCCTCTGGCTTTCGTTGCCGGATCATTATAGGGTCACTGATGAGGCTTTATTAGCCGAAACTACGTAGTATGACCCATCTTCTTTCTTATGAATGTTTTCATTGCTCTTAAAGGAACTCATTTTTTTATTTTTAATTGTTATATTTATAGCAAATTATAGGTGTTTCAGTATTTTGAAAATAAGCAGGAATGGAAGAAAGCACCGATCTCTCACGGAAGCTACTGGGCAAATCTATAAAATCCATACCCTTATTAATGAAGGATATTGTGAAGAAATGGCGTTTATGATTAATTTCAGAATCAATGTAAGGACGGAGAGTATGCTGAGTATAGCCTCTAGTTAAGAGAGCCGCATCATATAACTGATGAGAACTATCGTAGAATATATTCGCCTCGGTTTCCAGAAGACGTAAAACAGAAACGGGTAATGAACTTAAAAATGAAAGCATAGAGTGGCGTCCATGATTTAATAATATAATTGACAGTCACTTTAGTCTAGTATTGTTTCGTTTAAACGCATGTGATTTACGTTTAAAGTTACCATTTTTCCTGGTGCCGTGAGATCTAGTTCTGCGTTTTCGACATTCCAGGAGCGAGAAAATATCAAAATCCAGAGAAGAAGAGAAACCGCAAGTTTGTTTTGGCTCGAGCTGATAAGGCCGCTTACAATGTTGTCGTTGTTTGACGGCTTTACTATGCTTACACTCTTCAGCAAGAACTTGGTGGTACTAAGGCCTATGAACTTCAGCCTTTAGCTGAAGAGAGGGCTTTAGTTGATGACCACATTTGTCATTCAGCCACCAAGTTTGCTGTTTGTGTTACAGAAGGCCAAGTCAAGCTTCCTACGTTGTATTGGTTGCCTAAACATAAAAGACCAAACAAAGCACGGTTTATTGCAAATTCTAGCTCTTGTACCACCACTGAACGCTCCAAATTAGTAACTTCATGTTTGACTGCCATAAAAAAGCATGTGATAAAATATTGCGACAAAGTCTTCGAAAGATCAGGTATAAATCTGTTTTGGTCTATAAAAAGTTCTTATGAAGTTTGAAATAAATTGAAATCCAGGCGTTTTCGTGCTTTAAGTCTGTCTACTTATGATTTTTCCACCCTTTACACTACACTTCCTCATAATCTTATTAAAGAAAAACTTAATGATTTAAATGAATGGGAATTTCATAGGGAAGATTCCCCCCATCTTGCATGTTATGTAAAAAATAGAGGGTTATTTGTTTTTTCCGTGTATGATCGAATTTTATTTCACCGAATGAACAACAAAACCAGTATTTTCACGAGTTGTTCGTGGGTGAAATAAAAATTTAAACGTGCACCAAATCAAATTTTCTGTTTCTTACATGCTTTAATAATCGTGTCAATCACCCTCAGAGAAAACTAACTTTGTTCCTGGTCTTTTCGCGTCAATTTAGTGGTGCCCAACGTATTTACTGGCTATAATATTGGGTGTAAACTAGAAGTTGGCACCTGAGAAATTGCCTTGGATGGCATTTCTATGAATGGTTACTGAAATAACTGAAAGATTAGTTTCCCAAAGTATAGCGTCGCGCAACAAAATACGTGACGTCAGCAACGAAAATGACGCCATTAACGTCCTCGTGACGTGTGAACGGGCTTAGCTTGAATTCTTATACAGTTCATTAATTTTCAATCATCTGACAATGGAAAAACTGACCACAGCATTAGATTTCGAGAAAATGATAGTCCCAAACAGTGAAAAATAAAATTGATATCAGTCTCTGTTGGAAACGGTGACTATATCGTTTTCGTTTTCACTGTGAAATCTATATTTCATTGAAAAGCATGTAAGGAATGCTTTTTTCTCTTTTGTAGAGCAAAAAAAAATATACTTTATGGCAGAATGTGTGTGAAGCTCTCACCTTTCTACTTGACAATATTTACATAAGATTTGGTACTTAGTTATTTAGACATGTTGTGGGTATTCCGATGGGTACCAATTGCGCGACATTTGTGACTGTTTTGTTTTTGTTTTGTTATGAGAGAGACTCCATGATGTCCCTTTCTGCTGAAAAACAGTCTGAAATCATTGAAGCTTTTAGCTTCACTTCTAGATATTTAGATGATTTATTTAATATTGATGATACCTATTTCGATGGTTTGATCAGTCAAATTTACCCCTCCAGAACTTCAGAACTTCAGTTAAATAAAGCAAATTCTTCTGATAGCGAGGCACCGTCTTTGGATTTACATCTATCTATTGCAGATAGGTTTGTTTCTTGCAAAATGTGTGATAAGCGCAATGATTTTGATTTTGAGAGTGTAAATTTTCCTCTTTTGGGTTGTACTGTTTATCTTGCGCCACCCTATGGAGTTCATATTTCGCAGTTAATTCAATTTGCCAGAGTGTGTAGTCATGTTACAGACTTCAACACTCGTAGCTAAACTTCTTAATCATGGTTATCGGTAGCATAAACTACGCAAAGCCTTTTAAAATTTTTATAGACGTCATTCTGATTTAATTTTAAAATTCAATAACTCACATAACACACATATCTGGAACACCGGATCAGCCTATAGAGCCTCTGTAGGTGACTTCTTGTAGTAATCTCTTGGTTTTGGTCCGGGATGATAGCACCAGGGGTCAAATTTATAGGGGTGATTTTTCCAGTGCTTGTTTAGCCTCGACTTAAAACAGTTTAGGGAGGGTGCCATAATCACGTTTTCTGGCAGCACGTTCCAGGAGTCAATGACCCTAAAACTAAAGCTGTTTGCCCTAACCTTAAGCCTATATTGCGTTTTTTTTTTTTTGCAAACGTTTTGGTGACCTCTAGTTGCCCTATAGGTTGAAACTGTTAAGATTTTTTTCTTGTCTATTTTGTCGATGTCATTCATGATTGTGAACACCTCTATTAAGTCAGCTCTCTCTCTTCTATATTCTTATGATGGAAGTCCTAATTCTTTCAATCTTCTAGGATATGACAGATGACTAATACTTCTCACTAATCTAGTGGCTCTCCTTTGTACCTTTTCGATTGTTATCATATTTCTTTCATACATCGGGCTACAAACTGTTACTGCATATTCGACATGCGGTCTTACGATTGTCTTATAAAGATTCAGGAACATTTCTTTATCCATAAACGTAAAAGTCCTAAATATTATACCCAAATTTCGGTTTGCTTTGTTGACCTTACTGGTAATATGCTCACTGAAGTTTAATGCTCTGTCAATAATGACTCCCAAAGCTTTCTCACTTATAACCTGTTCTATTTCTGACTCTCCTTGGGCCGTCGGCATTTTGTATATAGTGGGGTCTTGATTTGAACCGATGTTAAGGTGTTAAGGTGTAGTTATAGAGCATGTCCCAAGTGTTACCCCAGGTGACTACTTTTTTATGCTGATTTGAACTTGGCTTTCATGGTGTTCATTTGATATGCTTCTATAGATTTTCGCATCATCAGCAAATAGTTTGATCAGAACTGTGATCACCTTTGGTAGGTCATTTATGTAAATCAGGAATAGAATTGGCCCCAGAACACTGCCTTGGGACACGGCACTGGTGACTTGTTGGCTCCGCTTACACAGACTTTCTGGCTCTTTTTTGATAGGAAATCTTTTATCCAAGCATGAATATTGCCTCGTATCCCGTACCCCCAAAGCTTTATTAGCAATCGCCGGTGCTGAACGCGGTCAAAAGCTTTGGAGAAATCCAAGTATATCACATCCACATTGTTTCCCTTATCCAGAGCTTCCGTTACATCTTCTAAAAATTCGAGTAACTGGGTTGTACAGGATTTCCCAGCTAGGAAGCCATGTTGTGCGTTTGAGAAAAGATTATTGTCTGTCATATGATTTACTAGTTATTCACGAATGAGACGTTCTAATATTTTACCAGGAACTGATGTCAAACTTATTGGTCGGTAGTTTTCGGCTTTTGATTTACAGCCAGATTTGAATATAGCTGATACATTTGCTAGTTTCCATATTTCAGGTATTTTTCCTTCATTGATCGATTTGTCAAATATAATTTTCAAAGGCTGTAGTAGAGCGTTTTTACATTCCTTTATTAGTTTTGGATTGATTTGATCTGGACCTTGGGATTTTGATGGCTTCATTTTGTCTACTGCTTTGGAGATTTTGTCCGTGCTGATAATTATTGTTTTGAGCTCTTGTGTAAAATGTCTGTCATGAAGCTTCATCTAGTGGACCCCTACCAAGATTGTTCAAATGATAGTGCTGGGGCCAAAAATGCGTCCGCCCCGGGGCCCTTTGGTTTTACATGGGCTCATATAGGGAAAATCTTCTTCTCTGAAACCGCAAGGCCCAGATCTTTGATATTTGGTACGAAGCTTCATCTAGTGGACCTCTACCAAGATTGTTCAAATTATAGTGCTGGGGCCAAAAATGCCCCGCCCCGGGGCCCTTTGGTTTTACATGGGCTTATATAGGGAAAAACTTTAAAAATCTTCTCCTCTGAAACCGCAAGGCCCAGGTCTTTTCTATTTGGTATGAAGCTTCATCTAGTGGACCCCTACAAAGATTGTTCAAATTATAGTGCTGGGGCCGAAAATGGGGCCCTTTGTTTTTACATGGGCTTATTTAGGAAAAATCTTTAAAAATCTTTTTCTCTGAAACCGCAAGGCCCAGGTCTTTGATATTTGGTATGAAGCTTCCTCTAGTGGACCCCCAATCGCCCCCGGGCCCTTTGGTTTTACATGGGCTTATATAGGAAAAATCTTTAAATATCTTCTTCTCTGAAACCGCAAGGCCCAGGTCTTTGATATTTGGTATGAAGCTTCATCTAGTGGACCCCTACCAAGATTTTTCAAATTATAGTGCTGGGGCAAAAATTGCCCCCACGGCCCTTTGGTTTTACATGGGCTTATATTGGAAAAATCTTTAAAAATCTTCTTTTTACATTTTTACATTCCTTTATTAGTTTTGGATGGATTTGATCTGGCCCTTGGGATTTTGATGGCTTCATTTTGTCTACTGCTTTGGAGATTTTGTCCGTGCTGATAATTATTGTTTTGAACTCTTGTGTAAAATGCCTGTCGTGAAAATCTGGTAGTGGTTCAGCTTCTTACTGGAACACAGTAGCGAAATAGTTATTCAGTAAATTAGCCTTTTCCTGATCATCATTTACCAGTAATCCATCTGGTGCCTCTAGCTGCCCTATGGCTGATTTAGTTTTAAGCTTGGACCTCACGTACCCCCAGAAGAGTTTGCTATCAGTTTTTATCTTTTCAGCAATATCCTTTTCATGATTATATTTGGCCTTCCTAAGTTCCGAGATGGCTTTATTTCTGGCTGCTTTATACAACTCGTAATATGAATCTGATTTACAGTGTTGGTATTGTGTCCACTTAGAGTGCTTGTATTTAATGCTTTCATACATTGAGAGTTTACATAGGGACATGTCTTGTTTAGTATCACGTGCAATCCTGCTCTCCGGTTTATTTAATTCTGCTAATTTGATAAGTTTATCAACAAAGATATTCCAAGATTCTGACAAGCTATGTCTCTGTAGTAAATACTCCCAATTTGGACTTAAATCACTTCTGCAACAAGGTCTATCGGAACCCGAGTTTTATAATAACTTAGTATATAAATTCATACAAATATATAACCGCAATGACTTCAGCACCCAATTTCGTAAAATCATCATTCCATATAGAAAAATTGGGTACAACATAAATGTTATACGACAGACTGCATGCCCGGTGGTTAACCCAATCACGGTTGACAACTTTGCTTCCCGCTTTTAATTACACGCCGGTGGGATAGGCCTCAGATTCTATGACGGTTCCAGCGTAAAGGCTTATGTTATTTGGCACCTGATGCTCTATCTCTGGTCGGGCCCGTCGGAGTCTAACTGTTGGTTTTCTTTTGCCCCAGCATTTCAGTGGGTTTTTGCTGTCGAGTCCTCACCGTTGTTTCATCTCTGTAGTTGTTTGATTTTTGTGTTCACGGAGATGTTACATTGACGAGTTAGGAGGTCTTCATGCGGACTGAACAAATTATTTTTCATAATCGCGACGGAAGTAGGGCGAGGATTGTGGCCACGTAAAATGAATTTGAACGTGCACTCAAAAATCAAGTTTTCTGTTTCTTACATTCTTAAAAATGGCAATATTTAGCTTCAATAATCGCGTCAATCACCCTCAGAGAAAACTAACTTTGTTCCTGGTCGTTTCGCATCAATTAAGTGGTGCCCAACGCGCGCGCGCGCGCGCGCGTGTGTGTGTGTGTGTGTGTGTGAATTCGGGTTTAACGTCGCTTTCAACAATTTTTCAGTCATATCACGGCGGTGTCTGGTTGCGACAGGGAGCTCAATGCTCACTTTTATAGTGCTGCCTCACTGACGTATCATGTCCCAGACACATTACATGATACCACACCCAGTCAAATTATTCTGACACTGGGTCGACCAGTCCTAGCTCTAGCCCTTAAATCTGAGTGCCAAGCGAGGAGCAGCTAGTACCATTCCTGACGACTTTGCTATGTCACGGCCGGGATCGAACCCGTGACCTCCCGTTACCCGGAGCGGACCCTCTACCAACTGAGCTATCGGTGCCCAACATATTTACTCGGTACAATATTGGGTGTAAACTAGAAGTTTGCACTTGAGAGATAGCCTTGGATGGCATTTCTATGAATGGTTACTGAAGTAATTGAGAGATTAGTTTCCCAAAGTATAGCGTCGCGCGACAAAATAGGTGACGTCAGCGACGAAAATGACGTCATTTACGTCCTTGTGACGTGTGAACGGGCTAAGCTTGAATTGTTATACAGTTCATTAATTTTCAATCATCTGACAATGGAAAAACTGACCACAGCATTAGATTTCGAGAAAAAGGTAGTCCCAAACAGTGAAAAATAAAAAATTGACATAGTGACAATATCGTTTTCGTTTTCTCTGTGAAATCTATATTTCATCGAAAAGCATGTAAGAAATGCTTTTTATGTCTCCCCCGAAATTTTTTTTTCGGAGAGACATATTGTTTTTTCCCCGGGCGTCTGTCTGTCTGTCCGTCTGTCTGACTGTCCGTCTGTCACACATTTATGTCCGCTCTATAACTTGAAAACCGTTAGAGCTATCTTCACGAAACTTCATATAAATATTAATCAGCATAAGACGACGTGCAGTGCGCAAGAACTACAACTCTCGCATTTATACTTTTTGAATTATCTCCCTGGGAAGTTTGTCGGTATGTATATATGTATGGGCAAATCGTGTCCTGTCAATAACTTTCTTATTTTCAGATGGATTTTAAAATTACTTGGCAGAAATATTAACAACTATAAGACAATGTATGGTGCGCATGAGGCAGGTCGGTACCTCAAAGGTCAAGGCCATACTTAGAGGTCAAATGTCAAAAAGGGACTTTTTTGTGTTTGGTCAATAACTTTCTTTCATAACACGTCTACAGGGTGAGGTCAAAGATTTGAACAAGGCAAAAACAGAACTTATGAAAGAAAATAAAAAGCTGAAAGACGATGTAACTGACTTGAAATGTCGCTCTATGCGGGACAACATGCTATTTTTCGGAATTCCGGAGAGTGTAGCCCCTCTATACACTGGCCCTGGTTCTGATTATTCCCAGTCGGGTGGAAACAAAGGGGGAGCTTGTGCGATGGAAGCATCGGATTCTTCGGATGGCTCTAGTGCCATAGGTACTGGTGGTCTGAATACGACCAGCCAACGTACTTCATCAAGTGCTTCATTTGCGAAAGTCACTGAGACAGGGGAGAACTGTAAAGAACTCGTTTGGACATTCTGTGAGAATATACTCAAGATCGAGAACCCCAGGGATAAAATCCTAATAGACCGTGCACACAGAATTGGTACTAGGGCTCATAATAAGATACGTCCTATTGTTGTCAAATTTGTTCTTACTGAGCACAAGGATTTGGTGAAATCCGCTTTAAACAATGTTAATCTGAAGGCTCCACCGATTAATGGCGAATTTAGGGTGACGGATCAGCTTCCCCCAGAAGTCCGTGAAAGGCGTAAAACACTTATTCCCTCGATGCTGGAGGAGCGAAAGAAGGGAAACAAGGCAACGTTGATCAGAGACAAGCTATATGTAAATGGCAAGCTCGTAGAATAGGGGTCTGGAGAAGGGTGTGGCTTATCCATTGTTACATGGAATGTTCAGGGTTTAGATTCTTGTCTTGGTGATGGTGATTTTGTTAACTTTGTGTCACAAAACGACATTGTATTCTGCTGTGAGACGTGGCAGAGAAGGGGTAGCAGATTTAATATTCAAGGGTATGACTGTATTACGGTTCCTAGGCCTGAAAGTTTGAACATTAGGGGTAAAGGCAAACGCGGTCATGGTGGTATCTGCCTTTACATAAAGCACTCACTTATCGAGGGTGTTGAAATAGTGGAAAAGAATTCCTGTGGTTTTCTCTGGGCAAAATTATCTAAAAGCTTTTTCTTATTTGAATCTGATCTATTTATATGTTTTTGCTATATCCCTCCTAAAGACTCGGTCTATTTCAAGAATGTCGAAATCGACTTATTTGATGTACTCGAAATAGGGATTAGACATTATTCAGAATTGGGCTCAGTCACAGTAATGGGCGATATGAATTCGAGAAGTGGCTTACAACCAGACGAATCTATTGACTGCAGTGGTATTGAGAAATATTTGTATACCTTAGACGGTTCTGATCTAAACGAACAGGATCCTTCGGTTGGGAGGAGGTTTTCATTGGACAAGAAGGTTGATTCTTCTGGCATGCGACTGTTAGAAATTTGTAAAGAGGCAAACCTTAGAATAGTAAACGGGCGGGCAGGCGATGACAAGGGCATTGGCAATTTCACTTTCCAATCAGTAACAGGGAAAAGTGTAATTGACTATATTCTGTTGCCTCCCCGGTTATTTGACAGAATTTCTAACTTTTTTGTCCATGATATCTCAGTGTTATCAGATCATGCGCCGGTACAAATTACATTTAAATTAAGCGCGAAAACCGGAATCCCCAACGAGAGCGCAGAAGTAAAAAGTATTAAGTGGAATACCTCGAAAGTTGCTGACTTCAGGAGTCTTGTACTAAATAGTTTAGATCAGCTCCGGTCTTCGGTTGACGGCGTGGTATCTGGAAATTGCAGCATTGATGAAGGGGTTGACACTTTTGCGGGTATACTGTACGACAACGCCTTTCGGGTATTCGGTCAGGTAAAGCGGGTCAATACCAATCGATCTAATACACATCGCAAATACACTAGTCCGTGGTTCACGCATGATTGTGAGATTGCTAGAGCGGAACTCAAGCGAGCCAATAAAATATTCCGGCGATACAAGACGCATGACTTACACATAACATTAGTTGAGAAACGGAAACGATATTGTCAAATTAAAAGACGAGCGCGTTCGTTGTATAGTCTAAATAATAAGCAAAAACTGCATGAAATGGCTGCAAGTAATCCAAAAGCATTTTGGCGTGAAATACGTCGCATGAAGGGGGGCGATCATTGTAGTAGCAAGTTGTCATTGCAAGATTTCTTTGAGCATTTTAAGAGTATCTACTCAGAAAACTGTAATTTCACACAAAATTTTGTTGAGGAGTTTGTTTCCGGCAATTTGTCAGATATGGACAGTGAGCCATTGAATGGCGACCAGAACTTCGACACTTCATCATTAGATGCTGCAATTTCTATAAGTGAGGTCAGAAAAGCTATATCTCAGCTTAAACGCAACAAAAGTCCTGGTATTGATCTCCTACCAACAGAGTTGTTTTTAGACTCAGTTGATTTAATAGGGAGCATGTTATGTAAATTGTTTAATTATATTTTCAGCAACAGTATTTATCCTTCCACTTGGACTAAAGGTATAGTTGTGCCAGTCCCCAAAAAAGGCGATAAAAACAATGTCAATAACTACAGGGGTATAACTCTTACAAGCATATTTTCTAAAATATATTCCCAGATACTTGACTTAAGACTGAGAACCTGGTCAGAGACCAATAATATAATTAATGATAGCCAGTACGGTTTTAGACAAAATAAAAGTACGATAGATTGTCTTTTTATTTTGCAAGCTATTGTTAATAAGCAGTTAAGCAAGAAAAAGAAACTGCATTGCGCTTTTATAGACTTCAAGAAGGCGTTCGACTTGGTCTATAGAAACGGAATATGGTATAAACTCTGTCAAATAGGAGTCTCACTGAAGTTTGTTAGGTCTATTAAAGCAATTTATAATTCTGTTAAAGTTTGTGTTAAGTCACTCGGAAAGCTTACTGACTGTTTCGATAGCTTAGTCGGAGTCAAACAAGGGGAGCCTTTATCACCCCTTTTGTTTATACTGTTTCTAAATGACCTCTCGGGTGAGTTAGATATGGATATAGATAATGACTTGTTATTAGACGAATTCCAGAAATTTGTGATACTGTTCGCTGATGATACTCTTTTACTGGCTGAAACGGTTTCAGACTTACAAATTTTGCTCAATAAATTGTCTATCTATTGCGAGAAATGGAATTTAACTGTAAACACAGATAAAACAAAAGTTCTTATATTTAAAAGGTCTAATAGGCCAGAGAATGTTGATATCTTTTATGGCAATGTAAGGCTTGATATTGTACGAAATTTTATCTACCTAGGCGTAAATGTTACAAGCAATGGTAATTTCTCTCATGCTCAAAAACATCTTTCAGAACAAGCATCTAAAGCTCTATATTCACTTGGTCATATTTTGGACAAGAACGAGCTATGTGTCAATGAAAAATTGAAATTATTTGACTCATTGATTTTACCTATCCTTAATTACGGGTGTGAAATTTGGTCCCTTTCCAAAAGCCAGGATGCTGAAAAAATTCATTTGAAATTCTTGAAACAAATTCTAGGTGTCCGTAGGCAAACGTGTAGCTTAGCTGTTTACGGTGAGCTTGGTCGGGTTCCTCTAAGTGTCTTACATAAAACAAGAGTTATAAAGTACTGGTTCAAACTTTTGTCCAATCCACAGTCGCTCATGTATAAGGTATATTTTCAACAGGTTACTGATGTTAATAATGGTGTAAATGACAACAGTTGGGCTTCACATCTAAAGCGCCTTCTCGATAATTTAGGATTTCAATACCTCTGGGTCAATCAGAATATGAGCCGACTTCAGCTTAATGTGGTAGTTCAGACATTGTATGATCAATTTCTCCAAAACTGGTACGCTGATGTGAACAATACCAGCAAACTCAATGTATATAGAATCACAAACAAATCATTTAAATACGAGCAGTATTTAAATGATGTTGTTGTTGAAAACCATAAAATTGCACTCAGTAGATTTAGGATTGCAGCACACAAGCTCATGATAGAAGAGGGAAGGTACAGGGGCATAGATAGAAACCTTAGACTGTGTCAGTTTTGCAATGCTAACGTTGTTGAAGACGAGTATCATTTTCTCCTGGTATGTCCGATGTATCGAGAACTGCGTATATCCCTTTTACCCAAATATTACTGTAGATGGCCATCAACTTTCAAGTTCAAGATGCTTTTAAATGATACCCGGGTAAGCACTTCAAAAAAGTTAGCTAAGTTTATATATGTTGCTACAAAAAAAAGAATGTCTACCCTAAACGCTGTTACTTAAACTTAGGATCATGCTGAAATATGCCTTGGCAATGTCGATTGGTGTTCCGATGTACCTCTCCGCAGGGCGTCACAGAAACGCCTATATAATTGAGACCCCTGGAACCACAAGTTTATATAGGAGATCTGGGGTTTAAAGGGGGTGAACCTTATATTTTCTTATTTCTGCTCTAAGGTATGGATTCTGGGTACTCATTGGGGCCGCCTCGATGAGGCGGTTCTAACGGATACCCACAATCTGTATTTTGGGCGGGGACGGTTTTCCGTCTTGGAGTTTCATTTTTTTTTTTTCTTTACAGCGGTTAAGTTTGCGGTGGATTTGTGTGGGCGTGTTTTCGTGATGGGGCGGATGGGTGCAAAGGATCATCTATGAGATATCCTCACTACTTATTGTTAATATCTGCATCCTTGCATTAGCTATATGCGTTAAATGTCTATTTGGATGATGTTTTACATATTATACTCTGTCATACTCTTCTCGTGCCGCCGTTACATGGTATTATAGGGCGAGAAGCACTGTATTGCTTGTGCCTGAATAAACCATTTTGTAGTTGTAGTTGTAGTTATTTTGAGGTGGATTTTGAAAAAACTTGGCAGAAATGTTAACCAATATAAGAAAATGTGTTGCGTGCATGACCCAGGTTGGTACCTCAAAGGTCAAGGTCATACTTAGAGGTCAAAGGTAAAAAAGGGGCCTTTTTTTCGGGTTTTGTCAATAACTTGCTTATTTTTTGATAAAATTTGAAGTTACTTGGCAAAAATGTTAACTATCAAGAGACGATGTGTTGCATGCATGATTTGGTTTGGTACCAAAAATGTCAAGGTCATTCATAGAGGTCAAAGGTCAAAAAAGGGGCATTTTTCGTATTTGGTCAATAACTTTCTTATTTTTAGAAGGATTTTGAAATTGCTTGGCAGAAATGTTAACCACCATGAGATGATGTGTTTCATGTATGACCCAATTTGGTACCTGAAAGGTCAAGGTCATACATAGAGGTTAAAGGTAAAAAAGAGGCCTTTTTGTGTTCTGTCATTAACTTTCTTATTTTTAGATGGATTTTGAAATTACTTGGCAGAAATGTTAACCATCATGAGATGATGTGTTGTGTGCATGACCCAAGTTGGTATTTCAAATGTCAAGGTCGTACTAAGAGATCAAAGGACAAAAATGGCCCTTTTTTAGTGTTCAGTCAATAACTTTATTATTCCTGGATAGATTGTGAAATTACTTGGCAGAAATGTTAACCATCATGAGGCGATGTGGTGCACGCTAGACCCAGGTCGATACCTCCAAGATCAAGGTCATACTGAGAGGTCAGAGGTAAAAAAAGTTTTTTTTTTGTGTTCAATCAATAACTTTTTATTTCTGGGTGGACGTTACAAAGTAACCATGCAGAAATGTGCACCGTCATTAGACCATGAGTCATGTGTATGACCATGGTCCATACCTCCAATGTCAAGGTCATACCTAGAGGTTTAAGGGTAAAAACGGGACAGTCAATAGCTTCCTTATTCTTTGATGGATTATGAAAGTGCTTAGCAGAAATGTTAACCATCATGAGACGATGTGTTGTACCTCAAAGGTCAAGGCCATACTTTGAGGTCAAAGGTAAAAAGAGGCTTTTTGTGTACAGCCAATAACTTTTTTTATTTTTCTATGAACATTTTTAAAGTTACTTTGCATATATGTTCATCTTCATTAGATGATGCGTTGCACACAAGACCCAGCTCAATACCTCCAATGTCAAGGTTATACTTTGAGGTCAAAAACGGGGGAGACATCTGTGTTTTTGTAGAAAAACAAATTCTAGTTTCTCTTCTGTAGAGCATTAAAATTATACTTTATGGCCATGTCAGTATGTGTGTGAAGCTCTCACCTTTCTACTTGACAATATTTACAAAACATTTGGTATTAAGTTATTCAGACATGTTGTGGGTATTCCGATGGGTACTAATTGTGGGACAGTTGTGGTTGATTTGTTTTTGTTTTGTTATGAGAGAGGCTCCATGAAGACCCTTTCTGCTGAAAACCAGTCTGAAATCATTGAAGCTTTTAGCTTCACTTCTAGATATTTGGATGAGTTATTAAATATTGATAATACGTATTTCGATGGTTTGATCAGTCAAATTTACCCCTCCAGAACTACAGTTAAATAAAGTAAATTCTTCTGATAGCGAGGCCCCGTTTTTGGATTAACATATATCTTTTGCAGATGGGTTTGTTTCTTGCAAAATTTGTGATAAGCGCAATGATTTTGATTTTGATATTGTAAATTTTCCTTTTTGGGGTTGTACTGTTCCTCGCTCGCCACCCTATGGCGTTTATATTTCACAATTAATTCAATTTGCCAGAGTGTGTAGTCATGTTACTGACTTCAACACTCGTAGCTAAACTTCTTAATCATGGTTATCGGTACCATAAACTACGCAAAGCCTTTTCAAATTTTATAGGCGTCATTCTGATTTAATTTCAAAATTCAATATTGGACATAAATCTCTTCTGCAACAAGGTCTATCGGAACCCGAGTTTTATAATAACTTAGTATATAAATTCGTACAAATATATAACCGCAATGACTTCAGCACCCAATTTCGTAACATCAATATTCCATATAAAAAGATTGGGTACAACATAAATGTTATACGACAGACTGCATGCCCGGTGGTTAACCCAATCACGGTTGACAACGTTGCTTCCCTCTTTAATTGCACGCTGGTGGGTCAGGCCTCAGATTCTATGACGGTTCCAGTGTAAAGGCTTATGCTGGCTGGTACCTGATGTTCTATCTCTGGTCGGGCACATCACGGTTGGCAACTTTGCTTCCCTCTTAAATTGCACGCCGGTGGGTCAGGCCTCAGATTCTTTGACGGCTCCAACGTAAAGGCTTATTGAGAATTAGAGAGATCTAATTCAAGGTAATGTTGGTTGGTGCCTGATGCTCTGGTCGGGCCCATCGGAGTCTAACTGTTGGTTTTCTTTTGCTCCAGCATTTCAGTGGTTTCTTGCTTTCGAGTCCTCACCTTTGTCTCACCTCTGTGATTCTTTGATTTTTTGTGTTCACGGAGATGTTGCACTGATGAGTTAGGAGGACTTCATGCGGACTGAACAAATTATTTGTCTAAATCGCGACGGAAGTAGGGCGAGGATTGTGGCCACGTAAAATGAATTCAAGACCTCAGTGGAATTCGTTTCCGCTGACCGTTCCAAGGCGGTTCGTCTGTCGCGGTTTATTTTTGTTATGGTTTCTCTTTGGGTGTTTGTGTCGCTTATATTATTTTGTTTTGGATAGCCTATTGGCGAATTTGTGGGAAAGCAACTGTCCTTTTGCCATTCCGCTATTGATGTTTCCATCAGAGTCTGTTGTTGCATGGTTGTGTTTCCCCCGCTTTAGGGTCTCTGATTGTAGCTGTGGGTTAATTGTATCGATTCCTGACCATTGCCTCGACTTCTATTTTGACCCCTGTAACAGCGGCATCACAAACAAAGGCATCAAAAGTAAACAACTCACAATATCTTAGGTACCAGTGCTATAGTGATGCCCTGAAAAACTCTTTTTTTCCTAGCAGTCTTCCCTCTTCTGTGGTGAATACCAAGACCGCAGAGGAGTTCAAAGTCCGTACAGTGGGAGATTGAGCCTCAGGGGAATGCGTTTAAGGATACCTCTGTTATTCAAATTGTAAATAGTTTTAAGGAATCATACAGTAACCTGTTTAGCTAATTGTTAGCTCGGCTGTTTTCGAAGAAAACGACGAGGTATTGCCATAGCTCTGGCGTCGTCGTCGTGCAAAAACTTGGACATTTTCGTCTGTCATCGTGCAAAAACTTGGACATTTTGTAATATATCTGTCGTTACTGAACATATTTACTTGAAACTCGGACTAGCTGTACATTATGAAAAGGGGCTGCAGCCGAGCGTTGGCACCCGCATGCGGTGCTCTTGTTAAATTTAGCCAGCCATTCAACTGAGGTATTGGCCAAATGTGACTCAGCATAAGAAAATAGATAGAAAGAAAACAGGCTGTTGTTGTTAATGGTGAATCTGCAATATGGGCACCAGTTTTATCTGGGGCCCCACAGGGGACTGTTCTTAGCCCGCTGCAGAATGATATAGATAGATAAGGAGGTTGGGCACGAAATGGGGATGAGATTTCAGTCTGTTAAAACACCGGAACACACTGGTAATTACCGGAACACACTCAAAAAAAAAGCTTTTTACTTGACTTAATAAATGTTTTAGGGGCATATACTATAATATACATTTATACATTTGATATGCCTTATAGCAAACACACGAAGTGTTTGCTTTACTGTAGAGAGGCTGGAACAACATACTTAGGCACCCAAATCTCGCCTGGAATCTCGTTCAATTTCTCGCGATAATCCGCCATCTTTACAGAGCTCATGAGAATTGTATTCATATCCAAAATTGCTTCTCAAAACCAAAAAAAGAGTCAAGTTCCATTACAACAGAAACACAAAAAAAACGTCGAAATAATATTAAAAAGTTCTTTTCAAAGACTGTTGCATCAAATGCTGAAGTTTAACGGCGGGAAAGTTTCGAAACTACGTCACGTATTAGCCGGTAAAACACAGCTCCGCGCTTGGACCAACGATTTACCGGAGATTTACCGAAGGATTTACCGAAACTTCTCGCTAGGGTGGAAAGCGCTTCTCGCCTGGACAAGCAATTAAAACTTTTTCACAGATTTACTCCGGGTATACAATAAAATTCTGGGAATAGTAAGAGACACAAATAGCTATCTGGCTACCCGCTGATTTCTAACTTCCCAATATTTACAAAGCGATGATGAGCCCCAAATCCCATAGCATAGCGCTAGTGCTTCAGAATACTTTAAAGTATCCATGCTGCAAACTAACTGAGTTACCTTATCTAATTTTCTTCCCATGAAGTGCACACAGGACAAACATTGGAGCATCATCATATTTAGGGTATGTGCAAATCGGCGGTGAAGCTCAAACTATTGATAAGGTCATTTTCTGTCGTTTCTCAGAGAAAGGGACAAAAGAGATAGAAGTGGTAGTAGAGGAGAAGAGAGGGAGGCACAGGGCAGAAGGGGGAAAGTGAATAAAGTGTAGAAACATAAATAACAACGCCCTAACCCTTACCCTACCTGCTGCAAGGACAGCAGGCCTTGCCAGAATGTAAGTCAATATCAGTTGGACTCCCCAATGATGCAAGCGACACCTTTGCCTCACAACAGAACAAATTAAAAACTCTGAAAGACAGTTTTTATGTAGTTTAGGGAAGACTTGCACGATCCCTCTTGGAGCCCTCGAAGATCCCTGATGTGATAATACTCTGTGGAAATTTGTGTTTAAATATTTTCTAGAAAGGGTTATCATTTGGAAGCAAGGAATACACCACAGAACGGGAAAATATGGAGTGTACATGTTTTCTGGGCCAGACTAGCTAGTTTCGGCCATTTAGGCCTCGTCAGTGACCCTCAAATATTTTCAAATTTCCACAATGGAATCAATGATCCCAAAGGACAAGAGCATATAAACTACACTATGATGTAGGACATTGAGACTTTTTCCGGCCGCCACACATTCCCAGCCAACAGCTGTAGTGACGTTAAATATTTTCTAGAAAGGGTTTATCTTTTGGAAGCAAGGAATACAACATAAAACGGGAAAATATGCAGTGTACATGTTTTCTGGGCCAGACTAGCTAGTTTCGGCCATTTAGGCCCCATCAGTGACCCTCAAATATTTTCCAAATTCCACAATGGAACCAATGATCCCAAAGGACAAGAAAGTATAAACTACACTATGATGTACGCCAGGGAGACTTTTTACGGCCGCCACACATTCCCAGACAACAGCTGTAGTAACGTCAAATAAGTCTGAAGGAGAGATGACAGATGCTTTCGCAGGAGTATCGTATACATTTCGCTCCTTTCGGGTTGGAGGCACTGCGAGCATGGATGTCCACTTAGCCCGGAGAGATGCCACCACAACTTTGACACAAGATGTCAATGCTGGTGAGTTTGCCGGCCAAAGTGTTGCATCACTTGGGAAGTAATGCTGGTTGTGTGGCAGTCACCTCTGACAAACCGAGCTACTCGCCGATGCACCGTCTCCAGCCGCAGGATACAAAATGTGAATCCCATACTGATGTGGCATAATCCAGGATAATTCTAATCATGGTCTCTTCCATCATGCGTTAACATCTTCAGAACAGCTGCTGATGTTCCTTCCAAAGAAACGTCTGGCAGCTTTTTTTTTTTTTTTTTTTTTTTTTTTTTGCAGTTGCAGTTGCATCAAAATGGGTTTCCCATGACATGTTTCTGAAATAAAGGATACCCAGGTACTTTCAAGTCTTTTAGACTGACAGTTCATGGCAATGTGCTCGGTTTTATTACCCTGACTGCCGCACATTTGGTTGGCTTGAAAAGACTTTTGCCAGTCTGTATTCCATTATGGACATTACTGTAGTCTTTCAAGTTCCCTGTGAAATGCTGCAGTATGAGTCATATTTGAGAGTTGTTGGTGATATAAAAGAAGGTCATTAGCAAGAAGGTCAGCTCTAGAGCTGACTTTCTGTGGCAGGTAATTTACGCATGGGCAGAATAATAAATGTCCGAGCATTGCACCTTGAGGGACACCGGATACAGCTGGAGCAATAGTGCAAAGTGGCCTTGACCAGGTCTGGTTAGCCCCTGTTGGTAAGATAGCTCTGGGTCCACTGTAAGAGGTTACATGCTGGCATTTCCGAGCTTGACTGTACTCAAGCCATTTATGTGGAACTTTGTCCAGAGCTGCGTTGTCTATCTGTTGACCTTCATCTATTCCTGTTGCAAGGTCTGGTCTGGACTTTGGTCAAAGAAAGCTGGCACTTGCATGACAGCCTCTTTTGACATCTGTACTTTTGGTCTGCCAGACAAGATGCAAATGATCTCCGTTGGGGAACGCATATAAAGTATTGCCAAAATACTGAAAATACCATAGGAGAATGGTGTCAATGACTCCCCTAATTTTGCTAAGGAATAGATATAAGAAATGTTAAGTACCCCGCATAAATACCATCTGCATCTGTATATAGGCGGTTAACCAAGGACATGCTAGCGTGACTATCTATCTATCTATCTAGTATTATTGCGATAGGTCTCATTTGACCATTACTCGCAGGTGTACATACACTCGATTTGCAGGACGAACCCCCGTGCGATAATCATGAAATTACGATGAGGCTCTTTAACTTGCATACGGGATGATTCTCCCTGCACTTTGTGGCATTTATCCTACAACTGATGCCAATGGAACATATTTAGACACCAAACTTTATTGTCGCTGCTGTGAATCGAACCGGAGGCCTCTAGAATCAGAGGCAAGTGCACTAACCACTGAGCTACCAATCTAGCACTATCGGAATGTTTTTAATTAACTAAAGAAGTTAAGTGTTGTAAAACTTAAGTGTAGTAAATGAGTGTGTTTGCTCAAAAGGCAGTGCCTTTATTTCATATTATAGGAGCTTTTTTCGTGACGTACTTCCGGTTCTAAAAATAGAACGGGAAAAGCCCTGGCCGTCATCTGTCGTATTGCTTCAAAGGCAGTGGGACAGATAAAGTGTTAATTACAGCATAAAACAGTGGATTTTTTTTATACTTTTGGGGAAATCTAATGTAAGATAATGGGAGAAACACCGATATGCTGCCAGATGTGAAATTTTCGCATTACGAAAATGATATATGTACATACGATATATAAATCTCTCTCTCTCTCTCTCTCTCTCTCTCTCTCTCTCTCTCTCTCTCTCGCACCAACAATTAGCGAGCGCAGGTAAATGTAAATTACAGTTTGTCGTTAAATGACGCTACGTCAACCGACATGTAGCGTGTCAACAACGTCGTGTCTACATCAAACCAACTTCAAAGCGATGCATTGAATTTGCAATTGCAACGTCGATGAAACGTCACAACGTTTCGTTGGCGATAATACGACGTTGCTTAATAAAATGTCATTTGCCCAGTGCTCGGACCCATCACGACTCAGTGGGATTGGAACATTAAATTCAAAACAAACGTAGAACACCCTTTCAGAGTATAAGAATGTTAAACACTCCTTCGCTAGTGCAAGATTTTACAGTAAAATCTGGTAAATTTGTAGATCGGTCCAACCTGCCCAGCCCTTAGGTCTACATTAACCCATTTGGTACCGGAAACCCCAAAAGAGGTAAGTGACAAACAGTGCAGGCCCAGATCAGACGCCGCAGAACGCGGCGTCTGATCAGGGCCTACACTGTTTGCAAAACGTTCGGCTATTTTTCAAATAAAGAAAACACAACCTGACACCCCTATTTTTTGAAAATGACTCCTGCTATATATAAGATTCCATTTGGTACAAAATGGGTTATGGGCTTCTTGGATACACGGATCAGTCAAACCATCTCAACGGCCACGTGCCATTAAAGTGAGTTGGAGTGGTTGTCGACGGCATGACGTCGAGCCAACGTTGACTCGACGCCCGTCTGTAAGTCCACTCATTGGTTGTTGTTGTTTTGTTTTCGACTGTCAGTATGTTTATTTGTCTGTCTAACAGTCCGTCCGTTCGTCTGTTAGTCAGTCAGTCGGTCTGTAGGCCGTCTGTCTGTCTACTGTCAGTTTGTCAGTCAAACTTCTCTCTCTCTCTCTCTCTCTTTCTCTCTCTCTCTCTCTCTCTCTCTCTCTCTCTCTCTCTCTCTCTCTCTCTCTCTCTCTCTCTCTCATGTCAACGGTCATGTGACAATGAAGTGAGTTGGAGTGGGTGTCGACGGCATAACGTCGAACAAACATTGACTCAACGCCCCTCCGTCAGTCCACTCATTAGTTTATTTCGACTGTCAGTATTGACATTTAAATTGCACATGAAGACAGATCGTTGTTACGTGAAAACTTATTTTGTGAATAACGGTATCTCAAGCCATTGACATGGGTCATTCACGACAAGATTTTCGTCATTTAAAAACGGATTTAGGATAAATGAATTTCGGTAATGAAAGTAAAATATCATTCTTTCCTTCTCGAGGCATTATTTCAATGAAAACGGGTATATTTTCTCTCAAAATATCTGAATATTGTTTGCATTTTAAGTTCCGCCAATACATTTGAATAGCGATGGCCGTTTCATTTGACGGCCAGTACTTTGCGCATGCGCAAGAATGACGTCATAAACGGAATTCCTAAAACCTCCTATTGACCAAATGTAAAAACAAACAAAAAAAAAAAAAAAAAAAAAAAAAACATACTTTATAAACTCTAGCCCAGTTACGCATCAAATAATTTATGGCAATGTGATCCGGTATATTTTTGTCACGATGCGTTAGGCATAAGAAAGTTATAAGAAATACATTAAACGTCAAAAATGTTATTTAAACCTAGAATAACTGTTACGGTGGTAATTAATTATAGTATATAACTATTTCATTTTTTTTTGGGGGGGGGGGGGGGGGGGAGGATTAACGTCCCACTACCCCTCATTTTTCGGACAATTCCCGCACATTTTCCGGACAATTTCCGGACATTAGTGTGCACCCTATTTGGCTTTCCGGTAATTAAATGCACCACAAAAATAGACGACAGATAGTAGTCTTCCGTGGCCTATCTTCCATTCTTTGTAAATCTCTTTTCGGCATCGACTTAGACGAGTTATGCTCTTTCGTACATTTCAGTGGCGGCGACAGTTTCGAGCGATGGACAGATGGAGGCACGGCGGCGAGTGAAAACCGATGTGCCAGTTATTTTGGCCGTTATTTTCTAGTGGGAATCCAGTTAGTTCTAAATATAGACTGATTGTCTTGTTTGTTTTGCTTGAGGTTTAACGTCCCTGCAACACTGTAGACGTTGCTTCCAATTTTGTGGGACTTTTACCCGACATTGAAATGAAATGACATCTCAAGCCCTGTTGCCCAATAAAACTAATAGGGTTTATTTGCATGGACGGTCCACCTCGCAACGGGGTTCCTGGACAGGCTTATCTAGATCACTAAGCGGTTTACCAGTACTAGTGTGCAGGCCATATTCAGCTCTGCGTGGAAGCATAATGCAGCCCATATATTTCTTCAAGCCCCCATAGGTGGGGGCCGCTGACTGATGGTCTACACCACTGCGGAAGCATATAATAAAAGGTATCGCCCCCGCCCATAGGGGCTTGAAGAAATATATTGGCTGCATGATGCTTCCACGCAGAGCTGAATCCGGCCTGGACACTAGTACTGGTAAACCAATTAGAAGACCTAAGCCTGTCCAGGAACCACGGTGCGAAGCGGACCGTCCATGCGAATAGACTATTGTTGGGCAACAGGGCTTGAGAAGTCATTTCATCTCAATGTCGAGTAAAAGTCCCACAAAATTGGAAGCAATGTCTCCAAAATAACCTTTACAGTGTTGATGGGAACGTTAAACCTCAAATCAAACAAACAAACCAATAATAAAAGGTCATGTGGCATGTCATAGCTTAGTGGTTAGTGCAATTGCCTTTTATGCTAGAGGTCCCGGGTTTGATCCCCGGCAGCGGCGATAAAATTTTGGTGTCCGAACACACTCCATTGGCATCATTTGCAGGGATGAATGTCATATAGTGCACCATCCTTCGGATTGGGACATTAACTGGGGGCCCCCTAGTGCAGGGAGAACCATCCCCTGTGCAGGTTAAAGATCCCTACCGTAGTTACATGATTACTGATTAGGCTGTCATCCTGCAAACCTGGAGTGTATGTTATGTACACCTGCGCACAGGACTTTGAATTTGTGTCAATTGAGCGTAAAACAGGCCCCATGAGGCAATTTCTAATAGGTGAGACTTTGAATTTATGTCAATTGGGCATGAAACAAGACCCATATGGCAATTTCTAATAGTGGAGTCTGAAGTCTGAAAGACATAAATTCAAAGTCCTGTGACCTGCGGTAATGGTCAAATGTGACCGACCCAGTATCAGTAGATGGATAGACTGGTTTTCTATTTGTAACAGTCAGGTGACACAAGACATATCTTTAAAAATGATAAACAGTGTAAGAGATACTGGAAATAATATTGAAACTATTTTGTGGTTCAATATGAAAAGAAGAACTTTTTTAAAACATAAACTTTATTATGAATTGAAACTGTATCGTCTTATACTGAGTCGTTAGCCCCCGCCCATCGGGGCTTGAAGAAATAGATGGACAGCATGATGCTTCCACGCAGAGCTGAAACCGACCCCCAAAAGAGTACTGGTAATTTGGTAAACCACTTAGAGGATCTAAGCCTGCCCAGGCAGTGCGGTGCACGACAGCCCATCCATGCTTATAAAACCTATTGGTTTCATTGGGCAGCAGGGCTTGAGGTGTCATTTCATCTCAATGTAATGTAAAAGTCCCACCAAATTGGAAGCAACGTCCCAAAAATGACCTTTACAGTGTTGACGGGGACGTTAAACTTCAAATCAAACAAACAAATCAAGGGCTGCCCGCAAAACTGCGGTAACTCCTTTTGAAAACTTTACAGGAGAAGCAAAAAAATGTTTCTGCTAATTATTTTGATATTTGTAACCTCTTGAGTTACAACATTTTTTGTCACATTTTGCATTATTTTCACAACAAAAGTTTACCACAAAACATCGGTAACTCAACTTACAGCTGTTTTGCGGTGACATTTTTGTAAAGTTTTTGGCTGGTACGGAGGTGGTATTTTTTGGCATAATAGATTAAAGCATGCATGTATATATATTTTTCAACCTGTTCAGTTAGAAAAGACCATGATGCATATTTGTGAAACAATATATGCATGGCATGCCAAAATCAGGGTCATTGGCATCGGCTGGCACTGACCTTGACTATATTATCTGTAACTATGAGTTACAACCATATTGCAGACAAAAATGCATGGACATTTGATACATTTTTCCCAGCAAAAGTGTTGTAACTCGAGTTACAACCCTTTTGTGGTGAAACTATTATGCATCCGAGATACAACATTTTTGAATTTGCTAAAATTCTGAAAAAAGTAATTTCAATATCATTCTTGTCATTTTAGCTCACCTGTCACGAAGTGACAAGGTGAGCTTTTGTGATCACTTTTCGTCTGTCGTCAGTGTGTGTGTGCGTGCATGCTATGTAAACTTTTTCTTCAAATGACATCTCCTCCTAAACTACTGATCGGATTTTGACCAAACTTCACAGGAATGATCCTTAGGTGGTCCCCTTTCAAAGATGTTCAAATGGTTCTGGTCCATTGCACATCTAGGTCACAGGAGCTAAAAATAGATTTTTTTAAAAAATCTTCTACTCTTAAACCACAAGGCCCAGTTCTTCGATATTTGGTATGAAGCTTCATCTAGTGGACCTCTGCCAAGATTGTTCAAATTATAGCCCTGGGGGCCAAAATGCTCCAGCCCCGGGGGCCATTGGTTTTACATAAGCTTATTTAGGGAAAATCATTAAAAATTTTCTTCTCTGAAACCACAAGGCCCAGGTCTTTAATATTTGGTGTGAAGCTTTACCTGGTGGACCTCTACTAAGATTGTTCATATTATAGCCTTTAGGCCAAAAATGCCCCCGCCCAGGGGGCCTTTGGTTTTACATAGGCTTATACAGGGAAAATTTTTAAAAATCTTCTCTGAAACCGCAAGGCCCAGATCTTTGATATTTGGTGAGTAGCTTCATCTAGTGGACCTCTACCAAGATTGTTCAAATTATAGCCCTGGGGGCCAAAATGCCCCCGCCTTGAGGCCTTTGGTTTTACTTAGGCTTATATAGGGAAAATCATTAAAAAATCTTCTTCTCTGAAACCACAAGGCCCAGGTCTTTAATATTTGGTGTGAAGCTTTACCTGGTGGACCTCTACTAAGATTGTTCAAATTATAGCCTTGGGGCCAAAAATGCCCCCGTCCCAGGGGCCTTTGGTTTTACATAGGCTTATGTGTATACAGGGAAAATCTTTAAAAATCTTCTTCCCTGAAACTGCAAGGCCCAGATCTTTGATATTTGGTGTGAAGCTTAATCTAGTGGACCTCTTTCAAGAATGTACAAATTATAGCCCTGGGGCTGAAAATGCCCCCATCCTGGGACCCTTTTGGTTTTTCATAGGCTTAAATAGGAAAAACCTTTAAAAATCTTCTTCTCTGAAACCACAAGGCCCAGGTCTTTGATATTTGGTATGAAGCTTCACCTAGTGAACCTCTACCAAGATTGTTCAAATTATAGCCCTGGGGCCAAAAATGCCCCGCCCAGGGGGCCTTTGGTTTTACCTAAGCTTATGTAGCGGAAATCTTTAAAACTTTTCTTCTCTGAAACCGTAAGGCCCAGATCTTTGATATTTGGTGTGAA
The DNA here is from genome assembly GCA_963580285.1 of Lucinisca nassula. NCBI lineage: Eukaryota > Metazoa > Mollusca > Bivalvia > Lucinida > Lucinidae > Lucinisca > Lucinisca nassula. Next base: position 186,266,711 of record OY757013.1, on the reverse strand, counting down.
GCTTCATCTAGTGGTCCTCTTTCAAGATTGTTCAAATTATAGCCCTGATGCCAAAAATGCCCCCACCCCGGGACCCTTTGGTTTTTCATAGGCTTATATAGGGAAAACCGTTGAAAATCTTCATGTCTGAAACCAGAAGGTCCAGGTCTTTGATATTTGGTATCATCTAGTGGACCATTACCAAGTTTGTTCAAATTATAGCCCTTGGGCCTAGAATGTACTAGAGACACTAATTCTCAGGTGAGCGATTCAGGGCCCTCTGGGCCCTCTTGTTGCAGGTTGTGGGCCTTTAAAATAAGATAAAGAGCTTTATTTAACATTGCATATCAAATAACATAAGCTCTGTTGAGCTTTTATTGTGACAAACAAAGTATCCTGAAACAAATACTTACCGGCCTTCATTGATCTTCCTGATAATGCGAGCATCAGCCAAAGGAGCGCCTAGTACCATTTTTCACGCCTTTGGTATGGCGCGGCCAGGGTTCGAACCCGCAACCTCCCATTCCCGAAGCAGACACTCTACCACTGAGCTATCGGGCCGGTAAAATGATTCTGGTAAAACCCAGAATAGAATTCTACAAAAGAAACATTTTGTGAAAAAAATGTTGTTACCGCAGTTTTGAGGGCAGCCCTCGAAATATACTGAGTCAGTAACATTTGGCCTTTACCTCAGTCGGCTGGGTGACTAAATTTAGAATTTAGCTGGAAAAAGAGGCACTGGATGCGTCCTTAAAACTATTTACAATCTAAATTATCAAAAGTATTTGAAAATTCCATGCCAATCAGTCACCTTTTTGATTAAGAGTAAGCAAAGTGTAACACTGCAGCCCAATCTATTTCTTCTGGCACCGATGGGCAGGGGCTTAAAAGAATAGTTTTAACAATATTTGTTTGAAGAAACATTTCTGTGAACAAGAGGGATATCTCAATTCATTTAGATACTTTGAACAATCATTGGGCCCTCCTTGATGTTTCAGGCACTTTGATTACAACCAGACCAGTAGCTTCAGGGCAGAGATCACTTAAATTTATACTGTGAACATGCTTTCATCCGAGTCAACACTGTTTCAAACAGTTTACCAAAAGCAATGTTTTATCCAAATTATCATTCTAAAATTTCTAGCTCACTTATTCCAAAAGAATACAAACGGTTTTCTTTCTCTCTTTTATTATCCCCACGCTTTTCGAAGAAAAAGTGGGGATATTGTAATTGTCACCGTCGTCTGGACAACTCCTCCCACACTTTTACAGCTACAAACTTAAAACTTTGGGAACTGATAGGTCTTTGGTTTGAGGAGTGCATGACACTTTCGGAATTTTGATCCTACCCGTAGGGGCCAGGCCAGGGGGTGTGGTGCCCGGGGTAAAAATTCAAAGTTTTCAGAACCTGGTCGTGTGACATATCAAATCGAACGGCATAATGAGTAGAATACATAACAATCAAAATTTGACCCCTAGGGTAAGGTTTGAGGTCACCAGAGGTCAAAAACTTGGATTTTCACCCCCATAACCCCCTTTTTAACGATTACCGGATAACTCCTCCTACGCCGTTTCAGAAAGAAACAAGAATCTTGGGGAACTGATAGGTCTTTGATCTGAGGAGTGCATGACACTTTCGGAATTTTGATCCTACTGCTAGGGGCCAGGCCAGGGGATGGGGTGCCCTGGGGGTAAAAAATCAAAGTTTTCAGAACCTGGTCGTGTGACATATCAAATTGAACGGCATAATGAGTAGTATACATAACAATCAAAATTTGACCCCTAGGGTAAGGTTTGAGGTCACCAGAGGTCAAAAACTTGGATTTTCACCCCCATAACCCCCTTTTTAACGATTACCGGATAACTCCTCCTACGCCGTTTCAGATAGAAACAAGAATCTTTGGGAACTGATAGGTCTTTGATCTGAGGAGTGCATGACACTTTCGGAATTTTGATCCTACTGCTAGGGGCCAGGCCAGGGGATGGGGTGCCCTGGGGGTAAAAAATCAAAGTTTTCAGAACCTGGTCGTGTGACATATCAAATTTAACGGCATAATGAGTAGAATGCATAACAATCAAAATTTGACCCCTAGGGTAAGGTTTGAGGTCACCAGAGGTCAAAAACTTGGATTTTCACCCTCATGACCCCCTTTTTAACGATTACCGGATAACTCCTCCTACGCTGTTTCAGATAGAAACATGAAACTTTGGGACCTGATAGGTCTTTGGTCTGAGGAGTGCATGACACTTTCGGAATTTGGATCTTAAGATTGGGTTGGAGTTGCAATTGAGAACTTATATAGTGGCGTATCTTTAAAAAAGCGTGGGGATATGCAATGGCGTGTCATCGACTGCGCGATTCTAGTTGTCTATTTCTGTTACGCAACGGCAACTAGACATCAGACCCTCATTCTCAAATGAATTGTGATATTACAGTCACCGTATATTTTCAGAAATCAAGCAGTCATTTTTAACCAATGCATACGTTTATATTACAGAACAACAGGTCCCAAAGATATCATGATAAACCTCCTGTAGAAAAGAACCTTTTCAGGGAAAATGAGCCGCGGGAAAACTTGGTTTTGTAATTTCGAGACTGTCGCTTTTCGAATTCTCTTTGTTTGCGCACTTACAAATTCGCAATTCCACTAGAAAGGAAAGGGTTAGGAGGTTTCCATAAATTTTACATATTCTGGGTAGGGAAATAACTACCATTAGCAGGACCACATGGAGTCTTACTAGATATTTTTCCCCGAATATGGCTGTCGCCGAAATTTTATCAAGCATTGTAATGTATGAGACGACGTTTTTGTTCTTGATATTTCAAAACAACGTTTAGGTTTTTATACACGGAAACTTGACCAAATGGAGCTTTTATGTTATATTAAGCATATAAGGTCATTTGATATTACCTGTACAATAGGAAATGAAAAATACTTGCCATACAAAAATGTGCATGGAATTGTTGCAAAAATGCATGTAATTTTAGCGATCATTACACCAGGCTTATTCGTATGTATCGACAAAAATGATAGATTAAATTAAACTCTCGTAATGTGTGACTTTCACAAATACATCATCTGGGATGAAAATAATATTTTGACATTGAAGTTCCCTCATTTCCGGTGTTTTGTAATGTTCGAGACGGGTAATGTTCAACACCGAAAATTGTCTTACAGCTTGATCACATTGCGCTCACGTGGCACAGTTTTGCGCTGCCAGATTACTTAGTAGAAAGTATCTGTAGATGACATGGTTGCCTTTTCCTGTGTTTGATGGGTGAGGGAGTCAGCAGACCATACCACAGTTAACACATGGTAAAGGGAAAACAGAAGTCATATTTTGTTTTTAAATACCTGCATAGAAACTTTTTATCTTTTTCCAATATTATTTGCCACAATTAATATTGTTCAGTTAAGAATATGCCACCTAAAATCATTATTAATGAACAATATTTGCACGCTTGCAAGATCATTATTGTATTGCAATAAGCAGTGGATGTATGTGATGAAATGTCTGCTACATTTGGTATCGAACATGACAGGTTTGGTTTGCTATGTTGACCGTCCAGGGATAATGACTGCAAATAAATGAACTATTTTGAATTGTGCAACCTTAGTTGTGTAAAATGAACACGTTTACTAGTATACATATTTGCTACATTTCTACCACCAGCTGCAAACAGTAACGATGTTAATTCCAAATTTATTACTTATTTTCGATTTTGGATTTGAGTCCCATAGCTTATAATCTTTTCCCAAATTTTATTTGCCAAAATGAATATTTCCAATATAAAATGTGCACTGTTTAGAGCGCACTTCAAGCCTCCAATATGTATTTCCAAATGCATATTTTGAATGTTAAAAAACATTGTAAGTGGAGTTTATGTTACTAATATTATTGCATCGAACATTACAAATTGTATCGAACATTCCCACCTAAAATAAATATGTTTATTTTAGGGTATGCTGGTTTGCTCCTGATTATTTTAACTAGATACAACAAATACAATATCAGATTCATTTTCAATTTTACGGATAGAAAGGATAAAGTGGCATAGCATGTCCCTTTATGTCTGAGACCATCATAGCTGCCATTTACAGACATGCATTTGTTTACATTTCTGAGTACTTATTTACAAACTTCACAAAAAGTGTTACTTTCTTCCAGCTGGTAGACAAAATTGGTTACACTTTTAAGACTTTTGTATAGAAAAATATTACTCTGGAATGTACTGTAATGTTTGATACTGTATTCTCGCGGTTGCATCATTGATTTTTAGACACTTGATTGTTGAGAACATACGGCCACGTGGTTGTTGTGTGTTTATAGCTTTTATATGTGATAGATATGTATCTTAATGTTTCGGCTGCCTTAAGAAAGCAGTTTATCTGTCAGGAGAGCATTTTTTTATGCATAAAAGTGTATACCAAGGCTTTTTTTTGCGTTATAGCGACAACATGTTTAAAAAGCAGTTGACTGAACATGCACGGTTACATTAGTTAGATCCAAAATATGAATGAAAATGACACTAACAGCTATATTGTCAGTTAATCACGTTCGTAAACTACTTGACTTATAGAAACAAAATCACTGTAATGTCAGCGACTTTTTATATATAATACAAATAAACTTATTGCTTGTGTTGATTGTTTATCTAAAGTAATATTACTTGTGTTGCTTATTAACCACTCATTACCTGTTCAAATGCAATAGTCGTAAGTGATCTAGCTATTATGTGCTTCTCTTAAAACAAAACGAAAGATGTTTTTTTTTTTTTCAGAAAACTTTTTCTTTTTCTGTATTCTCTAGCCAACCCTGAATGTTTTTTCAAAATGGCTATTCATTTCTTTACCATATCTATGACCATATTTTAAATTTTGCCCCCGCTTAATAAAGTAGAAGTAAAACAAAGATCAGGAATCGATACAATTAACTTACACCACCCATCAAAGACACCAAAGGGAAAGAAACACAAACATGAAGCGACTACAAACACTACAAATGAATGCATTTTATGCAAAATTGCGAACAATTATGATGACAGGTAAACAAGTTTGAGAGGGATTCCCTAACTAGGTTTCGAACACTAGTTAGATCTATTTTTAGTTCGTGACAAAAATAGAATCCCCATATATGACGTTTTGCGACGTTCATTTTTGGCCTTGTTTGCTTAGGCCATGCCTGAATCGGAAAAAATATGACGCTGAATGCCATGCCATAAGTAACCACACTCAGAGACGATACTGTCGCCATGTATGTGTAAAGTGACAGATTTATTTTTAGAACAGAAATTCCGAACATATGTTCAGAGTGAAGGGTAAACATGAATGAAAACGACCATTTTCTCAAAGTTCTAAAGCTGTATTTGGCTCCAAAAGTGTACACATGACAAAGGAGTATGCATTGAAGATAAAAACCAGAAAAAAAAAGAGACCTGGTAGCTCAATAATGCACCTTTAAGAGTTGATATTTTCCAAATCGTGTGATGGATTGAGTTTATATTTGGTATGCTGTTAGATACCTGTCCATTTTATTCAGCGATACCCCCACCCATGCCCATGAGCTCAAGGTCAAGGTCACAGACTGAGAAATTTTTAATTAGATATTTTAAGATTTTATATTTTCCAAATTGTATGATGAATGAAGTTTATATTTGGTATGATGATTGATACTGGTCCAATACCCCCACCCATGCACATACCATAAAGGTCAAGGTCACAGACAAAGAAATTTTTTATTTAAAGTTTATTAAGAGCTAATACTCATCAAACCATATAGATTTGCTTCATATTTGGTATGATGATAGTTACAGATCAAAAATAGTATATACCCCCACCCCTGACCTCAAGTTCAAGGTCACAGCCTTAGTCTTATTATGCTTTTAAAGTTTTAGGGCTCATATTTATAGACTGGCTTCATATTTGGAATGATGATAGATACAGGTCCCAAGTCTCATTCACCCATACCAACGACCCTGTCCATGACCTCAAGGTCAAGGTCACACACATTTCGGTTCAACATGGATTTTCGGGGTGAGGCGGGGGCATCTGTGTCGTCTGGACACATTTCTAGTTTGACAAGTGCTATTATCTGAACAATCTTCATAGAGATCCACTAGACAAAGTCAAATAACAAATGCCAAGCTCCCTGATTTCAGGACAAAAGGTTTAGATGAAAGCACAAACCAAATATCAATGGCCAAGGCCTAGAGTTTTATTGGTTTTTCCATGTCAAAATTGTGAGCCCTTTTGGTTTTTCCTTGTTATGCCCCCGCATCGGCATGATGCCGGGGTCATATAGTTTTTTCGGTTTTCCGTATGTGCGTACATGTGTACGTCCGTCTGTGTGTGTGTGTGAACTACGTGCGTACGTGATCCTGTAACCTCCGGTAAAGGTTTTTGTAACAGGTAGAGCTTGAACTTTTAGAACTCATATTTTCCTAACCATTTGATGGATCTGGTTCATCTTTGGTATGATGATAGATATAGATCCAAAGTTTTAATAAGCAATAACCCCACCCATGCCTGTGACCTCAAGGTCAAGGTCACAGACTTAGAAATTTTCAATGTTAAAGACTCAGGTTAAGGTTTTTGTAACAGGTAGACTTGAACATTTTAGAACTCATATTTTCCAAACCATTTGATGGAATTGGTTCATATATGGTATGATTATAGATATAGGTCCAAAGTTTTATTCAGCGTTACCCCTACCCATGCCAATGGCCTGAAGGCCATGGACTTAAAAATTTTCCATGTTAAAGACTTCAGTTAAGGTATTTGTACCTGGTAGAACCTGAACTTTGATGATGGCTTTGGTTCATATGATGATAGGTATAGGTGCAATTTTTTATCCAGCAATACCCCCACCCATGCCTATGACCTCAAGGTCAAGGTCACAGACTAGACAATTTTAATGTTAAAGATTTTAAAGAGCTCAAATTTTCCAAACCATATTATGGATTTGGCTTATGTATGCTATGATGATAGATACAGGTCCAAATGTTTATTTGGCAATACCCCCACTCATGCCTATGGCTTCAAGGTCAAGGTCACAGACTTAGAAATTTTTAATTAGACATTTTAAGAGTTGATATTTTCCAAATCGTGCGATGGATTGAGTTGATATTTGGTATGATATTAGATACCTGTCCATTTTATTCAGCGATACCCCCACCCATGCCCATGAGCTCAAGGTCATGGTCACAGACTTAATTTTTTTTAATAATCCCCTCGCACAACATAGCTCTAGCACCTATATTTCTTCACTGATTTCAATATAACTTCACACAAATGTTCCGTATGACAATATCTCGATCGAGTTTGACTTTCAAGGTCATGATCTCAGGGTCAAGGTCACTGGCTATTTTTAGAAAAATTTTGTCATCGCTCTAGCGCCTACATTTCTTCACCAATTTCAATATAACTTCACACAAATGTTCCTTATAAAAATTTCTCGAGGGAGTTCGAATTTCAAGGTCATGCCCTCAAGGTCAAGGTCACTTTGGCTATTCTTAGAAAAACTTTGTCATCGCTCTAGCGCCTACATTTCTTCACTGATTTCAATATAACTTCACACAAATGATCCTTATGACAATATCTCGAGCGAGTTCGACTTTCAAGGTCATGATCTCAGGGTCAAGGTCACTGTGACTATTTTTAGAAAAACATTGTCATCTCTCTAGCGCTTACATTTCTTCACCAATTTCAATATAACTTCACACAAATGTTCCTTTTGACAATATCTCTAGCGAGTTCCACTTTCAAGGTCAAGGTCACTGTGGCTATTTTTAGAAAAACATTGTCATCGCTCTAGCGCCTGCATTTCTTCACGGATTTCAAAATAATTTCACACAAATGTTCCTTATGACAATACCTCAAACGAGTTTGACTTTCAAGGTCAAGGTCACTGTGACTATTTTTGGAAAAACTTTGTCATCTCTGTAGCGCTTACATTTCTTCACCGATTTCAATATAACTTCACAAAAATGTTTCTTATGACAATATCTCGCTAGATTTCGACTTTCAAGGTCAAGGTCACTGTGGCTATTTTTAAAAAATTTGGCCTCGCTCTAGCGACTACATTTCTTCACTGATTTCAATATAACTTCACACAAATGTTCCTTATGACAATACCTCGAGCGAGTTCGACTTTCAAGGTCAAGGTCACTGTGGCTATTTTTAGAAAAACTTTGTCATTGCTCTAGCGCTTACATTATCTTCACCAATTTCAATATAACTTCTCACAAATGTTCCTGATGACAATATCTGGAGCTATTTTGACTTTCAAAGTCAAGGTCACTGTGGCTATTTTTAGAAAAACATTGTCATTGCTCTAGCGCCTACATTTATTAATGGATTTTAATAGAACTTCACACAAATGTGACTTTCAAGATCATGACCTCAAGGTCAAGGTCACTATGGCTATTTTTAGAAAAACTTTGTCATTGTTCTACTGCCTACATTTATTAACAGATTTTAATATAACTTCACACAAAAGATGTTTATGATAATATCTTGAGCAAGATCTGCTTTTGCGGGCATGGCCTCAAGTCAAGGTCACTGTGGCTATTTTTAGAGAAACATTGTCATCACTCTAGAACCTACATTTATTGATGGATTTTTAGACAAACTTTACACTAATGTTGCACATGATATCTCAAGCAAGTTGGACATTTGCCATTTCAGTGTTTTCCACACACAAAGTTGTTTTGTGTGAGGGGATTTGTATCGCATGCGATGCCTTATTAGATATTTTGAGAGTTTATATTTTCCAAATTGTATGATGAATTAAGTTTATATTTGGTATGATGATTGATACTGGTCCAATACCCCCACCCATGCACGTGCCCTAAAGGTCAAGGTCACAGACAAAGAAATTTTTAATCTAAAGTTTATTAAGAGCTCATATTCACCAAACCATATAGATTTGCTTCATATTTGGTATGATGATAGTTACAGGTCCAAAGTTGTATATACCCCCATTCCCTGACCTCAAGGTCAAGGTCACAGACTTAGTCTTATTATGCTTTTAAAGTTTTACGGTTCATATTTATAGATTGGCTTCATATTTGGAATGGTGATAGATACAGGTCCCAAGTCTCATTCACCCATACCAACGACCCTGCCCATGACCTGAAGGTCAAGGTCACACACTTAGAAAATTTTGTTGCAACATGGATTTTCAGGGTGAGGCGGGGCCCTTGGCGGGGGCATCTGTGTCGTCTGGACACATTTCTAGTGTCTAAATAAAATATGCAACTTGCTAATAAGTGACTTAGAAGTTGTTGCCAATTTTGACCACAGACCTATTGTTGTAACATCTTTGAAGCAAAACTGCGGTCTCTGAAGAGTGAACAAGGATTTCAAGTAATTTGGCCTAGTGACCTAGTTTTTAACCTGATATGACCCATATTTTTAACCTGATGTGACCCATATTCAAACTTGATCCAGATATCTTCAAGACGAGCATGCTGATAAACATCCATGAAGATTGAAGAAAAAAGGCAGTCTCGAGAGGGTGAACAATGTTTTTAAGGAATTTGACCTAGTGACCTTGTTTTTGACCTTTCATGACCCATATTTAAACTTCACCCAGATATCAGTATAGAAAACATTCTGATAAAGTTACATGAAGATTGAAGCAAACATTGTGGCCTCTAGAGGCTGTACAAGGTTTTCAAAGAATTTGACCTAGTTTCTGACCTGACATGATCAATATTCGAACTTGACCCAGATATCATCAAGACAACCTTTCTGGTAAAGTTTCATGAAGATTGAGTAAGTGTTTGAGTTTTACGTCCCACCAACAGCTAAGGTCATACGGAGACGTGACCTCGGTTTAAAGACTCATCTGAAAGTCTGGAGAAGCCCGGGACCGATCCTTCGATCCCTGGCTTACAAGGCTGGTAGCATAACCACTACACCACGGAGGCTTCTAGTCATGAAGATTAAAGTGAAATCGAAGTCTGTGGAGGGTGAACAAGCATTGAAGGTTTTCAAGGAATTTGATTTAGTGACCTAGTTTTTGACCTGGCATGACCCATATTCAAACTGGACTCAGATATCATCAAGTCAAACATTCTGGTAAAGTTTCATGAAATTTGAAACAAAACTCTGTCTCTAGAGGGTGAACAAGGGTTTCAAGGAATTTGACCTAGTGACTTAGTTTTTATCTGATATGACCCATATTCGAACTTGACCCAGATATTATCAAGACAAACATTCTGGTAAAGTTTCATGAAGATTGAAGCAAAATTGTGGCCTCTAGAGGATGAACAAGGTAAATGTTGATGACGCACGTCTCATGATGAACAATGCACGATGCACTTACGATGGACAAAAGGTGTTCACAAAAGCTCACCTGGAGCTTTGCTCAGGTGAGCTAAACATTGCGGTCTCTAGAGTGTAAACAGGGTTTTTTTCTATGACCTTCAGGCACACCCTGCTCATGCCCAATTGTGGCCTCATGATCAACCGCATGGGCTTAGAAATTTTAATTATTAATTTTTTTAACAGATATTGTCCCCACAATATAATAGGTTTGCTTCATATTTGGTTTGACAGAAGATACAGGTCCACAGTTCTTTCACCTATGCCCCTGCCCCTGCCAATGAGCCTAAGGTCAAGATCACAGACTGAGAAATTTTTAATGTAAAAATCTTTAAAGAACTCGTATTTTCCAAACAATGTGATGGATCTGTTTCAAGTTTGGTGTCATGCTATTCAGCAATACCCCTACCTTTGTCTGATCTGCTTGATAAGTGGTAAACACATAGCAGTACTTATCCTGATGAGATGTTGCATTTTGCATGCAGCATTTTGCAGCATCTCATTTTGGTCTATACTGTTTGCACATGCCTGTCTGTCTGAATACATATGGTAGATATGGTATATGTTGATAATTGAATTCAGTAATTTCTTGAACACAGGATTAGTAATGCTTAATTAATATAGCCGGCTATGTGAGTTTAGCTTGCAAATTCAGCCATTCATACTTTTAATACATTTCTACATTTGTTTTACAGGTTAGGTCCAAAGTCCTGAGAGTATACATCTGTTCTGTGTCTTCACATGTTACATGGTTTGATAAAGAAAGCAATGGGGGCCAAAACATCCAAAATGGTGCAGAACTTTCCTGGTTGTAAAATTATTATAAAAAATAATAAAATAATATCAAAGCATAAATGTGAACATCATAACTACAAACTGAAGATAACCTGCATTAAATATGGAAAAAATAACTCCAAGGAGACAGAGAAAATATATGAATATGAAAGCTTAGATGATAAGGAGAAAACTGATAGATACCTTACCAGACAGGAAAATGGGATAAACCCTATGGAGAAGAACAATGAGAAAGTTCCTACACTTGAACTCAAAAAATTGGCTGAACATAGTGCAGAAAGGAACTGTGGTGCAGATATGACTGACAGTGATTATAATAATCCCTCAGAAGACATGGGCAATGTAGGAAACATATGTTATTGTTTTGCAAGTAGTGGTAGCATAGTTTGTCCACCTGAAGATAGTGGAACCACAATTTCAAAGTATAGTCACAGTGTTCCTTTCGCAGGGCCTACAGACAGGTATAGCAGTATGGCACATGATACCAATGATATGGAATTTGTTGGTAGTGAACATAACCATGATGGTGAGGATAATGATACAACCCACAACCTGACAAATATGTTTATATTGAGTCAAGAAAGTGATAACTGTAGAAAATTAGCAGTGTCTGGGGAAAATGAAAGTACAGGCAGATTAGTTTCTGGACACAGTGGCATTTATGCTGTGTCTTCATCAGGTACATGTCCAATTGAACTGGATGAAATTGATATTAATATATCAGATCAATATCCACATCTTTGTGGTGATAGCATCTTTAATTGTCAATCTGGTGGAATAGTTGATGATTCACAATATCACTTGCAAGGTAATGAGACAGAGCACCTTGAAACTAATGGAAATAGACATATGTTGAATCTAAAATTGCCTTTCAGTGACACGGAAAATAACTTGAGAATTGCTCATATCGATAATTCTAACGCAGAAACATACCTTAAAGATAGTGTCGGTGGCGGAGAAGAGGTTCGTGAGACCTTGCCTGAAATGGAAGCGAATTCACAAATGACAGAGTTAAATGTGAACAGTCCTAGTGATACCACTGCGGGTTCTTCTGTGTGTATTTTGTCTTCATGTAGTTATATTCAAGTCCCTAGATGGTTGAGCTTCACTGATTTTGGTGACAGCATTTGTATTTCACTTCCAGTCTTGACAAGCAGTGTGTCAACTTGGTGTGTAGACTTGAAGCAGCCAGTGTCCGAGTCTAAATGTAAAACTGCAGAAAGTAGATACTTAAGCACAGAGAAAAGCATTGCTTTGGAAAGGGACACCACTGCTATGCTTAGTAAAATACATGTAAGCCCTGATAAGGCTCTCAATGCTATGCTTAGCCAAATAAATGTAAGCTCATTTTTGGATATCCTTATTTCAAGATATCTAACATGTTCTTTAGAAGAGTCCTTATGTGATTTGACTGCATTTGCTCATAGTTCTACTGAAAACATTTCTTCTAGGAAACATAACACCAGCACTTATATGAAACCAAACCACTTTCTGTTTGGTGAGCATGACATGAAATTCATTGCAGATATTGTAAAAATATTCATGCTGTTACATACAAAAACAGATTATTGTTGTGTTAATGCTGAACTTCCTTCTAGTACACATCATTTGCTTGATCAAACTGTTTCTCAGAATGACTCTGGTTACTTTTCTTTGTTATCTTTACGGTCAGATATTATTACTAAAAGCTTCATACTTAAAGACAAAGTTAGGGATGGTCAAAACTCATCTGAAACAGAGGAAGAGGTTGATGATTTAAACAAACAATTGAGACAAATTTTAAAAGCAATTGAGCCTGAAATTAATGTGACCCAAAGGAAAGACAATTCAGTTTTTGTATTTCCTGGTTTGCAAGGATATTTTAATATCTTAAGAAATGGTGTCAATCCAAGTTTGGAGGAAAGAATGACATATGAGTGGCTCAGATTGCTGTCATTTTCAACTTACACTGGAGGAGGTAGTCCAGTGCATCTTGCTCGTAGTGGCTTCTACCATGCTGGTAGCAGTGAAACTCGTTGCTTTTCTTGTAATGTCTCACATTCAAATTGGTCTTATAATGATAATGTTCAGGAGATACACAGAAGACTTTCCCCTAATTGTGCCCTTGTAAATGGTGGAACTGAATCCAGTGGAAATATTTCAATAGAGAGTGGTGACATACAGTGTGGAACAAATCAGGCAGCAGAAAACAGTGGTAATAGCTCCAGCGAGGCTCAAGCTGCAGCTTCAGCACTTGCAGCAAGTCATGGTGGATTTTCTATTGGCACAGCAGCAAGATCAAATGTAACTGGCCCTTCTACTCACTGGTCAACTTCTCCTGTATTCGGACTCCCTCAGAATACAGCTCAACAGACCAGTGGCAATCCTGAACCAAACCCAGTGGGTCAGCCTGCAGCTAGTGCTGCTTCTACAGGGGGAGCCACATTCATCTTTGGTGCAGTTCCAAGCACACAGTCTTCATCTGAGTTCAGGTTTCATCAAACCACAGTTCGGCAGTCTGGAAGTGCTGATGTGGCACCACAATTGACCAGTCAGCTCCAAGCACTCACCATTCAGCAAGTAAGTATCAGTTTGAAGCGACATGATACTATATACCGTAATGATCCTAAGTTTTGGGACATACAGTGCAGACCCAGATCTGACTGCTCCTTCAGGAGCAGTTGAAGGAACAAACTGATCAGGGTAGACACTGTTTGCTATAACTTGCTGGATCCTGAAACAAATTTGTTAAATTTTTAGGAGAATTACAGCAAATCCTCAGGGTGTGCGATTTTTAGCTCACCGCCACGTAGTGACGAGGTGAGCTGTTTGGATCACTTTTGGTTTAAACATTATTTATTTTGATTTTTGTCAAACATTTACAAGTTCATACATAGACAGAATACAATGGTACATGCATACAGGATTTGAAAACAAGCGTTCATGCTTTTTTTAATCATCTCCTGGATCACTTTTTGTCCGTCATCCGTCGTGCATGCGTCTGTGCATGCGTAAACAATTTCTTCAAACGACATCTCCTCCGAAACCACTGATTGGATTTTGATCAAATCACAGGAATGATCCTTAGGTGGTCCCCTTTCAAAGTTGTTCAAATGGTTCCGGTCCATTGCACATCTAGGTCACAAGTGCCAAAAATAGATTTTTTCACCGAAAACTTAAAAAATCTTCTTCTCTGAAACCACGAGGCCCAGGTCTTTGATATTTGGTATGAAATTTCATCTAGTGGACCCCTACCAAGATTGTTCAAATTATAGTGCTGAGGCAAAAAATGCCCCTCTCCTGGGTCCCTTTGGTTTTACAAAGGATTATATAGGGAAAATCATTAAAAGTCTTCTTCTCTTAAACCACAAGGCCCAGGTCTTAAGCTTCATCTGGTGGACCCCTACCAAGATTGTTCAAATTATAGTGCTGGGACCAAAAATGCCCCTGCCCCGGGGCCCTTTGGTTTAACATGGCCTTTGGCCCCTGCCCATAAGGGCTTGAAGAAATATATGGTCTGCATGATGCTTCCATGCAGAGCTGAATCCGGCCCGCACACTAGTACTGGTAAACCGCTTAGAGGATCTAAGCCTGTCAAGGAAGCGCGGGGCGAGGCGGACCGGACCGTCCATGCTAAATAACCCTATTGGTTTATTGGGCGACAGGACTTGAGATGTCATTTCATCTCAATGTCGGGTAAAAGTCCCACAAAATTGGAAGCAACATCTCCAAAATGACCTTTACAGTGTTGACAGGGACGTTAAACCTCAAATCGAACAAATTTAACATTGGCTTATACAGGGAAAATCTCCATCTCTAAAACCGCAAGGCCCAAGTCTTTGATATTGGTATGAAGCTTCATCTAGTAGACCCCTACCAAGATTGTTCGAATTATAGTGCTGGGCCCATAATGCCCCCGTCCTGGGTCCCTATGGTTTTACATGGGCTAATATAGGGAAAATCTTTAAATATCTTCTTCTATGAAACAGGGAGGCCCAGGTCTTTGCTATTTGGTATGAAGCTTCATCTAGTGGACCCCTACCAAGATTGCTTAAATTATAGTGCTGGGGCCAAAAATGCTCTCGCCCCGGGCCCTTTGGTTTTACATAGGCTTTTATAGGGAAAATCTTTAAAAATGTTCTTTTCTAAAGCAGCAAGGCCCATGTCTTTGATATTTGGTATAAAGGTTCATCTTGTGGACCTCTACCAAAATTGTTCAAATTATAGCCCTGGGGCCAAAAATGCCCCCGCCCTGAGACCCTTTGGTTTTACATAGACTTATATAAGGAAATCTTTAAAAATCTTCTTCTCTGAAACTGCAAGGCCCATGTCTTTGATATTTGGTATGGAGCTTCATCTAATGGACCTCTACCAAGATTGTTCAAATTATAGTCCTCGGGCCACAAATGCCCCCGCCCAGGGCCCTTTGGTTCTACATAGACTTATATAGAGATAATCTTTGAAAATCTTCTTCTCTGAAACAGCAAGGCCCAGGTCTTTGATATTTGGTGTGACACTCTATCAAGATTGTTTAAATTATAGCCCTGAGGCCAAAAATTCCCCTGCCCCAGGGCCATTTGGTTTTACATAGGCTTATGTAGCGAATATCTTTAAAAAAAGTCTTCTTCTCTGAAACCCGAAGGCCCAGGTCTTTGATATTTGGTGTGTAGCTTTATGTAGTGGACATTTGCCAAGATTGTTCAAATTATAGCCTTTGTTGATATTTGGTATGAAGCATCACTTTTTTAGACCTATCAACACATTATCCACAATATAGCCCTGGGGTCAATAATGACCCTCCCCGGGGCCCACTTCTTACTCATGGATCAGGTGAGTGATCCAGGGCCATCATGGCCCTTTTGTTTTAGGATTTTCAGGGCATTGACTGCACAGTGCATAGGCTGATCTTGTTTTAACCCATTTAGTACCAGAAACCCCAAAACGGGTACCCTGGCAAACAGTGCCGGCCCAGATAAGACGCCGCAGAATGCAGCATCTGATCAGGGCCTACACTATTTGTAGAAAGTCCAGGCATTTTCCAAATCAGTTTTGAAGAAAACACAACCTGACACCCCAAAACTTTGAAATGGACTCCTGGTATATTTAATGAAAAAGATTCCATTTGGTACAAAAAGGGTTAACCCTTATCTTGTTGTTCACGACAACCCCTATCTTTGCAAACAGTGTAGATCCAGATCAGATGGCTTCTGAAGAAGCCATCTGATCAGGATCTACACTGTTTGACATTCATTTTATGAATTTGTAGCAATAAATTACATCAAATAATTTGATTGGTTATTAGACAGAAATGGGTGTGGCTTAAATGAATAGTCAGCAAGATGAGAGTTAATAATACAGTCAAACTTCAATGGCTCAAACACCTTGGTACCACTGAGGGTTAATTGCTCACTGAGGGATGAGGCCTAGTTGGGCAAAAGTAACTAGTCTGGCACAGATAAAAAACGTGAAAACTGGATACTTTTCAGTTCTGTGGTGTATTCTTTGCACCCAAAGGATATTGTTTGATTTGTGGTCCATCGTCCCCGTCAACACTGTATAGGTCATTTTTTGAGACGTTGCTTCCAATTTTGTGGGACTTTTACCCGATATTGAGATGAAATGACTTCTCAAGCCGTGCCACCCAATGATACCAATAGGGTTTATATGCATGGACGGTTCAACTCACACCACTTTTCCTGGGCATGGTTAGAACCTCTAAGCAGTTTACCAGTACTCACATGCGGTTACTTCCAAAGGATAACCCTTTTACAGAACTTAACATTTTTTTGATTATTTAATTATACCATCAGATCAGATGGTAAAATAAGAATCCATGTCATTTCCATTCTTTGAAATACCGCTAATGGTATGTGGCCATCATTGTGGTGTGTATTCCGTAGAATCTGCTCAAAGAGGCAATTTTGGTGAGTACACAGAACATACATTTTTATGATAAAATTAGAACATACTTCCTAAATCACCCTAGACATATTTATTAATATCTGCATTTTTGGGAAAAAAAAAACCAGGGGACTGAAGACCGAGTTAAAAATAGCCATGGTAAATCGGCCATCTGTGTTATAGCCATCAAAGTTACACTGTATTTATGACTAATAAAAAAGTTCTGACTAATATTGTTCTGTATGTATGTACTGATTTGAGCATGAAAAACACCTTGTTTAAGGTGGGTTGTTAAACCTTCAAGGGAGGCAAACTAGAAAGAAAATGTCACCCAGGAAAGGTCACAATCTAAGAATGCAGCTATCTCAAGTCACCTGTAGAAAGTGAAACGAAGGCACATACAAAAACAGACCAAACATGAAAAAATGGCGCAAAGCCAAAAAAAAAATAAGACACTGCAAAAGAAAGACCGCCTTGGGACGGCCAGTAGTAAAACTACTGGGGGGCTTGAACTCCGAAATTTATAAAATTTCAACCCTCACCCTCAGTTCCAGTACACAGATCTCCTTCAAAAATATTTTTTGTCTCCCATGTCAATAGGGGCCAACTCTTAATGTGAAAATTTTTCTCCTGAGTGGTAAATTCTTCCCTTTAGGAGTAGACCCCTTTTTCAGTGGGACAGGGCTTACAGTGAAGTGAACAGGAAGTCCGGAAAGTTGTCTCCCTTTGAAAAATGGCAGAAAATTCTGCCAGGTGTTCCTATTGCCCTTTATACTTTAAAATGTTTTAAAATCTACCATATTAACTTGCGTATTTGGACAGGCAGGGCTGAGCAAACAGTGGTAGACCCTGATGAGACATTGCAAATGATTCATCAGGGTCTGTACTGTTTGGCACTCATCAAGCAATGCTTAGACACAATATCAGGTAGTAATTTGTGCCTTTTTCAAGTTTTAACCCTTGTCCTGCTGAATATTCATATATGCCACACCCACCACTGATTATCAAGCAATCAGATTACTTGATGCAAATTATTGCAACAAATTCATGAGCTGAATGACAAACAATGAAGATCCTGATCAGATGGCTTCGTCAGAAGCCATCTGATCTGGATCTACATTGTTTCAAAGATCAGGCATATTTGGGATTAGCAGAACAAGGGTTAAAAAGTTTAGTAAGGAGTTGATATGGTGTATGAATGTCATTTGACGTGTCACCAGTAACAATTCTGATTCTGATATGTCTAAATATTTAGTAGATGTCTCTGATGCAGGGAATAGGCTGTTAGCCTGGTTAGCTTGGGCAGGTTTGGGTGTGTGTTGGGGTCAGGTGTGAGGGGCATGAGTTTGACCTTATTTAGGCAGCAATATTATAGCTCCATACAAGCCTCATCACAGGCTGGTAGGCACCTTTGGTTGTTGACAATTAAAAAACAAAAAGGTTTTCTCATATATGACCTGGCACTAGCTTTGAACAATTGGACCCTTGTCTTAAACATTCTTCAGGACAAGTAAATTAATGTTTTTACTATATCTGAGTAAAATTGGATAAGCTGAACAAGTAGGGCATCGTAGTTCCACGGCCCTGGCCAGTGGCTCTTCAGTGTAACACATAGCTCCAGATCAGGTGCTTTTTTCATCCGAAAAGTACTGATATTTGTCTTTTTTCTGCATGAAAATATAATTATATGGTGCTTCTAATTAGTACACACAACACATGTTTTTGTGCAGAAATAAGAAAAAATAATCTGTGGATACCCCCTCTTATCTGGGGTTATGGTGCTGCTGTGTGCCACAGGGCTTTATCCAGGTATTTTGGGAAAAGGCCCTGGGCAAAACTGGGAAAAAATTACCGACAAAATACCAAAATAGGGAACACAATTTCATTGGAGAAATGCCAGAACTATGAATGTTGCTCATGATAGTCTAATGAATTTGTTAGCTAAGCAGTGCAATATAGATGTAGCTTCACTGTGATGAATTTTCATGTTAACCTTTGATGTTAAGTATTGTTTTCTCTGTTCCATTTTTTGTTGTGGCTTTTATTTCATCATTTTTGGGGGAAAAATTTAGTGAAATTGGGAAAAATTTAGGCTATTTGGCATCGGGAATGGGGCTGAATTTCGGCCCTGCTGAACAGGCAGAAAATGCCCTGTATGTTCAGGCCCGTGAAATTCCACTTGTCCACTCCCCATCATGAGTAAAAGTTTTGGAGGACAAGTAAAAATTTTGGCCTTAGTAGTGTTGAAGGGGATGTAAAGTCTCAACATAAATCAACAAACAAGTAAACATTTAGCCTGGAACATATTAATAGTTTACAGAAATCTGCAGTGCTGGACAAGTAAAATTTTAAAGCCCTGATGAAGGGGACGTAAAGTCTCGACATAAATCAACAAACAAGTAAACATTTAGCCTGGAACATATTAATAGTTTACAGAAATCTGCAGTGCTGGACAAGTAAAATTTTAAAGCCCTGATGTTCTTAGATTTCAGCACCTTTCTTGTCAAACTACTGTTACCTCAAAACCATCTTTATAAGTTTACTTCACCCTGATAATGTTGAAAGGGCTATTAAACCTTGTCCTGCTGAGCCCGGATATGTCTTATCTTTCAAACAATGTAAATCCAGATCAGATGGCTTCTGAAGAAGCCATCTGATCTGGATCTTCATTGTTTGTCATCCAGTTGATGAATTTGTTACAATAATTTGCATTAAGTAATCTGATTGGTTGATATTCATTTGCGGGTGTGGCATATTTAAATATTCAGCAGGTCAAGGGTTAACCTAGAAAGCAGACATAATCAAAGCCTCATTGTACAAAAACCAATTAAAGCCAGTGTCTTCATATTCAATTATCCCTGTTCAGATGGCCTTACCCCAGTAGACCGTACATTTTTGTTTTGTTGAATGGCGCTTTTACGTCCCCCAATCAACACTATTTAGGTCATTTTGGAGATTGTGCTTCCAGTTTTGTGGGACTTTTACATCAAGCTAACAAGTCTGTGAAATGAACACCCCCTTGCACCCCACTTTATATAGAGGAAACTGGGGTTTAGATGGGTATACATTATTTCATTATTTCTGCTCATAGACATAGGTTGTGGGTACTCTTTAGAACTGCCTCAGTGAGTTGGTTCTAACGGCCACCCACAATCTCTGTTTTGAGTATAAATATGAATATCACAAATTTTGATCAGAAAATTGACCGTTTTGGAGATGTAAAAAAATGCATTTTGACCCACGGGTGTGTTATCGAAATGTACCTGGCAGAGAGATGAAATGACATCCCAAATTCCTACATGTACCATCAAAACAAAGCATATATGATCAGGTTTAATATATGTAGGGATGGTCTGACTCGCACCTTCTAAGCAGTTTACCAGTATTTATGCACGGAAGGTTTCAGCTCTGAGTGGAAGCAACATTCAGCATGATTCAGCATGATTTATTTGTCCAAGCTTCAATGAGCAGGGGCCAAGAATCTATGCAAACAGATGGCCATGTCCTTCCAGTTTAGGGAAGTTGATAAGTGACAAATACCTATGCAAACAGTGCCATAAGATAGCTCACTGATTGCCATTCTTGAAAGCCATAATGATCCTAAGTATTGGGACAGACATGCCTAAGCAAACAGTGCAGACCCAGATCAGACTGCTCCTAAAGGAGCAGTCTGATCAGGGCCTACACTGTTTGCTATTCTGTCTGAACCCTTTGGACACCTTGGTTGATCGTGAGTTAAATTTGTTAATATTTTACAAGAATTGCAGCAAGTCCTTAAGGTGTCTGAATTGTTAGGATTTTGACAATAACTCCTGTTTACAAGAATAGGCATACTAACATTCAGAGAAGCAAGACATGGTTCACTTTTGAACTCTATGTCTGCCTTGGTAGCTCAGTTGAATGCCAATTTGATTTGTGATTAAAAGGTTACAGGTTCAGTACATGCTGGGTCGGCAACATTCTTTTGTGGAGATGTATCTTAACCCTTATCTTGCTGTTCAGGACAACCCCTATCTTTGCAAACAGTGTAGATACAGATTGGATGGCTTCTGAAGAAGCCATCTGATCAGGATCTACACTGTTTGGCATTCAGTTTATGAATTTGTAGCAATAAATTACCTCAAGTAATTTGATTGGTTGATAGACAGAAATGGGTTTGGCTTAAATGAATATTCAGCAAGATAAGAGTTAAAATATTTTCTATGGCCATTCTCTCACTTCCAGCTGGTTCTGGTGAAAGAATGTGAACTGAACTGATTACTTGCTCGGGAAAAGTGTCGTTAGATAAATTGATTGGCTGAATATAACCTATATAGTGTCGACTGGGCCGTTAAAGTCCAAATAAACAAATTGAAACTCAGTAATGAGAGGGTGGAGGCAGTTCTAACTAATGCCCACAGCATAGGTTTACATGGAGAAAACATAGTTTTTCATGGAGCGCTGTGACTCCGTGATAAAGCATCGGACTAGAGATCGAGAGGTACCTGTTTCGATCCACACTAGTATCAAGTCTTGTTTCCTTGAGCAAGAGACTTAATCCCCATTGCCTTGTACTGGTTTCTACCCAGGAAGAGGAAGAAAAGAGGGCAGCATGGAAGATTAGTACTAGCTTACTAAATATGATACCCTCTATATATCAGGTTGATTATTATTAGTACAGTAGAACCTCGATGGCTCGAACACCGATGGCTCGGTTACCATGGCTGAGTCGAACTTATTCTCGAGCCCCTAGGGAAATCGTCAGGCTCCATAAGAAATAGTACACACAGCATACATTTTTATTAAAACACCGAAAAGATGTCTAAACGTATCTCGTTATGCCTCCTGACAGTAACCTCAGTGGCTCGAACTACCCCTGTCTCGAACCGATTTTCGAGGTCCCAGAGGTGTTCGAGCCATTGAAGTTCGACTGTAGTAGTATTTTTATTTGACAAAACCTATCCTTTAATTATCACAACATATCCACATGTCTTAGAAATTTTACTGTTGAATGTGAACACATTTATGACTTACTGGATTTTTCTGTATTACAGTCAACAGGAGTTCAGCAGCCGTCTGATGAACCAGTGTCAGGAAACCCAGTGATTGCTCCGACACGCCCCCTACAGATAGCTAGACAAGCTGATGGTGAGTTAAACCTTGTCCTGCTGAGCCCGGATATGCCTTACTTTTCAAACAATGTAGATCCAGATCAGATGGCTTAACCCTTATCTTGCTGTTCACAACAACCCCTATCTTTGAAAACAGTGTAGATCCAGATCAGATGGCTTCTGAAGAAGCCATCTGATCAGGATCTACACTGTTTGGCATTCAGTTTATGAATTTATAGCAATAAATTACATCAAGTAATTTGATTGATTGATAGACAGAAATGGGTGTGGCTTAATGAATTTTCAGCAAGAGAAGGGTTAAGAAGCCATCTGATTGGGATCTACAATGTCGTTCAGATTGTGAATTTGTTGAAATAATTTGCATCGAGTAATCTGATTGGTTGATAATCAGTAGTGGGTGTGGCATATTTGAATATTCAGCAGGACAAGCATAACAGTTATTGGTATAACTTGATTTCCCAGGATGCCAAATCCAAATATGGCCATCCAGTCAGTTCTGACACACAGAAAACTGACTGCAATAGTTTTTATTTTGTTTCCTTCAAATTCTCCCAACCTTTTGCCATTGTTAGAAGATATCCTCCTAACATTATTGACTATATCAGACATATTTGTGTCTTTTTGTTATACTTTTGATGTTAGAAAATAACATTTCACCATTTAACCCTTATCCTGCTGTACCTTTGCAAACAGTGCAGATCCTGATCAGATGGCTTCTAAAGTACCCATCTGATCAGGATCTACACTGTATGACAGTCAGTGCGAGAATTTACAGGTATAAAGTACATCAAGTAATTTCATTGGTTCAAAGTCAGAAATGGATATGGCTAATTGATTATTCAGTGGAATAAGGGCTAATGTTTTTGAATCTTTGAGTGATGTTATAAAATGATGGCTTTTCCCATCATGCTCTTCCAGCCAGTGATTCGTTGGAGAATAAATAGAGATTACGATAACAAATAAAAATCAAAAATGAGTTCCTTTAAAGGTGCATTATTGAGCTATCTGGAAAAAATGCTTCCAAAAATAAAATACATATAGCCGGTATTTTTCTTTGAAACAATACAAATAAATGCATTTTATGCAAAAATGCTATCAATTATGATGACAGGTAAAGGATTTTGAGAGGGATTCCCTAACTAGGTTTCAAACACTAGTTAGATCTATTTTTAGTTCGTGACAAAAATAGAATCCCCATATATGACGTTATGCGACGTTCATTTTTGGCCTTGTTTGCTTAGGCCATGCCTGAATCGGAAAAAAATATGTCGCTGAATACCATGCCATAAGTAACGACACTCAGAGACGATACTGTCGCCATGTATGTATAAAGTGGCAGATTTATTTTTAGAACAGAAATTCTGAACACATGTTCAGAGCGAAAGGTAAACACGAATGAAAACGACCATTTTCACAAAGTTCTGAAGCTTTATTTGGCTCCAAAAGTGTACACATGACAAAGGAGTATGCATTGAAGATAAAAACCAGAAAAAAAAATTTGAAACCCAGTAGCTCAATAATGCACCTTTAAGGGCAATGAAAACATTCATAAGAGAGGAGATGGGTCATACTACATAGTTTCGGCTAATAAAGCCTCATCAGTGACCCTGTAATGATCCGGCAAAGAAAGCCAGAGGAAACATACTGCAATTTTGCGAATTTCGAAAAGGCAGTCGATTCAAAGACTGATATAAATCAAAATGGGGTCCAAATAATTAAAAACCTGTCTAGAATATGAGTCTAAACCAATTATTTATTTCTGATTTCTCAGAATATTCACGCCGACCTCAAAGGACCAAAAGTAAAATATGAACTGCACTATGGTTGATGTACGGGGAGACGTTTTACGGCCGCCACACGGCACAAAACCAGCTGCAGTGAAGACAAATAAAAATCAAAAATGAGTTCCTTTAAGGGCAATGAAAAACAAACCTGTGCGACATAGTGCATTTTTTCACATCTCCAAAATGCCTAATTTTCTGATGAAAATCTGTGATATTTTTCTTAAAAATACTGCAAACATAGGTAGTGTGTGCTCATTCTAACCGCCTCATTGAGGTGGTTCTAACTAATACCCACAACCTATGTCTTGGAGCAAAAATGAGAAAAATAATGAATACTCCCGTAAACCCCAGTTTTCTCTATATAAAGTGGGGTATAGGTGGGTCTTCATTTCACGGACTTGTTCGCGTGATGAGAATACCATATTTGTGTCTTTTGATATCAAGTTTCGGGTTATCTGGAAAGGCTTCAAGAATGCATGTAGCATAGCGAGGCTTGCTGGGCAATTCTACACACATTCTCAAATCAGAGCCTGATAAACTTGATATCAAATGACATGAACCTGGTATTCTATTTATCAGCTTATTTCGAGACAACAGTTCTTTGTATCAAAGTGGTTTCTGGCCAAAAAATGTGCACTGTACTGGTTAGCAGCTTACGTATAAGCCTGCCCAGGAAAAGTGTGGATAAGTAAACTGACCGGCTAAAAATGACCTAGTGTTGACTGGGCCGTTAAACCCCAATACAAACAAACAATATAAGTAATGAATCAGCCATGTTTAATAGCTGGTTAACTGTTATAGCATGACTTTGTAGTGCATTTAAGTAGCATGTGATAGGATACAGTGGGAGAGAGCATTTATAACACATACAAATGTTGGTTACCCTGAACATTGTATGAGAGAAAAGGGGTTCTTTTCACTGGAACTAACAATCGTTTAGCCCATTATGTACTATTGGACTCTTCCATCGCTATATGTTGGACAGGTCCATTTGTCAAATATGGGGTGGCACGCCTATTTTTCGTTTTTATGCTATTTTTGATGGAAAATTCTTTTAGCAAATAGTGCAGGCCCTGATCAGACGCCGCATTCTGTGACATTTGATCTGGGCCTTTACTGTTTGCAAAGGTACTCCTTTAGGGTTTTCCCCGTATGCAGTAGTTTAACCTTTACCCTGCTGTAGGCGACAAGCCCTATCTTTGCAAACAGTGTAGATCCAGATCAGATGGCTTCTGAAGAAGCCATCTGATCAGGATCTACACAGTTTGACATTCAGTTTATGAATATGTAGAAATAAGCTGCATCAAGTAATCTGATTGGTTCAAAGTCAGAAATGAGTGTGGCTTAATTGAATATTCAGCAGGTTAAAGGTTAAACAGTCAAGGTTATACATGTACATACATCTTGGTACAAAGCAACCAGTCTACAAATATTTTTTTTTGTTTACAAGTTTGGTCATGTAGTATGGATCTATTGACCTTATTTGCATTATCCGCTGGTTCCTAGTCTGAAGGTTATAAGTGTTGGAAAAACAGGTAACCAGACCCCCCTGACCTGTCAGGGGGGTCTGCTTACCTGTTTTTCCACTATTGACAATGTGCAAGCTGGGAGCCAGCAAATATGGTGAATAGGCTCTGCTGAGAGGCCAGGTAGAGCAAGTTTTCTTGATAAGGAAATCTTTGGTTTCAGCCTGGTATAGAAATTCTGTTCTTACCCTGGTGTTCTTAAGCATGCAACCTACATAAGTACATGTATAATTCTCGAAAAAATAAACATTAAATAAAATAAAATTAAATTGTTCGGTGGTGGTGTCCAAGAAAAAGAAACTACCGTATTCGCCCCAAATTACCGCACATGCTCCTATAAGCGCACACAAAAGCTATTTTTGAAAAAATATGCATAAGCGCACACCTTAAAGTTACCTCCTATTGAAGCTTTCACAGGAAATCTATAAAAAACTTACTGTTGTTTCTTCAACAGTGAAGGCAAAGCAACTGCATTTCTGTCAAATTCATTCGACAGATCTAATACACACTCTAATTCCTCGTTTAAATGTGGTTCCCAAACCTTTTGATACACATGAAATCCACAGATACCTGACAGGGATCAGCCAAGGGGGCGATTTGGGCGACTTCTCCGCACAAAGTTCAAGAACTTCGCCTTACCAGACTAGAAAAGAGAAGTTGACTTCGCCCTGTTTTTTACCGAACATTTCTGACTCCGTCTCCAGGATCTAAGTATTAAATATTCATCGATAAAGGAAACAAGTTGATTACAAAAACACAAATTGATAATCTGGTAATAATAATCCAGCTGAATGTGTTTATTACCCGTATCAGAAACTGACCACCTGTTGAGTACGAGTTGTCACATCAGTTGATTATGTAAATAGGCGAATCGGATTAGTCCACATCGGCATCTTTGATCTTATCGCAGGGTCACTTGAACCATGTGTCAAAATTGAGTAATTAGATTTGTTCACGCAAAATGTACACCTACAGAAATGGTCAAATGTTACCAACGCAGTATCAGTTGAAAGAACGGACGATCAGTCTTTGCAGGCTGTTAATTGTTGGCAGTATGATTGACGCATGAAAAACATGCGTCTCGAGTTACATGGTCGCACAGACCCAAACTCCCACCCGACTGCATAACATGACTCGTAAGGTAGTCGGAAAAGGAGCCCCGAGAGGCATCTTGAATATTCATGAGGCTCATCGTGTCTATTTCGGAAATGATCGGGAATACATGTTATGATGTACGGATGCAACAAGTTGGCTTCTTTCAAAAGAAGCCAATGTGAGGGCTACAGCACAACTGCGATAATCGGCAGGTGGGTTTTAAGAAAGTATAGATTTTTTTTTCCTGACGAAATTTGCGAAGCGGGGAACAAGACAGTTCAACTGCCAAGACAATTACCCGAAATGATTTGTGTGCGCTTAATAGGTCGATTTTTCACCACGATTTTTGACACAATTTTGAAAAAACTAAGCGCACGGTGCGGTAATTAGGGCGAATACGGTAAGATGGGTTTCTGTTGTAGAGATTACCTTTCTGAGAGGAATGCTGTTCCACTCAGTATGGTCTGATCCCTGGGGTTGGAACCCATCTACAACAGAACCCCATTCAGATTCTTATAGCAGACATGTGATATTTTTAGCTCACCTGTCACGTAGTGATGAGGTAAGCTTTTAGGATCACTTTTTGTCTGTTGTGCGTCCGTGTGTGCGTCCGTCCGTAAACTTTCTCTTCAAATGACATCTCATTAACCACTGATCGGATTTTGACCAAACTTTACAGGAATGATCCTTAGGTGGTCCCTTTTCAAAGTTGTTCAAATGGTTCTGGTCCATTGCACATCTAGGTCACAGGAGCCAAAAGTAGATTTTTTTCACCGAAGACTTAAAAAATCTTCTTCTCTGAAACCATGAGGCCCTGGTCTTTGATATTTGGTATGAAGTTTCATCTAGTGGACCCCTACCAAGATTGTTCAAATTATAGTGCAGGGGCAAAAATGCCCCCACCCCGGGTTCCTTTGGTTTTACATAGTATTGTATAGGGAAAATCTTTAAAAATCTTCTCTGAAACCGCAAGGCCCAGGTCTTTGATATTTGGTATGAAGCTTCATCTAGTGGACCTCTACCAAGATTGTTCAAATTATAGTGCTGGGGCCAAAAATGTCCCCGCCCGGGGGCCCTTTGGTTTTACATGGGCTTATATAGGGAAAACCTTTAAAATCCTTCTTCTCTGAAACCGCAAGGCCCTGATCTTTGATATTTGGTATGAAGCTTCATCTAGTAGACCTCTACCACGATTGTTCAAATTAAAGTGCTGGGATGAAAAATGCCCCCGCTCCAGGGCCTTTTGGTTTTACACGGGCTTATATTGGGAAAATCTTTAAAAATCTTCTTCTCAGAAACAGCAAGGCCCAGATCTTTGATATTTGGTATGAAGCTTCATCTAGTGAACCCCTACCAAGATTGTTCAAATTATAGTGCTGGGGCCAAAAATGCCCCCGCCCCGGGGCCTTTTGGTTTTTTATGGGCTTATATATGGAAAATCTTTAAAAATCTTCTTCTCTGAAACCGCAAGGCCAAGATCTTTGAAATTTGGTATGAAGCTTCATCTAGTGGACCCCTACCAAGATTGTTCAAATTATAATGCTGGGGCCAAAAATGTGCCAGCTCCGGGGCCCTTTGGTTTTACATGGGCTTATATAGGGAAAATCTTCTTCTCTGAAACCGCAAGGCCCAGATCTTTGATATTTGGTATGAAGCTTAATCTAGTGGACCTCGACCAAGATTGGTCAAATTTTAGTGCTGGGGCCAAAAATGTCCCTGCCCTGGGACCCACTAGTTTTACATAGGCATATATAGGAAAAAAACTTTCAAAATCTTCTTGTCCGAAACCAGAAGGCCCAGGTCTTTGATATCTGGTGTGTAGCTTCAACTGGTGAACCTCTGCTGATATTGGTCAAATTATAGCCTTGGCACCAAAAATGCCCACACGCCAGGGCCCGCTGGTTTTACATAGGCTTATATAGGGAAATCCTTTAAAAATCTTCTTTTCTGAAACCAGAAGGCCCAGGTCTTTGATATTTGGTCTGAAGCCATATCTAGTGGACAGCTACCAAGTTTATTCAAATTATAGCCCTTGTGCCAAGAATGCGCTAGAGACACTGATACTCAGGTGAGCTATTCAGGGCCCTCTGGGCCCTCTTGTTTAACTGTATAAGGGAGCTTTGCCATTGTGATGAGGAAGATTCTTTACATTTGTAAAATTCCCTGTTCAGAGGAGGGAGACTTAACCCTTATCCTGCTGAATATTCATTTTAGCCACACCCATTTCTGAATTTTAACCAATCATATTACCTTATTTAATTTATTCCTATAAATTCATAAAGTTAATGTCAAACAGTGTAGATCCTGATCAGAGAAGCCATCTGATCTGGATCTACACTGTTTGCAAAGATAGGGGTTGTCGTGAACAGCAAGATAAGGGTTAAAAAATTTTGCATAATTTTGGCCAAAATTAACGTCAAATTGAGGTAGTCTCCTTCCTGATGAGGGACGAATCACACGTATGTAATAGTATGACCCAGATGTCTAGAAAACATGTCTCTAGGGCTTTTAACCCTAATCCCACTGCATTAACTAATTAATAGCCACTGGCCCCTGCCAATCAGGCCTTCATGAAATAGATGGGCTTCATGATGCTTCCACACAGAGCTTAAACCAACCGCACATGTTACTGGTAAACCCCTTAGAGGATCTAAGCCTGCATAGGCACAAGTGGTGGGAGTCGGACCATCCATGCTTATAAACCCTATTGGTTTCATTGGAAGCCTGCACAGGCACAAGTGGTGCGAGTCGGACCGTCCATGCTTATAAACCCTATTGGTTTCATTGGGCGACAGGGCTTGAGATGTCATTTCATCTCAGTGCTGGGTAAAGGAAGCAACATCTCCAAAATGACCTATAGAGTTGACGGAGACATTAAACCTCAAATGAAACAAACAAACAAAATTTAGCCACACCCATATACATTCTAACCAATCAAATTGATGTAATTTATTCTTTCAAATTTGTAAACTGAACGTCAAACAATGTAGATACTGATCTGATATCAGATCAGGATCTACACTGCAAAGGCAGGGGTTTTTGTGAACAGCAGTATGTAAGATGCTTAGCTACACAGGTTAGCAAGAGGCTAGAAATGTTAGATTCAGAAATACATTACCAAAACAAACCTATAAAAATAAATTGTAAATGTTACCGCAGAAAAAAAAAAGAAAATTTTAAAATGAAAAATTGTGATATTTTTCTTAATTCTGTTAAAAAAAATATAGACTGTGGGCACATGTTAGGATTGGCAGTTCTGCTGACTACCCACAATCTGAGTAAGAAAAATAAGGATTCCTGTAAACCTCAATTTTACTAGCTGAAAGTGGGGTTTAAGGGGGTTGTGATGCAGAGACATTGTGCTACATGTATCTGACACATGAACTTTTATCTTCATTTAAATAAACCATTTTTGATACAAAGATAAATGACCCACAAACAGGACATATTATCTTAAAACACCAAATCATCAAATACAATCCCAGCAGCCAACAGTAGGGTTCTGATCAGACCACAGACGCCCAGGCTGGTCTGTTCTTTTGTTTCTCAGTAATGGCAAACACAGGTTCTCTCATGACATGGTCAAACGTATGAAAGGAAATGTATGTCATTCAGTATCAGTATTCAGTATCATTAGCCCATTAAGTACCATCAACCCCAGAACTGGTACCCTGGCAAACAGTGCAGGCCCAGATCAGACGCCGCAGAATGCGGCGTCTGATCAGGGCCTCCACTGTTTGCTTAAAGCTCAGTCATTTTCCAAATAAATTTAGATGAAAACACAACCTGACATCCCTGCATTTTAAAATGAACTCCTGCTATATATAAGGAGAAAGGGTTAACCTTTGTGGCAAAAGACAGTAAACAAGCGAATTGAAAACAGTTAATAAATATTATTTTAATGCCACATTAGAGAACAAAATAAACCTGTTCTAGAAATCAATATAAATAATTATTCCTTTTGTATTAAGTACAATAACCATTAAAATTACACTTTCCTATATTTTCCTTATGTGTTGATCCTTTACATCTTCTGTTCTGTAATTCCACTGTTCTGGTATTCTGTTCAATATTATGTTCTATAGTTCTGGTGTTCTTTAATTCCACTGTTCTGTTATTCCTTTACTCTTCTGTTCTATAAATCCAATGTTCTATAATTACTCAGTTCTGTTATTTCCTTCACTTTTCTGGTCTATGAATCCTATGGTCTGTAATTCCTCTGTTCTGTTATTTCCTTCACTTTTCTGTTCTATGAATCCTATGTTCTGTAAATCCTTTGTCTAATGTTCTTCCATTACTATTCTGTTACTCTTGTCCCTTTAGTAACGACGTCAACGTCATTACGTTACGTTACTTATTGTTCATAAAACCTAATGTATAATTAATGAACCTAATTGTATTGTGAATATTATATAATTAACAAAAATGAAATAAATGATTGCATGGAAAAGTTGTTATCTTGGAGAATCCACGACAACCTTTACGTGCCGTTCATGACAACCCCTACCTTTGCAAACAGATCAGATGGTGGTCCCCGCCAATTGGGGCTTGGAGAAATAGATTGGGCTGCATGATGCTTCCAGGTAGAGCTGTAATTGACAGCACATGAGTACTGGTAAACTGCTTAGAAGCTCTAAGCCAGCCTAGGCAAAGTGAGAGGAGTCTGATTGTCCAGGCATATAAAACCTATTGGTTTCATTAGGCATCAGGGATTGAGATGTCATTATACCCCCACAAATGAAATTTGGGGGGGTATATAGGAGTGAGCTTGTCGGTCTGTCGGTCGGTCTGTTGACTTGGTTTCCAGACGATAACTCAAAAAGCGCTTCACCGATTTTTATAATTTTTAGTACACTGATGTAACATCATAAAATACAGGTCAAGTTCGATTTCCACTACAATTCGTCAATTTTCGACATAGTTATGGCCCCTTTCAAGTGATAAAATTGCAAAATGCCGCTGTTGTACTATCAAGGCAGTTTTTGTGGGGGTATTCATCACCTTTAGTGATAGCTCTAGTTTCATCTCAACGTCTTCATCTCAGTGTTTGGAAAAAGTCCCACAAAATTGGAAGCAACATCAATAATTGTGTTGACGGGGACGTTAAACCTCAAATCAAACAGACCACATCAGATGGCTTCTGACGGATCCAACACTGTTTGATATTCAGTTCGTGAATTTGCAGGAATAAATTAGATCAAGTAATCTGTTTGCAGGAATAAATTATATCAAGTAATCTGATTGGCTAAAAGTCAGCTATGGATGTGGCTAAATAGATTATTCAGCGGGATAAGGGTCAAGGTCTATCAGAACCTGAATTTTATGGTGACTTAGTATTAATGCTGACACGGTTAATCGTATAATCGATTATTCGATCGATAAATCTCACAAAAATGATTATCATTTCTGATTTGCTTTTAATCATTTACTTGATAGGTACAGTTTACTACCCAAAGTTATGCCTAAAATAGCAGAATGAGTGGCAAACAGTGCAGACCCTGATGAGACGCTGCATTATGCGGCATCTCATCTGGGTCTACACTGTTTGCTCAGGCCTGTCTGTTCAAATATACATATGGTAAAGTGCAACATATGGTAAGAGTCATGCTCAGACAAAAAGCCAGACAGGTAAAATTATGACAGAAACCTTAACGATTACTAATTGATTATCGATCGCAATGGAAGGACTGATAATTGATTATCTTTTCAGCTCCGATTAGCCAGCCCTACTTAGTATATAAATTCAGAAAAAAATATATAATTCCAATGACTTCAGCACACAATTTAGTAAAATCACTCTTGAATAAAAAAAGATTGGGTTCAATGTAAATATTATACGTCAGACTGCATGCATGGTAATTAATCCAATCACTGTTGACAACTTTGCTTCCCTCTTTAATTGTATGCTGGTGGGTCAGGCCTTGTATTCTATGACAGTTCCAGCATAAAGGCTTACTGAGAATTAGAGAGAATTTAATGGTTGGTGCCTGATGCTCTGTCTCTAGTCGGGCCCATAGTAGTCTAACTGTTGGTCTTCTTTTGCTCCAGCATTTCAGTGGTTTCTTGCTGTTGAGTCCTCACCATTGTTTTGTCTCTGTGGTTGATTGGTTGATAGACAGAAATGGGTGTGGCTTAAATGAATATTCAGCAAGTTAAGGGTTAACTCCTCAGTTTCTTTTTGCTAAAGTTCCTTTAAGCCCCTCTTAATTGAAAAAAATATGTTCATTTTTATCCCATTTTACATCAACAGTCAACTTTTCCCTTCAAAAGTTAACTAGGGCTGGTAAATCAGAGCTGAAATGATAAGGGCAGTAACTAAACCATTTTGAAATATATATCAAAGGCAGCTTGTATACAGTAAAAATCCTGAAAATTCAGACACCTTGTTTGCTTTGCGATTCAGCAAGGAGTCCAAAAAGTGTAGACAGAATGTCAGTTGGTGTAGACCCTGATCAGACTGCTCCTTTATGAGCTTAGAAGCAGTCTGATCTGGGTCTGCAATGTTTGTTTAGGCCTGTCTGTCTCAAAACTTAGGATCGTTATGGTAGTATGGGTATTCTGTGAGAGAAGAGCTACAAATACAATATTGTTGTCATTGAATGCATTTTGTTCTAGGTGATGCCCAGCTTACTGTATCTGCCCATCAACAGCCAGAGAGTAATGAGTTACAACAGACTACTGCTACTGGGAACCAGAGAACTGCGGGTAAGCATGCATGTAGCATATACCCTTGTAAACCCCATATCATTGTTCAGATCACCCGGACCCATTGGGGCTTGGAGAAATAGATTGGGCTGCATGGTGCTTCCACGCAGAGCTGAAACTGATGGTGCACATGAGTACTGGTAAACCGCTTAGAAGGTCTAAGCCTGCACAGGCAAAGTGGCACAAGTCGTTGCTGGGAACCAGAGAACTGCGGGTAAGCATGCATGTAGCATATACCCTTGTAAACCCCATATCATTGTTCAGATCACCCACGCCCATTGGGGCTTGGAGAAATAGATTGAGCTGCATGGTGCTTCCATGCAGAGCTGAAACTGATGGTGCACATGGGTACTGATAAACCACTTAGAAGGTCTAATCCTGCCCAGGCAAAGTAGCGCAAGTCGCTGCTGGGAACTAGAGAACTGCGGGTAAGCATGCATGTAGCATATACCCTTGTAAACCCCATATCATTTTTCAGATCATCTGCGCCCATTGGGGCTTGGAGAAATAGATTGGGCTACAAGGTGCTTCCAAACAGAGCTGAAACCCAACGGTGCACATGGGTACTTGTAAACCACTTAGAAGGTCTAAGCCTGCCCAGGCAAAGTGGCGCAAGTCGGCTCGTCCCTGCATATAAACACTAAAGGGACTCTAACACTGTCACGACTTTGACCACGATTGTCCACCACCAATTGGGACCATGAAAATCGTGGCAAATCGGGGCATACACGGTTCCGATTTCACTACCCTATGAATACTCACGACATTGCTACGACACTTCTACGGACAATCACGATTGCTGTACGATAATGGAGCCGATTTACAACGATCCCCTACGATCTACCACGATGTCTTACGATCCTCTAGGATTCTTCTACGACTGCACCACGATTGCTTCAAGATATCAGACGATCATACACAATTTCTCACGATCCCTGCAAGACTGCTCTACAACCAAGGCACGATGATCAAAGACTCAGTACGATCATGGAGGATTCGATACGATTTACTCACGATTAACCAAGACTTCTCCCGATTCGTCAGGATTTATAACGATCTGGGTATATAAAAGTGTTCATCAAATGCACAGTGCCATTCAGTTTCAACCATTTCTTTAGAGAGAATCTGACGAAAATGTTTTTGCAGCCAGGTCAAAGGCTTCTGTATCTTCAAAATTTAGTTCAGCTCGAACAAGACATGATTGAAAATGACATTGCAATGACTGGACAACTGGAGGTGCAGAGGAACAGGAGGGACAGGTGACAGTTGACCATAGTTGCTTGGGTAATTATATGTACAAAGTTACGTGGAGAAAGTAGTGCGTTCGACGTAGCGTCGGTATAAATCGTGCTAGCGTCATCATCAATCGTGGTGCATTCCTGGTGAATCTTGCATTGTCGTGAGCAGTCGTCATGATATCGTAGTAGATCGTACGGCAGTCGCAACGGAATCGTAGAGGCATCGTAGATGATCTTGTCTCGTCGTAGTACAAACGTGGTAGAATTCAGTCACGATTATTCACGATTGGCCACGATTACCACGACGACGGCTCACGACTGAGCTACGATTTCTCTACGACCGCTCTACGATTTGAAAAATGATGCCGACTCGTCACGAATGTTTTGAACATGTCCAAAACAGTCGTGGTCACTCCCGAACTATCACGATCAACCACGATTCCTCAAGATCTCTGCCGACTTCTGTACGACGTTGTTCGCGATTTACCACGATTTAAAAAATCGTGGTGAGTCGTGGCCAAAATCGTGACAGTGTAAGAGCCCCTTAAAGGACTCATTGGGCGGCAGGGTTGAGATGCCATTTCATCTCAATGTTTGGTAAAAGTCCCACAAAATTGGAAACAATGTCTCTAAAATGACCTAAATAGTGTTGATGGGAACGTTAAACCCCACATCAAACAAACAAACAAATGTCATTGTTCAGAAAATAGGGGTTTATAACAGTAGGTATTCACTTTCCTTTAATTTTTGTTCAAAACAATAGATTGTGGAAACTCTTTGGCTCTGCCTCAGCAAGTTTTTTCTTACAAACACCAATAAAAATTAATGTTTGCAGCAGAAGTAACAAAAACATCAGATTGAAGCACTGATTTTCACTGAGTATACATCATGAAAACACACCCATATAATTTTGACCCCCTTTAACCCCACTTTTATATATTACAACTGGGGTTTACAGGGTAAGCATTATTTTTCTTATTTCTGCTCAAAATCATAGATTGTTGGTACTCATTAGAACCACCTCTTCGAGGCAGTTATAACAAGTTACCACAATCTTTGTTTTGAGCAGATATATGAAAAATATCTGAATTTTTTATTTAAAAATAGCTTCAGTTTTGGGGTGGTAAAAATTCCAATGTATTTAACTAGCCGTGTTTTCGTAATGAGGCTGGAAAACTGGTTCTGAACAGGGACTTCAGTTCATTTAACTCTTACTTGTTGATCCTGATCAGATGCACTCTGCAACATCTGATCTGGTCCTTACCTGTTTGCATCATGGGAACAAGTCCGTACAATAAAGACCCCCTAAACTCCACTTTATATAGAGGAAACTGGGGTTTATATGTGAGACGCCAAGTTCTGCAACGGAAGGTCAGGTGGTTTTTCTCCGGGTACTCCGGTTTTCGCCCACCTCTGATTAACGATCGGCTCGATATGAGTGAAATGATCTTGAAAGGGCCGTAAAACCAGACCAAAAAAAAACAAAACAAAAAAAACTGGGGTTTACTGGGGTTAACATTAGTTTCCTTATTTCTCCTCCAAGACATAGGTTGTGGGTACTCGTTAGGACCACCTCAATGAGGCGGTTCTAACGAGCACCCAAAACCTATGTTCTGAGTATAAATAAGAAAAATATCACAAATTTTCATCAGAAAAATTACCTTTTTTGAGGTATGAAAAATGCACTATATCACATGGATGTGTTATCGTAATTGCCTACCCACCACATGATCTCAGTCTATGTTTTATAGCCCTCTTACTCAACACTCTTGACAGAACATCAACATAAATATCCACAACAAACCCTGTCTGCACAGTACATTATGAAAACACACCTATTCAAATATACATGTATTGGAAAATTTTACCACTAAAACTGAAAATTATCAGCTAAATATTCTTATATTTTTCATATTTCTGCTTGAAACATGGCTTGTGGGAACTCGTTAGAACCGCCTTGGTGAGGTGGTTCTAACGAGTACCAACAATCTATGTTTCTAAGCAGAAATATGAAAAATAAGGTTTACCCCTGCAAACCCCAGTTTTACCATATAAAAGTCAGATTTAAGGGGGTCAAAATTATAAAGGCATGTTTTAGTGTTGATAACTTGACTGATTGACATGGACATCAGCAATATGACTTAGCTTGTCAATAGTTTTGTTTATGTTGATTGTATCTTCACTGGAATTTACTTTACCACATGTGGGAGATATCCTTATAGCCATAGTTGATTGAATTTTCTCTTACTGTACCTTCCTGCCCCAACCTATCAGGGCCTGGAGAAATAGATTCGGCTGCATACTGCTTCCACACAGAGCTGAAACCGGACACACGAGTGCTGGGAAACAGTTTAGAAGGTCTAAGTCTGACCAGGCAAAGTGGTGCGAGGGGGACATCATAGGGTCTTAGCTGGTCACATATCCGAAGTATCCAAAAACAGTTGGCAGAACCTCAAACCAGTAAGTAAGTAAAGCTCATTTTCCATTGGGCCCACAGTATTTTCAGTTATGTACAATCTGCAATTATAGGAAAGAATTAGCCCCTGGTGAGCATATTCTTGCCTTTAATAGTAGGTCTCTATCAAAATGAAATCAAGAACATCTTTGGCAGACTTGCCTGAAAAGAAAAGTGTACCTGTTTGGCTTTAACCCTTTCTGTACCAAATGGAACCTTCCTCCTTATAACTAGCAGGAGTCCATTTCAAAATTTAGGGGTGTCAGGTTATCTTTTTCAAAATCTGTTTGGAAAACGGCTGAATGTTTGGCAAGCAGTGCAGGCCCTGATCAGACGACGCATTCTGCGGCGTCTGATCTGGGCCTGCACTGTTTGCCAACTACCAATTTAGGGGTTTTTGATACAAAATGGGTTAAATAGATGGTGAATTTCAATTTCAGAAGCTTCCAACTCTACCGCCCCTGGATCAGAGAATGCTGATAACCTTCTGGCTGAGTTGAACCAGATCAAACATCCCAACTATACTCAGATGGCAGTGAGAATGAGTTCCTTCAGTAGCTGGCCTAATTACTTGAACCAGACACCAAGGCAGATGGCTTATGCCGGGTTTTTCCATCCTGGTAATTATCTGAACAGTTTGAAATTTTATGCAAATTTTTCCTGTCAAATTTGATTGACATGGGCCCCAATTTGTTCAAAGGCAATACAGTATAGCAGTTACATGATGTCATGTTTAAAACTGACCCAAAACTAAAATTTTTGCTGAAAAAAAGTTACATTTTTTTGCAGCACGTCAATACCAATGTCTTGTACTTGCTAGAACAGTAAATATTTCAAACACTAAGTGATTTGTTTAGTTAACAAAACTTAGATCAACTCCAACCCAGTATTCAAGATATCTTTTCATATTTATGTATATGTAATGTGTGTGTGTGTGTGAATTCGGGTTTAACGTCGCTTTCAACAATTTTTCAGTCATATCACGACAGTGTCTGGTTGCGACAGGGAGCTTATAGTGCTGCCTCACTGAAGTATCATGTCCCAGACACATTACATGATACCACACCCAGTCACATTATCCTGACACTGGGTCGACCAGTCCTAGCTCTACCCCGTAAATCTGAGTGCCAAGTGAGGAGCAGCTAGTACCATTTTTAACGACTTTGTATATGTAATGTTTTCTACCTCCTAAATCAGTCACACTGCCTGACCTGTCAGACTGCTTAAGGTTTATCCCGCTGAACACAAGAATTACTTTTGCAAACAGTGTAAATCCAGATCATACGGAGGCCATCTGGTCAGGATCTACACTGTTTGACATTCAGCATGTAAAGGGGGTCTTTCATTTGTGCCCATGCATGTTTTTTCTTTAAACTTTATATATTAATAACTCAGCATATACAACCTATAAAAATCTATTTAATAAATTATATAAATCAAAGTAGGACTCAGGAGGCCACTCTAACTGACTCCCTCCATGAGCCGGTATCTGTCTCTAAATAAGTGCGTCTTAAATCTTATGTTTTATTTAGTTTCAAGATCTGTGAACTGGATTGAATGCAGAACTCCATAGGCATTCCTTTGATACTAAAAAACCTTTTGAATTAATTAAAGTTTACATTTTCTGATAAAATAATTATCAAAAATCTCATTTTTTAATTAAAATTTAAAAAAAATATCAAAATTCAATTCCTAAGATAAATATTTTCTAGTCTTTGTCAAGATGTCATTTTGCTAGGAAAACTTGCCATATGTATCTTCTTTAGCAATGCCAAATTTCATGAAAATCTAAAACTGGTAACACTGTAGTTTTACACCGTTAATGGATGTAAGTCTTTTCTGCAAAATTTACTATTTTATTGAAATCATCCAAGAATCTTACAAAAAAGGCAATTTGTAACACTTACGTTATAAAAATGAGATTATACAAATCAAAATGAATACATATTGAGCTGATCTAGCTTAGAAACTGTTAAAATATCATGAATTTCTGATATTTTCCATTCATTTATACACTATGATCTATCCAAAATAGTAGATAGTAAAACACTTAATCAAAACGTATTCTAATTAACAAATTAGGCTTAACAACATATATTGCTTTTTTATTAGCAGCAAAATTATTGTGAACATGTGCAACTTTATTTAATGACTTTGCATAAGTCATGCTACTCAAATAAGTGTAAGGCAAGGAGATCCATTATTTTCATTTCCATACCAAGCTGGTATGCAAGGATGCCATGGTCAGTGGTTTGTTGTTACAAGTAAAAATAGTTCTGTTGATAAATCCTTAGATATACTCTGTCTTTATGAACGCTGGATTATTATCCTAACAAAAAGTTACAGTAATTATTGGTTAGTATTTCCAAAAATCGAAATATCACTGATATTGAGTTTCTGTTGCAAAAGATATCATTGATGGATGAGGCACAGAATATTTGGTGTAAACAAAGCTGTCCCATGACCTAGAGAAATTTTGCTATTAGACGGGGAGAGAAACAGTTTCCTTCCTTATAGTACACATGCATAAATAAAGCGAAGTTAAACCCGAATTCACACACACACACACTGTTGTTTAGCTAACAGACTTTTCTGAGGATCCCAAAAGTAATATTATGAAGAGGTTGTGGTGTAGGCCTCTGACCAATCAACTTTGTCAAAAATATTACTGTCTTCTTTATCACTCTTTTCTGCATTGGTATTGTAATTGTTGATGTTTCTTTAGTGTCTTATTTTTAGCTCACCTGAGCACGAAGTGCTCAAGGTGAGCTTTTGTGATCGGTCTTTGTCCGTCGTCCGTGCGTGCGTGCGTGCGTCCGTCGTCAACTTTTGCTTTAAACAACTTCTTCTCCAAAACTGCTGGACAGATTTTGAAATAATTTCACAGGAATATTTCTTGGGTGACCCTCTACCAAAATTGCTCAAATCGTTCCGCTTGTGTGAAAAAGATGGCCGCCAGAGCTAAAAATAGAAAAACCTTTAAACAACTTCTCCTCCTTAACCAGTGCAAGGATTTTGATATAATTTCACAGGAAGGTTCCTTGGGTGACCCTCTACCAAAATTGCTCAAATCGTTCCGCTCAGGTGAACAAGATGGCCGCCAGAGCTAAAAATAGAAAAACCTTTATACGACTTCTCCTCCTAAACCAGTGCATGGATTTTGATATAATTTTAAAGGAAGATTCCTTGGGTGACCCTCTACCAAAATTGCTCAAACCAGTCTGCTCGGATGAACAAGATGGCCGCCAGAGCTAAAAATAGAAAAACCTTTATACGACTTCTCCTCCTAAACCAGTGCATGGATTTTGAAATAATTTCACAGGAAGGTTCCTTGGGTGACCCTCCACCAAAATTGCCCAAATCGTTGTGCTCATGTGAAGAAGATGGCCACCAGAGCTAAAAATAGTTAAATCTTTATACGACTTCTCCTCCTTAACCAGTGCATGGATTTTGAAATAATTTCACAGGAAGGTTCCTTGGGTGACCCTCTAGCAAATTTGCTCAAATCGTTCCGCTCAGGTGAACAAGATGGCCGCCAGAGCTAAAAATAGAAAACCTTTAAACGACTTCTCCTCCTTAACCAGTGCATGGATTTTGATACAATTTCACAGGAAAGTTCCTTGGGTGACCCTCTTCCAAAATTGCTCAAACCGTTCTGCTTGATTGATTTAGATGGCCGTCAGATCTAAAAATAGGAAAAGCCTTTAAAGGACTCCTCCTCCTTAACCAATGGATTGATCATAATATCTTAGACATGTTCCTTAAGTCAACCTTTGTACAATAAAGATCAGGTGAGCGATCCAGGGCCATCATGGCCCTCTTGTTTTCTATTTACTTTGTCAATATAGTGGTTAATTTATTGGAAGCGAGCTTTTAGTATTTGTTTCTGGTTGTAAAACTTTCAACCACTTCTTGAATGTTTCTGCTGAATACAAGTTCACTATTTTTTAAGCACTGTTCTTGCTTGCTTTTTGTTCATTAATAATTACCAGTACATTTCTGTGCAATGTATCTCTGAGCTTAGAAAGTGCATTGCAGTGTTTGGACAGAAAAAAAACAACATCACAATGTATTTACTGAAAATAATTTAAAATCCTATGAGTAATGTGATAACTACTCACAGATTGAATAATTATTATCAACAGTTTAAATGCTTCTTGATATCTTACATAATGTGCTTTGTAATTACTGCAACAACTGCTGAGATAGGTAAATGAAGTGAAAGACCTATACAAATATATAGACAACACAATCATGATCACATAAGTTTTGGAACACTGACAAATATACGCCATGTGGATTCTAAAAGCAAATTCAAATGGCTTTGGAATACAGCTTCAGGAAGCCGTTTGATTTCGTTCATAGGGCTATACAAAAAAGATTGATTGGCTAGTGCCTATGCAGATACAAATTCTGAAAACTTAATGGCCAGGAAAAGTAATCTCAAGTGTTATTGATTTTCCCTAGAGTAAACCTTTCTTTTTAAATGGACAGTTAGGGTTAAATAAACAAACAAAAGTTTGACTTGAGAGTCATTTATCTCCAGTTGGATAACAAATCTCACAAAATCTGAAGCACCATCTAAAGTGACTGGTATGTTGTTGATTTGAATGTTAAATCTAAACATCACCTTAGCACCATTACCAAATTAGATAAGAAAGACAGAAAGAAAATTGTGCACATGATTACATGGGTTCGTTTGATGACGTTAGGGGGCAAATTTACTGAAATGGACGTTTTAAAATAAAACTTATAATTATGCTATGAACTACTTACACAAACCATACTATACTATAGCCATCCAAATTGAAAGCAATAGAAAAGTATTATTAAACAGCATGACCAAAACATGATAATCATATAATTTCACATTTTGCTGAATCAGTATTCAGTCGGTTAAAACACAATGTTACCGGTCCTCAATTTCCATCAAAATTCCTCAACACGTTCCTAAGATATGTGGGTAGTTTTTATGCTAAAATGGCATCTTGACAAAAATTGGAACATGGCAAAAATGCATATAAATTTTTAATGAATACAAAAACAGGAGCTGAAATATGGGGACACCATCT
This sequence comes from Lucinisca nassula, assembly GCA_963580285.1. Lineage (NCBI taxonomy): Eukaryota > Metazoa > Mollusca > Bivalvia > Lucinida > Lucinidae > Lucinisca > Lucinisca nassula. Next base: position 186,224,740 of record OY757013.1, on the reverse strand, counting down.
AAGAAAACTGAATGCCCAGCCACTGTTACTAGACATATGAGGTCATTCATAGTATCAACTAACTCACCAATTATGGCTTCATTTCATAATACATAGCAGCATTAGATATATGAAACTCTGAATACTGTAGACAAGTTTATATGAGAGTACTGTCTGTTGTGATTGAGACTTCATAAAATATGTAATAAATTTACTACGGAAATAAAATTTAAAAGTGAATGCATCATAATTATAATGGTTATACCCAAGGCAATTATTGTGCATAATTTCATCAAAATCCAAGCGTGGGCAGAAACCAATGCAAATTTCCTATATCTTGAAAGACCCCCTTTGTAGGAATAAATTTCTTCAAGTAATCTGATTGGTTCAAAGTCCGCCAGCCTCGGTAGCTCAGATGTGCGTCTGACGGGTGATCAAGAGGATGGGGGTTCGATTCCTGCCAGGGTCAGCAACATTCTTTCGTGGAGATTGATCATCAAATATATTCTACGATCATTCTCTCCCTTTCGCTGATTCAAGAAGGGCATTTGTCAGTTTCAGGCAACAGAATGTGCACTGTATTGGTTAACCTATTACCTGTGAGCCGGCCCAGGAAAAGTTCTACATTTCTTCACCAATTTCAGTATAACTTCACACAATTGTTCCTTATAAACATATCTCGAGCGCGTTCGACTTTCAAGGTCATGGCCTCAAGGTCAAGGTCACTGGCTATTTTTAGAAAAACTTGGTCATCGCTCTAGCGCCTACATTTCTTCACTGATTTCAATATAACTATACACAAATGTTCCTTATGACAATATCTCAAGCAAGTTCGACTTCAAATGGTCATGGCCTCAATGTCAAGGTCACTGTGGCTATTTTTAGAAAAACTTGTCATCGCTCTAGCGCCTACATTTCTTTACTGATTTCAATATAACTTCACATTAATGTTCCTTATGACAATATCTCAAGAGATATCGACTTTCAAGGTCATGACCTCAAGGTCAAGGTCACTGTGGCTATTTTTAGAAAAACTTTGTCATCACTCTAGGGCCTACATTTCTTCACCAATTTCAATATAACTTCACACAAATGTTCCTTATGACAATATCTCGAGCGAGTTCGACTTTCAAGGTCATGACCTCAATGTCAAGGTCACTGTGGCTATTTTTAAAAAAAACTTTGTCATCGCTCTAGCGCCTACATTTCTTCACCAATTTCAATACAACTTCAAACAAATGTTCCTTATAAAAGTATCTCGAGCGAGTTTGACTTTCAAGGCCTCAAGGTTAAGGTCACTGTGGCTACTCTTATAAAAACTTTGTCATCGCTCTAGCGCCTACATTTCTTCACTGATTTCAATGTAACTTCACACAAATGTTCCTTATGACAATATCTCGAGCGAGACCGACTTTCAAGGTCATGACCTAAAAGTCAAGGTCACTGAGGCTATGTTTAGAAAAACTTTGTCATCGTACTAGCACCTACATTTCTTCACCAATTTCAATATAACCTCACACAAATGTTCCTTATGACAATATCTCTAGCAAGTTCCACTTTCAAGGTCAAGGTAACTGTGGCTATTTTTAGAAAAACTTTGTCATCGCTCTAGCGCTTACATTTCTTCATCGATTTCAATATAACTTCACACAAATGTTCCTTATTACAATATCTCGAGCGATTTCGACTTTCAAGTTCAAGATCACTATGGCTATTTTTAGAAAAACTTTGTCATCGCTCTTGCGCCTACATTTCTTCACTGATTTCAATATAACTTCACACGAATGTTCCTTATGACAATACCTCGAAGGAGTTAGACTTTCAAGGTCAAGGTCACTGTGGCTATTTTTAGAAAAACTTTGTCATTGCTCTAGCGCTTACATTTTTTCACCAATTTCAATATTACTTCACACAAATGTTCCTTATGACAATATCTCTACGAGTTCCACTTTCAAGGTCAAGGTCATTGTGGCTATTTTTAGAAAAACTTTGTCATGGCTCTAGCGCTTACATTTCTTCACCGATTTCAATATAACTTCACACAAATGTTCCTTATGACAATATCTCGAGCAATTTTGACTTTCAGTTCAAGGTCACTGTGGCTATTTTTTTAAAAACTTTGTCATCGCTCTAGCGACTACATTTCTTCACTGATTTAAATATAACTTCACACAAATGTTCCTTATGACAATACCTCGAGCGAGTTCGTCTTTCAATGTCAAGGTCACTGTGGCTATTTTTAGAAAAACTTTGTCATTGCTCTAGTGCTTACATTTTTTTCACCAATTTCAATATAACTTTACCCAAATGTTCCTTATGACAATATCTCAAGCTATTTTGACTTTCATGGTCAAAGTCACTGTGGATATTTTTGGAAAACCTTTTTTCATAGCTCAAGTGCCTACATTTATTGATGGCTTTTAATAGAACTTCACACAAATGTTTCTTATGATAATATCTCAAGTTGCTGTGACTTTCAAGGTCATGACCTCAAGGTCAAGGTCAGTGTGGCTATTTTTAGAAAAACTTTGTCCTCCCTCTACCACCTACATTTATTAACAGATTTTAATATAACTTCACACAAAAGATGCTTATGATAATATTATGAGCAAGATCTACTTTCGGGGTCATGACCTCAAGTCAAGGTCACTATGGCTATTTTTGGAGAAACATTGTCATCACTCTAGAACCTACATTTATTGATGGATTTTTAAACAGACTTTTCACAAATGTTGCATATGATAATATCTCAAGCAAGTTGGTCTTTTGCCATTTCAATGTTTTCCACACACGAAGTTGTCTTGTGCGAGGGGATTTGTATCGCATGCGATGCCTTGTTTTTCTTATTTCTGCTCTAAAATATAGATTGTGGGTACTCGTTAGAACCGCCTCGATGAGGCGGTTCTAACGTGTACCCACAATCTACATTTTGACCAGAAATAAGAAAAATATCACAATTTCTCGTTTTTTTTTTCGGCGATAAAATTTACAATGTATTTGTTTAGGTGTGCTTTAGTAATGTTGTATACAATTATCTCCTAATTATCATTGGTACTTTGTATTTGTTGCAGGCATTGCTGATTTTGCCAGATGTTTTTGCTGTGGTGGAGGGTTGAGGAACTGGGAAGCTGGTAAGACTTAAATGTTTATCGTACATAGAGGATCTTAGTGTCCATTTATTATTGAATTTCATCACGAAAACACGCCTATATGGAGTTGACCCCCTTGAACCCTGCTTTTTTATAGTAAAACTGGGGTTTGCAGGGGTAAACCTTATTTTTCTTATTTCTGCTCCAATATATAGGTTGTGGGTACTTGTTAGAACCGCCTCGATGAGGCGGTTCTAACGTGTACCCACAATCTATATTTTTAGCAGAAATGGGAAAAATATCACACTTTTTCATCTTAAAATTTTCCTTTTTCCGGGGAAAAAAATTCCAATGTATTTGTATAGGCGTGTTTTTGTAATGATTAAACAAGTAGGGAAAAAGAATAAGATGCCAGCAACATATTATCACTGTTGTCCTGACTGTTTGCTGGCTGCTTCAGAGCTGAAAGATTTCAATTAGTTTGGTAAAATGGCAAGGTTAATTCACATGATGCTTGACACCTTTTCTTGTACCTTTCATTCTTGATTTTGCTTTTATTAACCCATTTTGTACAAGGTAATCCCAAACTGGGCCATTGGCAAACAGTGCAGTCCCATATCAGACAATGTAGACATGATCTCTGATTAGGGCCTTAACTGGTTGCAAAGTTCAGTCATTTTCTATATAAATTTCTAAAAATAACTCAATCTTACACCCCTAAATTTTGAAATGGACTCCCTCATCAGTAAAAAATGGGTTGAGTAATTGAGGAAATTAAATATGATCCTGTCTGGAGACCTTGAGGGGCATACTTAATGTACAATGGTAGTGGTTATTCTGTTTTCCTTGAAATTGATTTGATCATTGTGCACAAGTATTGACTTCTCCTTGTCAGTTAGCTGGTTCTATTTTTATATTTTGGAATTCCATACATGTTTATTTTTAGTGCACCTGTCACAAACCTCAAACCTGTTTGGTCTAAATTTAGTTAATAATAAAATGCTTTTTTCACACTCAAGCAAGGTGTCCAAGAAGTGCAGATGGAATGGTAAACATTGTAGACCCTGATCAGACTGGTCCTTAAGGAGCTGTCTGATCTGGGTCTGCATTGTTTCCTTCGGCCTGTCTGTACATAATATTGTAAGGATACACTTTAACCCATTTAGTACCAGAATCCCCAAAATGGACACCTGGGCAAACAGTGCAGGCCCAGATCAGACGCCGCATAATGCGGCGTCTGATCAGGGCCTACACTGTTTGCGAAAAGTTAAACCATTTTTCAAATAAGTTTTGAAGAAAAAACAACCTGACACACCTAAATTTTGAAATGTACTCCTGGTATACATAATGTGGAAGACTTCATTTGGTACAAAAAGGGTTTAAGTGTTCAGGGGTCAAAGAATACCATTGTGATTGAAATTACATGTAGTATCTTTATACAGTAATTGACAATGAAGTCAGACAAGGTACATGGATTTGAAATGGTATTCATTACAAACAATACATATGCTGCACATCATAAGAAAGCCTGCTTTTGCCATTTATGAGCAGCAAATGCGCAGATTAGCCTGCAATTTACTCAGTCTGAGGAACAGTATATACTAAAATGCTGAGTTGCGTCTCTGAGCTGAGTCTATGAGCTGAGTATCTGAGTTGCATTGATGAGCCACAACAGCAGAAAATCTTGGCATGATGATCAGAGCTCATTATCCTTTTTTGTACCAATTGGAATCTTCCTCCTTATACATAGCAGGAGTCTATTTCAAACTTTAGGGATGTAAGGTTGTGTTTTCTTCAAAATTGATTTGGAAAATGGCTGAACTTTTTGCAAACAATGTAGGCCCTGATCAGACGCCACATTCTGCGGCGTCTGATCTCGGCCTGTACTGTTTGCCAGGGTACCCATTTTGGGGTTTCTGGTACAAAATGGGTTAAAAGTGCCATTTTTACATTTCTGCTACTTTGGCTGACTTTAAGGGAATGTAGGCCATATTCATTAAATGTCTAACATGAATTACAGAGTATTACCACAATAATTGCATATGTTACCCCTGTTCCCAGGACTCTTAACTGTTTCATGAAGGGTGTATGTTAACTTTTATCAAAATGCCCACATGTGTGACAGAGAACAGGAAGAGAAAAAGCAACTGTTTCCTGTGCTTAATGATGCTGAAAATAAAAGAATTTTATACAGTCAAACCTGCCATAGTGGCCACCTCTTTTAAGCAAGCAACCTGTCTTAAGCAAGCAAGCATTTAGTTCCCGAAAAAGGCAAATGCATTAATATTCCCCTGTATTAAGCAAGCACCTGTCTTAAGCAAGCACATTTTGATCATCCCTGGGGTGGTTGCTTAACACAGGTTGAACTTAGTTTTATCAGTATATTGGTAAAAATTGTTTAATCAGCATGAGGCTGAGGTATTGACCAAATGTGACCAACTCAGTATATGAAGATAGAAAGATTACATTTTTCAGGCATATTTCGAACTTAACTAAATAAATATTTCAGTAATATTAGAATATCATCCTCATTCTTATCAACCATATTCTGCTTGATGAAAACCCTGATCATTCTTAATACATGTATTGTCTAGACTTCAAAAAACAATACAGGGTATGGGATGATTTTGTTCAGATACTGGAGTCATGCAGGACTTAGACTGCAGCATTTCTAGTAGACTCAACTCACAGACACAGCTCATAGATTCAGCTCAGATACTCAACTCAGCATTTTAGTATATGCCCTGAACAGCACCGTCAGTTTGTGTTTGCTGTTGGGATAGCATAATACAGTAAAATTTCTATATTAAGACAACCTTTGGTACTGTTCAAAAGTGTAATTTAAGACCATTTAGGACAATCCCAAAGGTGGTCTCTTACTAGAGTGTAGAAAAAATTCAATAATGTTTCTAAGTATTAGGCCAGATAGGCCTAGACAAACAAAGCAGACCCAGATCAGACTGCTCCAGACATAATAACTTGATGCCCTATTAGTTATAATAACTTGATGCCCTATTAGTTTCTGACCATTATGTGAACAAGTCCGTGAAATGAACACCCTTTTACACCCCACTTTGTATAGATAAAACTGGGGTTTACGGGGGTAAACATTATTTTTCTTATTGGTACTCCAAGACATATGTTGTGGGTGCTCGTTAGAACCACCTCAATGAGGCGGTTCTCACGAGCACCCACAACCTATGTTTGCAGTATAAGTAAGAAAAATATAATGGACTTTCAGCCAAACAGAAGTCATTTTGGAGATGTGAAAAAAGCACTATGTCGCATGGGTGTGTTATCGTAATGCTAGCACATTTGGAAAACTTATAAATCGAAGATTGCTAAGGGCCATTTTTCTCAATATCTGGTTCAGTAATTGTGGTTTTATTGTGTTTTATTGTGTCTATACCAGGAAGAAAACATATTTTCTCACAATTACACTCCTATAAGGTTATGATTACTTTAAGGGGAATGGGAACACCTGGTAGATTTTTCAGACCATTTTCAAATGGTTACAACTTTCTGGACTTTCTTTTCGCTTTTCTATAAGCCCTGTCACACTCCAAGAGGGGGTCTACTCTTAACCTAACCCCTAAAAGGGTACCTTTGCAAACAGTGTAGGCCCATATCAGACGCAACTAAATGTGACGTCTGATCAGGCCCTACACTGTTTGCTAACAGTATTTTATGTCAAAAATAGAAGAAAAACGAAAAAATAAGCCTGACACCTGTTATACATGTATGACAAACAGACTTGTCCAACATATAGGAATGGAAGAGTCCACTACCATACAATGGGTTAAAGGAAAGAATTTGCTCCTCAGGAGAAATTCTTTCCTTTAAGAGTTGACCCCTATTGACATGACCCCACATACTGGAAGCAAACAGTGTAGACCCTGATCAGATGCCAAATTCTGCGCTGTCTGATCTGGGTCTACACTGTTTGCCAAACCCAATACATAATTCCAGTCCAGATTCTATACATCTTCCCCCGTCCATCAGGGCTTGGAGCAATAGATGGGCTGCATGGTGCTTCCACGCAGAGCTGAAGCTGACCACACATGAGTACTGGTAAACCGCTTAGAAGGTCTAAGCCGGCCCAGGCAAAGTGGTGTGAGTCACACCGTCCAATGCATATGACCTTTTGGTTTCGTTGGAAGGCAGTGCTTGAGATGTCATTCCATCTCAATGTCAGGTAAAAATCCCACAAAATTGGAAGCAAGGTCTCCAAACTGGTCTAAGTAGTGTTGATGGGGACATTAAACCTCAATTCAAACAAACAAAACAGATTCTATACATAATAAGTTTAATTGTCAGAATGCTCACAACGTTGAACCATTACAATAACACATCCATGTGATAAAATGTATTCTTCTTTCATATAATATTGACAAAACGTTATTTTTCTGATAAAAAATTGTGACATTTTTCTTATTTATACGCTAAACATAGGTTGTGGGGCTTGTTAGAACCACATCCTTTAGGCAGATCTAATGAGTACCCTCAGTGTAAGTCCTGGAGAAGAAATAAGAAAAATAATGTATACCCAGGTACACCCCAGTTTTCTCTGTGTAAAGTGGGGTTTAGTTTGTCTTTGGGTGTTTGTGTCGCTTATTAGCTCACCTGAGCACGAAGTGCTCATGGTGAGCTATTGTGATCGGTCAATGTCCATCGTGCGTCGTGCGGCTTCAACAATTTGCTTTAAATGCTAACTCCTCCTAAATCCTTGAGCCAATTTAAATGAAACTTCATAGGAATATTGCTGAGGTGACCCTCTACAAAAATAGCTAAAATTGTTCCGCTCCGCTGAACAAGATGGCCGCCAGAGCTAAAAATAGAAAAATCTTTAAACAACAACTTCTCCTGTACCTTAAGGCCAATTTCATTCAAACTTTATAGGAATGTTGCTTATGTGACCCTCTACCCAAATAGCTAAAACGTTTTCGCTCCGGTGAACAAAATGGCCGCCAGAGCTAAACATAGAAAATTCTTTAAACGACAACTCCTCCTGTACCCTTTGGCAAAATTTATTCAAACTTCATAGGAATGTTGCTTAGGTGACCCGCTACTAAAATAGCTAAAACGGTATTGTTCTGATGAGCAAAATGACCGCCATAGCTAAGAATAGAAAAACATCGTAAATTTGCTTCAAACACAAACTCCTCCTCAACCCTTGGGCCAATTTGATTCAAACTTCACAGGAATGTTGCCCAAATGACTCCCTACCAAAATAGCTAAAATCGTTATGCTCTGACAAACAAGATGGCCGCCAGAGCTAAAAATAGAAAAAATCTATAAACGGCAATTCCTCCTGTACCCTTGGGCCAATTTTATTCAAACTTCATAGGAATGTTGCTTAGGTGACCATCTACCAAAATAGCTGAAAAGATTCTGCTCTGATGAGCAAAATGGCCGCCATAGCTAAAAACAGAAACACATCGTAAATTTGCTTCAAACACAAACTCCTCCTTAACCCTTGGGCCAATTTTATTCAAACTTCACAGGAATGTTATGTAGGTGATTCCCTAAAGAAAAAGCTAAAATCATTCTGCTCTGACTAACAAGATGGCCGCCAGAGGTAAAAATAGAAAAAATCTTCAAACGACTACTCCTCCTTTACCCTTGGGCCAATTTCATTCATGCTTCATAGGAATGTTGCTTAGATGACCCACTACCAAAATGGCTAAAATGTTTTTGCTCTGATGAGCAAAATGGCCGCCATAGCTAAAAACAGAAAAACTTTGTAAATTTACGTCAAAACGCAACTCCTCCTCAACCCTTGGGCCAATTTGATTCAAACTTCACAGGAATGTTAGTTAGGTGACTCCCTACCAAAATAACTAAAATCGTTGAATGCGGCGAACAAGATGGCCACCAGAGCTAAAAATAGAAAAAATCTTCAAACGACAACTCCTCCTTACCCCTTGGGTCAATATGATTCAAACTTCACAGGACTATTATGTGGTTGACTCCCTACCAAAATAGCTAAAATCGTTCCGCTCTGACTAACAACATGGCCGCCAGAGCTAAAAATAGAAAAATTCTTCAAACAACAATTCCTCCTTACCCCTTGGGCCAATTTGATTCAAACTTCACAGGAATATTGTCGTTGACCCTCTACCATATTAGCTAAAATGATCACGCTCCGATGAACAAAATGGCCACCCGAGCTAAAAATAGAAAAAATTCTTCAAACAACAATTCCTCCTTACCCCTTGGGCCAATTTGATTCAAACTTCACAGGAATATTATGTCGTTGACCCTCTACCATATTAGCTAAAATGATCCCGCTCCGATGACCAAAATGGCCACCAGAGCTAAAAATAGAAAAACATTGTAAATTTGCTTCAAACTTAACAGGAATGTTGCCCAGGTGACTCCCTACCAAAATAGTTAAAATCATTCCACTCTGATAAACAAGATGGCCACCAGGGCTAAAAATAGAAAAAAATCTTCAAACAACAACTCCTCCTGTACCCTTGAGCCAATTACATTCAAACTTCATAGGAATGTTGCTTAGATGACTCTCTACCAAAATAGCTAAAATGGTCTCACTCCGATGAACAATATGGTCGCCAGGGCTAAAAATAGAAAAACATTGTAAATTTGCTTCAAATGTGAACTCTTCCTAAACCCTTGGGTCAATTTGATTCAAACTTCAAAGGAATGTTGCCTAGGTGACACCCTACCAAAATAGCTAAGATCGTTCCACTCTGATCAACAAGATGGCCACCAGAGCTAAAAATAGAATGTACTAGAGACAGTGACATTCAGGTGAGCAAATCAGGGCCCTCTGGGCCCTCTTGTATTATTTTATTTTGGATAGCCTTTTGGCCATTTTGTGGGAAAGTAACTGTCCTTTCGGCTTTCCGCTGTTGGTGTTTCCGTTGGGGTCTGTTGCGTCATTTTTGTGTTTCTTTCAAAATGGATACCCTGGCAAACAGTGCAGGCCCAGATCAGACGCCGCTCTGATCAGGGCCTCCACTGTTTGCTAAAAGTTCAGTCATTTTCCAAATAAATTTTGATGAAAACACAACCTGACACCCCTAAATTTTGAAATGAACTCCTGCTATATATAAAGAGGAGGATTCCATTTTGTATAAAAAGGCCTAATGCCACAAAATATTATGTTGTACATGTACCGGTACTTGACATTGTGATGGTGTTTTCTGTAGAAACTACATATATAACCAAGATTCTATGGAGAAAATTCACTAACAAATGTAGAAACATACACATACGACCATTTTAAATGAAATTGGTGAAATTCATCAAAGCCTTGTTTCATAAATATAATTTAAGCTTCATAGCATTAGGAGAAAATCAGTTTCTGCCGTTTGCAAATACTGTAATGATCCCAAGTATTGCTCCTGAAGGAGCAGTCTGATCAGGGTCTACACTATTTGCCATTCTCTATGCGCCTTTTGGACTCTTTGCTGGATGATGAAGCAAATTTGATAATATTTAAGGCGAATTACTGCAAGTTCTGAAGGTGTCGGAATTTTTATTCTATGAAATTAGGTGCCGATAAGTCACAGTTTGCTCAACACTGTATTGTTTGTTGCTAGAATCAAACTATATCTCTAGCTTCTATATATAAAATTTCAAGACTGGCTAGCTTGTCTGTAACTGAGAAGACTAGTGTGTATCTTAGTTGTAGGCCACCCAGCAGACAGGAAGGTCTTTATCATGTTAACATGTAAATTGAATACCCCCCCCCCCCCCCCCCCTAAAACCCACCTTAAAAAAGAGAAACCTGAGGTTCACAGGTTTATGCATTATTTTTTCTTATTTCTGCTCCAAGACATAGGTTGTGTATACTCATTTGAAGTGCCTCATTGAGGTGGTCTGCCTCAGTGAGGCAGTTCAAACAAGCACAAAGTTGTAGGTACTCATTATAACTGCCTCGCAGAGGTGGTTCCAATGAGCACCCACAATCTGTGCTAGAGTAAAACTATGAAAAATATTACACATTTTCATGAGCATAAATGACAGTTTTTGAGGTATAAAAGAATGCAATATGTCACATGGATGTTGTCCTAATGCACTTAACCCTTCTCTTGCTGAATATTCATATAAGCCACACCCATTTCTGTCTATCAACCAATCAAATTACTTGATGTAAGTTATTGCTACAAATTCATAAACTGAATGCCAAACAGTGTAGATCCTGATCAGATGGCTTCTTCAGAAGCCATCTGATCTGGCTCTACACTGTTTGCAAAGATATGGGTTGTTGTGAACAGCAAGATAAGGGTTAACCAAATGACCATTTGTTTGAGATCCTATATGTCAATTCTAGATGATGATCCCATGGTGGAACATGCCCGCTGGTACCCGAGGTGTGAATATATCAACAGGTTGAAAGGAACACATTTTGTTCAAGCAGTTCTCAGGAGACACAGGGAACATGTAAGTTTTTACTGGACAACCTAACTGCCATGTGTCCAGTTAAGTATATTTTGAAAAGAATATTATATTCCCATTTCACTATACATTCAAATAAAGAATTTGCCACAATAAAAGATAAGGTGTAGTATAATGGCAAACAGTGGTGCTATGATTAAACCTCAGTAGTGTAAACGATAAACCTCAGTAGGGTAAACTATAAACCTCAGTAGTGTAAACTATAATCCTCAGTAGTGTAAACTATAAACCTCAGTAGTGTAAACTATAAACCTCAGTAGTTCAAACTATAATCCTCAGTAGTGTAAAATATAAACCACAGTAGTTCAAACTATAAATCTCAGTAGTGTAAACTATTAACCTCAGTAGTGTAAACTATAAACCTCAGTAGTTCAAACTATAGTCCTTGTAGTGTAAACTATAAACCTCAGTTGTTCAGACTATAGTCCTCTTAGTATAAACTATAAACCACAGTAGTTCAAACTATAAACCTCAGTAGTGTAAACTGTAAACCTCAGTAGTGTAAACTATAAACCTCAGTAGTGTAAACTATAAACCTCAGTAGTTCAAACTATAATCCTCAGTAGTGTAAACTATTAACCACAGTAGTTCAAACTATAAACCTCAGTAGTGTAAACTATAAACCTCAGTACTGTAAACTATAAACCTCAGTAGTTCAAACTATAGTCCTTGTAGTGTAAACTATAAACCTCAGTAGTTCAAACTATATACCTCAGTAGTGTAAACTATAAAACTCCAGTGTAAACTATAAACCTCAGAAGTTCAAACTACCCTATTTCGAAAAAAAATTCATGATCCCAAAGGTTTTGCTCTTGCTGAATTTTTGACTGTAAAATGACATCATGTTAACAAAATAGAAGTAGAGGCAATGATCAGGAATCGATACAATCAACCCACAGCTCCCATCAGAGACACCAAAGGTAAAAGTCTTTGAAATGAACAGCCCTCTACACCACACTTTATATAGACAAAACTTGGGTTTACAGGGTATACATTATTTTACTTATTAGCTCACCTGAGCCGAAGGCTCATTGGTGAGCTGATAGTATGGCCAGGCAAAAATTCTGTGTGTGTGTGTGTGTGTGTGTGTGTTCACATTTTCAAACGTCTTCTCCTCCGGAACCGCTGGGCCGATTGTAGTCAAATTTCATGTGGAGGCTCCATGGGGTGGGGGAACGAAAGTTTGCATTTTTGGTCTAGGTCACATGACCAAGATGGCCGCCATGCCCATATATGTTAAAAACCCTTCGAAAATCTTCTCCTCCGGAACCACTGGGCCGATTTGCATGAAACTTGGCATGTAGCACCTGGGACATGGGCCCATCATAAATTGCATAAATGGTGTCCCTGGGATGACCTTGACCTATTTTACGCCAAGGTTAAATTTGGTAACATGGGCATTTGTATGGGAAAAGTAGAAATGTCTGATATCTTGCAAACTGTTACAAATAATGCCACTAAACCATATATATTCTTATTCCTTATGATGAGGCGCATTAAGTGACATGGATTTTGGGACCCTGGGGCCCCCCGGGGGGGCATGCCCCACCCCCTTCTTTGCACAAAATGCTTAATATCTCGGAAACGGTTAAGATCCCCACCCATAAACCATATATATTCTTGTTCCTTATGATAAGGCGCATTCAGTGACATGGACCTTTGGAACTTTGGGTACCGGGGTTCCCCGGGGGGGGCATGCCCCACCCCTATTTTGCACAAAATGCTTAATATCTCGGAAACGGTTAAGATCCCGACCCATAAACCATATATACTCTTGTTCCTTATAATGAGGCCCATTCAGTGACATGGACTTTTGGACCATGGGGTACCAGGGGTCCGGGGGGGGGGGGGGCATGCCCCACCCCTTTTTTTGCACAAAATGCTTAATATCTCGGAAACGGTTAAGATCTCTATCCATGAACCATATATATTCTTGTTCCTGATCATAAGGCGCATTAAGTGACATGAACCTTTGGACCCGGGGGTCCCAGGGGGGCATGCCCCACCCCCTTTTTTGCATTAAATGCTTAATATCTCGGAAACGGTTAAGATCCCCACCCATAAACCATATATACTCTTGTTCTTTATGATGAGGCACATTCAGTGACATGGACCTTTGGACCCTGGAGTACCAGGGGTCCGGGGGGGGGGGGGGGGCATGCCCCTCCCCCTTTTTTGCTAAAAATGCTTAATATCTCGGAAAAGGTTAAGATCCCCACCCACAAACCATATATATTCTTGTTCCTTATGATAAGGCGCATTCAGTGACATGGACCTTTGGACCCGGGGGTCCCTGGGTGAGGGAGGGGGGCATGCCTAACCCCCTTTTTTCCACAAAATGCTTAATATCTCGGAAACGGTTAAGATCCCCACCCATAAACCATATATATTCTTGTTGCATTCAGTGTAATGGACCGTTGGACCTACGGTTCCAGTGGGGGGGGGGGCTGGGGGCCAACTCCCTTTATTGCATTGAATGCTTAATATCTCGGAAACAGTTGAGATCCCCACCCAGTTACACAGACCTTCGGTCCCTCTTGGCCAAAGATCACATATTAAAGTCTTTGAGGACTTCCTCAGAAAAGTCAGGTGAGCGATTCAGGACCAATGGTCCTCTGGTTTCTGTTTGTAGACATAGGTTGTGGGTGCTCATTAGAACTGCCTCTAAGGAGCACCCTCAACCTATGTTTAGAGTAAAAATAAGAAAAAATATCACAAGTTTTCATAAAAAAAAATAACCACTTTGGAGATATAAAGGATTGCACTACGTCACATGTCATGTTATCATAATGAATTGAATGAAGGTCACCCAACCCATAGTTTGACATAAGCAGTAGCTGAAAGTTAAGATCACAAGAGTCACAGGTACAGCCAAACCTCAGTGTGCAGACTTTCGAAATAATGACAAAACTTGTATAACTACAATTTCTATTGCATACATCCAAGCTCAAGAAGATACACTTAGGGACCTCAGTGGCCTAGTGTATAAGAGCCCTTACTCTTAATCATTGGGTCTCTCACCTCTGTGGTTCAAGCTTGGCTCGGGTCACATGTGAGATGCCAAGTTCTGTAATGGAAGGTCTGTGCTAGAGTAAAACTAAGAAAAATATTACACATTTCATCAGCACAAATGACAGTTTTGAGGTATGAAAGAATGCAATATGTCACATGGATGTTGTAATAGATATATCCATTGTTTTTGTGAAATATTGGTAACTATTTGTACTGATTGATATCTGTTCAGGATAATTTGACGAGCCCGCCAGGGCGAGTCTAATTATCCTGTACAGATGTCAATCAGTACAAATATTTACCAATATTTCTCAAAAACAATTGGATATATCTGTTTTAATCCACAACTTATTGTAACTTCCACTAAAGGTAATAGATAAAACCTATTAACAGTCATAGGAATAACGCCAGATGTAAACAAAAAGGTTGACCTCAGAATCAAGTGCAAATTCTTCACAATATAAGTTTTACAGCATCACAGCTTTTACTCTCATCTGGCTGATAATATCTGACAGGTCTGCAGCCAATGTTTAGATAACACATTTATATTTTAAAAGTAAAATATTAACAAAATACCAGTTGACTTCTATGTGGATTATTTCTAACAAGCTTACAAAGTTCAAATGACGTCATCAACATCGATTCTAAGTCAAGACATCACATCGACGTTGATATGACGTTATTTCGAAGGTGTGCGTCTGTAAAGATTTGGTGGGGCTTGAGATGTCATTTCATCTCAATGTCGATATAAGTCCCATAGAATTTGAATTAAAGTCTCCAAAATGACCTAAATAGTGTTGTCGATTGCATAAAACCTCGAATCAAACAATCAAGTCCTCAAAATCACCCTGAATTTTATACTTAAACCACTGCCCCCGCCCATCGGGGCTTGTAGCAATATATGGGCTGCACGATGCTTCCACGCAGAGCTAAGTCTGACCCGCACACGAGTACTGGTTAACTGCTTAGAGGATCTAAGCCTGCCCAGGCAAAGCTATGCGAGTTGGACCGTCCATGCTTATAAACCCTATTGGTGTCATTGGGCGACAGGGCTTGAGATGTCATTTCATCTCAACGTTGGGTAAAAGTCCCACAAAATTGGAAGCAACGTCTCCAAAATGACATTCACAGTGTTGACGGAGAGTTAAACCTTAAATCAAACAAAACAAAACAATATACTTGAACCAATCTCGCATAGTAGGCAGGTGCCAGTTGTTCAAACTTGATAGTTAACATTTCGTTAAGACTTTGATCATTAAATATGGCAAATATACTGATATTTTTGGCTGAAAAAATGTGAGTAGTTTTCATGTTTTTCAGCAAAAATAACAAAATTTTAGGTATTGCACTTGTTAGAACAGTTAACAATCTGACCATTAACGAGCTCGTTAAGCTAACGATACTTTGAACAACTGGCCCCTGATGTATAACCTATTGTTAGCATAGCGGAAATGCATATGACATATAAAAAAGTGTCCCTAGAATGTAACCCATCACCAGCACTAACCATTAACAGTTCTGTTTTTTTTGCAATCCCAGAAATCCCTGCCAGGCGCCCAAGTTCTAAATATGAATGATCTTTGATAAGTGTCTGTCCAGATACAAGCATTTGAAATAATACTACTAATAATAATACTGCTAATAATAATAATAACTAGAAATGGTGTTTGTAAAACACAATGCCCCCAACCTTTGCTTGACCTTAGCTGGCAAAATATTCAACAAATATTGTTAAAGACTCAAAAACATACAACAAGAATTCCCCCGAAGGCTATGTCGCGCCTGTGGGGGCGCAAAGTCACCAAACCATGAAATCTAGGTCAAGGTCAAACATGGATGCCTGCATAAAAATTTCACTCCTAGTTGCAAGCATGTACCAAGTAACTCTTAAAAACAGACTCTTACATCAGGGTCAAAGTTAGGGTTGTCACACTATTTTACAAAGTCAGTGAACCATAAAATGTAGGTCAAGGTCAGAAATGGATACTTGCATTGAAGTTTCAATTCCTAAATGCAAGCTTGTACCAAATACAATTAATGAACTCTAATAGATCTTGAGAAATGGACTCTTACATTAGATAGAAAGTCAGGGTGGTCGCAATAATTCACAAAGTCAGTGAACCATGAAATATGGGTAAAAGTCAAATATGGATGCTTGCATTGCAGTTGGAATTCCTAGATGCAAGTTTGTACCAATTATAATTTAAAAAGCTTTAATAGTTTTCGAGAAATGGTGAAAGTCAGGGTGGTCGCAATAATTCACGAAGTCAGTGAACCATGAAATATAGATCAATGTCAGATATGGATGCTTGCCTTGAAGTTGCAATACCTGGATGCAAGTTTGTACCAAGAATGATTAATGAAGCTCTAATAGTTCTCAAGATATGGACTTGCTGACAAGATTTTATTAAAAAAAAACAAGGCATCGCATGCGATACAAATCCCCTCGCACAAGACAACTTAGTGTGTGGAAAACACTGAAATGGCAAAAGTCCAACTTGCTTGAGATATTATCATATGCAAAATTTGTGTAAAAGTTGTTTAAAAATCCATCCATAAATGCAGGTTCTAGAGTGATGACAATATTTCTCTAAAAATAGTCATAGGGACCTTGACTTGAGGCCATGGCCGCGAAGTAGATCTTGCTCAAGATATTATCATAAGCATCTTTTGTGTGAAGTAAGATTAAAATCATAAATGTAGGCGGTAGAGCAATGACAAAGTTTTTCTAAAAATAGCCATAGTGACCTTGACCTTGAGGTCATGACCAAGCAACTCGAGATATTACCATAAGAAACATTTGTGTGAAGTTCTATTAACATCCATCAATAAATGTAGGCACTAGAGCGATGACAAAGATTTTCTAAAAATAGCCCCAGTGACCTTGACCTTGAAAGTTGAAATAGTTCGAGATATTGTCATATGGAACATTTGTGTGAAGTTATACTGAAATCGGTGAAGAAATGCTAGAGCCATGTCAAAGTTTTTCTAAAAATAGCCACAGTGATTTTGACCTTGAAAGTCAAACTCACTCGAGGTATTATCATAAGGAACATTTGTGTGAAGTTATATTGAAATCAGTGAAGAAATGTAGTCGCTAGGGCGATGACAGTTTTTTTAAAAAAATAGCCACAGTGACCTTGACCTTGAAAGTCGAAATCGCTCGAGATATTGTCTTAAGGAACATTTGTGTGAAATTATATTGAAATTGGTGAAGAAATGTAAGCGCTAGAGTATTGACAAAGTTTTTCTAAAAATAGTCACAGTGACCTTGACCTTGAAAATGGAACTCGCTACAGATATTGTCATAAGGAAAATTTGTGTGAATCGATTTTGAAATTGGTGAAAAAATGTAAGCGCTAGAGCAATGAAAAAGGTTTTCTAAAAATAGCCACAGTGACCTTGACCTTGAAAGTCGAACTCTTTCGAGGTATTGTCATCAGGATCATTTGTGTGAAGTTATATTAAAATCGGTGAAGAAATGTAGGCGCTGAAGCGATAGCAAAGTTTTTCTAAAAATAGCCATTGTGACCTTGACCTTGAAAGTTGAAATGGCTTGAGATATTGTCATAAGGAACATTTGTGTGAAGTTATATTGAAATCGGTGAAGAAATGTAAGCGCTAGAGCATTGACAAAGTTTTTCTAAAAATAGCCACAGTGACCTTGACCTTGAAAGTGGAATTCGCTAGAGATATTGTCATAAGGAACAATTGTGTGAAGTTATATTGAAATCGGTGAAGAAATGTAGGCGCTAGAGCGATGACAATTTTTTTCTAAAAATAGCTACAGTGACCTTGACCTTGAGGTCATGACCCTGAAAGTCGAACACACTTGAGATATTGTCATAAGGAACATTTGTGTGAAGTTATATTGAAATCGGTGAACAAATGTAGGCGCTAGAGCGATGACAATTTTTTTCTAAAAATAGCCACAGTGACCTTGACCTTGAATTCATGACCTTGAAAGTCGACCTAGCTCAAGATATTGTCATAAGGCACATTTGTTTGAAGTTATTTTGAAATCAGTGAAGAAATGTAGGTGCTAGAGTGATGACAAAGTTTTTCTTAAAATAGCCACAGTGACCTTGACCTTGAGGTCATGACCTTGAAAGTTGAACTCGCTGAGATATTGTCATAAGAAACATTTGTGTGAAGTTATATTGAAATTGGTGAAGAAGTGTAGGCCCTAGAGCGATGACAAAGTTTTTCTAAAAATAGCCACAGTGACCTTGACCTTGAGGTCATGACTTTGAAGTCGAACTCGCTCGAGATTTTTTTATAAGGAACATTTGTGTGAAGTTATATTGAAATTGGTGAAGAAATGTAGGCACTAGAGCGATGACAAAGTTTTTCTAAAAATAGCCACAGTGACCTTGACCTTGAGGTCATGACCTTGAAAGTCGAACTCGCTGAGATATTGTCATAAGAAACATTTGTGTGAAGTTAATTGGTGAAGAAATGAAGGTGCTGGAGCGATGACAAAGTTTTTCTAAAAATAGCCACAGTGACCTTGACCTTGAGGTCATGACTTTGAAGTCGAACTCGCTCGAGATTTTTTTATAAGGAACATTTGTGTGAAGTTATATTGAAATTTGTGAAGAAATGTAGGCGCAAGAGCGATGACAATGTTTTTCTAAAAATAGCCACAGTGACCTTGACCTTGAGGTCATGACCTTGAAAGTCGAACTCGCTCGAGTTTTTTTTTATAAGGAACATTTGTGTGAAGTTATATTGAAATTGGTGAAGAAATGTAGGCGCTAGAACGATGACAAAGTTTTTCACAAATTACCAAAATGACAAAGGGCCATAACTCACAAAGTATTTTTCGGAATTTTGTCATAAGTTAATCAGTTCATCTACTCATCACCACCAATATTTTCACCAACTTTCAAGGCTCTAGCTCCAATAATTTTTGAGATATCTTGCTGACAAGATTTTATTAAAAAAATTTCAAAGGGCAATAACTCTTAAAAGGGGCATAATCTGGACGAGAAAAAAAATACGCGTCAGCTAAATTTCCATGAGGAATCCATATATGAAATTTCAAAACCCTAGCATACACCGTTCTTAAGATATGCTATGCATCACTTTTAGCATACATTACAATGGGCACAAATTACCAAAATGACAAAGGGCCATAACTCACAAAGTATTTTTCAGAATTTCGTCAAAAGTAAATCAGTTCATCTACTCATAACCACCAATATATTCACCAACTTTCAAGGCTCTAGCTCCAATAGTTTTTGAGAAATCTTGCTGACAAAATTTTATTAAAAAAAATTCAAAGGGCAATAACTCTTAAAAGGGGCATAATCCAGACAAGAAAAAAAATACGCATCAGCTAATTTTCCATCAGGAATCCATATATGAAATTTCAAAATCCTAGAATACACGGTTCTAAAGTTATGCTATGCATCACTTTTAGCATACATTACAATCGGCACAAATTACCAAAATAACAAAGGGCCATAACTCACAAAGTATTTTTCGGAATTTCGTCAAAAGTTAATCAGTTCATCTACTCATCACAACCAATCTATTCACCAACTTTCAAGGCTCTAGCTCCAATAGTTTTTGAGAAATCTTGCTGACAAGATTTTATTAAAAAAAATTCAAAGGGCAATAACTCTTAAAAGGGGCATAATCCGGACAAGAAAAAAAATACGCATCAGCTAATTTTCCATCAGGAATCCATATATGAAATTTCAAAACCCTAGCATACACAGTTCTACAGATATGCTTTGCATCACTTTTAGCATACATTACAATGGGCACAAATTACCAAAATGACAAAGGGCCATAACTCACAAAGTATTTTTCGGAATTTCGTCAAAAGTTAATCAGTTCATCTACTCATCACCACCAATATATTCACCAACTTTCAAGGCTCTAGCTCCAATAGTTTTTGAGAAATCTTGCTGACAAAATTTTATTAAAAAAATTTCAAAGGGCAATAACTCTTAAAAGGGGCATAATCCGGACAAGAAAAAAAATACGCATCAGCTAATTTTCCATGAGGAATCCATATATGAAATTTCAAAACCCCAGCATACATGGTTCTAAAGTTATGCTATGCATCACTTTTAGCATACATTACAATGGGCACAAATTACCAAAATGACAAAGGGCCATAACTCACAAAGTATTTTTCAGAATTTTGTCAAAAGTTAATCAGTTCATCTACTCATCACCACCAATATAATCACCAACTTTCAAGGCTCTAGCTCCTATAGTTTTTGAGATATCTTGCTGACAAGATTTTATTAAAAAAATTTCAAAGGGCAATAACTCTTGAAGGGGGCATAATCCGGACTAGAAAAAAAAATACGCGTCAGCTAATTTTCCATGAGGAATCCATATATGAAATTTCAAAACCCTAGCATACACGGTTCTTTAGTTATGCTATGCATCAAAAGCGTAACGGACGGACGAACGGACGAACAGACGAACGGACGAACGAGGCAGAAGCAATATGCCCCTCCAACTTTTTCAAAGTTGGGGGCATAATAATAATCAGTAATGCGTATAACCAGAGATCTACAATCTTCCTACATGTACACAAGGAGCTAAAAACTGTCCCCAACGAGGACTAGGACTGTTCCCTTCAACCCTTTATTTTTTAGCTGTAAACAGTGTGGAACCTGATTATATGCTACATTCTGATCTGGGGCTACACTACCAACTACCTTGTTTGCTAAACCAAAGACATGATTCTAGCCCAGGTGCTACAGATAGACTTGATCTCAGGGATAAGAAATGCCCAGCTAATTTTACTGGATTTAGTACAACTCAGTGATAGGCATATGGACTCTACTGGACTTTTTAATGTTTTGGTCTATGGAAAACATCAACTTATTTATGTATTTTCTAAAGCAAATATAAACGTAAAAACTTTCTTGATTGCTCCGTGGCCTAATAGGTAAGAACGCCGATTTTTAACCATTAGATCTCTCACCGCTGTGGTTCGATCCTCACTCGGGTCAAATGTTGGCCGCCAAGTTATGCAATGGAAGGACAGGTGGATTTTCTCCGAGTGCTTCGATTTTCTCCCCCTCTGAATCTATGGACATAGCTAAATAGAAAAAAATCCAGGTCAGGCGCCGCATAATTTGGGAACTGATTTAAGTCTTTACTGCTTTTCTAGCAGGATGTTCCATCAAAAATAGCATTAGATCGAAATAAAAGAAGAAAAGAAGCAGACCTGACCTCCCCCCCCCCCCACCCCACACCCACACAACCACCCGGGTGACACCACTTAAATGATAACTGGATGTGTCAGTGTCCGTCCTAATTGTGTAAATAAGCTTATTAGAGTATGACTTATGTGCATGGATGGTCGGACTTGTACCACTTTGTCTGGGCAGGCTTTACTAAGACCTTTTAGGCGGGTTACCAGTTCTCATGTATGGTCCGTTTCAGCTCTCTATGGAATCACCATGCAGCCCAATCTATTCACGCTCAAAGCCCAAAATGGGCGGGTATCCGTAAACGAGGGTTAACAGTGGTATACACATTTTTTTTTCTTATTTATGCTGTCAGCACAGACAGAAATAAGAATTACGAAAACATGCCTATACAAATGCATTGTAAACAGCACAACTTGTATTTTGGAGCAGAAATAAGAATTACGAAACATGCCTATACAAATGCATTGTAAACAGCACAACTTGTATCTTGGAGCAGAAATAAGAATAACGAAAACATGCCTATAAAAATGCATTGTGAACAGCACAACTTGTATCTTGGAGCAGAAATAAGAATTACGAAAACTGCCTATAAAAAGGCATTGTAACCTTTACCGCCGAAAAAACGAACATTATAAGAGGAAAAATTGTGATATTTCTATTACTTCTGCTCATATAAGAAAATATGGTTTACCCCTGTAAACCCCAATTTGACTGTATAAAAGTCGAGTTCAAGGGGGTCAAAATTATAAAGGTGTGTCTTCGTGATGTAAATAATTTATGCCCCTATTAGCCACAGTTTTCCTCATCTAAACTGGGGTTTAGCAGGGTCTTCATTTCACGGGCTTGTTAACATGATGTTTTGTTTGTTAGATTTGACGTTTAACGCCCCAATCAAGTTGAATCAACAGTGTATCGGACTTTTGGAGACGTTGCCTCCAATTTTGTGGGAATTTTACCCAACATTGAGATGAAATGACATCTCAAGCCCTGCAGCCCAATGAAACCAATAGGGTTTATAATTATGAACGGTCCGACTCGCACCGCTTTTCCTGGCCAGGCTTAGAACCTCTAAGCGGTTTATCAGTACTCATGGTCGGGGCCGATTTTAATAAGATATAAATGCCCATACCCTAACAAATATCAAAAGTGGGGCCGAGGTGTCTTTGGGGCCGAGATGTCTAGGGGCCGAGGTGTCTTTGGGGCCGAGATGTCTAGGGGCCGAGGTGACCGTGGGGCCGAGGCGTCTAGGGCTGAGGTGACTAGGGCCAAGGTGTCTAGGGTCGACTTGGTTTTGGGCCGACCTGTCTAGGGGCCGAGGTGGTAGTGGGGCCGAAATGTCTGGAAATCGAGTTAACAATGCGAAAAAATAAAAAATAAACTGATAAATAAAATAAAATCCCGCTGGCTCAGCTACTCGTATATTTAAGAGGAAAAAAAAAAACAATAAAGCAGCACCACAGTGCAGCAGCGCCATCTGTGAGTGTACTTTTCCTCTTATCTCTCCCATTATAGGCATTTAACTAGTATTCTTTTAATTCATTACGTGAATAAGTATATATGTAGAATAAGTAACGCCTAGAAAAGTTAAGTCAGGGCTCTCAGGTGAGCGATCTAGGGCCATCATGACCCTCTTTTTTTAGCTCACCGTCACGTAGTGACGAGGTGAGCTTTTGGGATCACTTTTTGTCCGTCGTGCGTCCGTGCGTCCGTGCGTGCGTCCGTGCGTAAACAATTTCTTTAAACGACATCTCCTCCTAAACCACTGATCGGATTTTGACCAAACTTCACAGGAATGATCCTTAGGTGGTCCCCTTTCAAAGTTGTTCAAATGGTTCCGGTCCGTTGCACATCTAGGTCACAGGAGCCAAAAATAGATTTTTTTCACCAAAAACTTAAAAAATCTTCTTCTCTGAAACCACAAGGCCCAGGTCTTTGATATTTGGTATGAAGCTTCATCTAGTGGACCCCTACCAAGATTGTTCAAATTATAGTGCTGGGGCCAAAAATGCCCCCGCCCTGGGGCCCTTTGGTTTTACATAGGCTTATATAGGGAAAATCTTTAAAAATCTTCTTCTCTGAAACCACAAGGCCCAGGTCTTTGATATTTGGAATGAAGCTTCATCTAGTGGACCCCTACCAAGATTGTTCAAATTATAGTGCTGGGGCCAAAAATGCCCCCGCCCTGGGACCCTTTGGTTTTACATAGGCTTATATAGGGAAAATCTTTAAAAATCTTCTTCTCCAAAACCACAAGTCCCAGGTCTTTGATATTTGGTATGAAGCTTCATCTAGTGGACCCCTACCAAGATTGTTCAAATTATAGTGCTGGGGCCAAAAATGCCCCCGCTCCGGGGCCCTTTGGTTTTACATGGGCTTATATAGGGATGAGCTTTAAAAATCTTCTTCTCTGAAACCACAATACCCAGGACTTTGATATTTGGTATGAAGCATCATCTAGTGGACCCCTACCAAGATTGTTCAAATTTTAGTGCTGGGACAAAAAATGCCCCCGCCACGGAGCCCTTTGGTTTTACATGGGCTTATATAGGGAAAATCTTTAAAAATCTTCTTCTCTGAAACCACAAGGCCCAGGTCTTTGATATTTGGTATGAAGCTTCATCTAGTGGACCCCTACCAAGGTTGTTCAAATTATAGTGCTGGGGCCAAAAATGCCCCCGCCCTGGGGCCCTTTGGTTTTACATAGGCTTATATAGGGAAAATCTTTAAAAATCTTCTTCTCTGAAACCACAAGGCCCAGGACTTTGATATTTGGTATGAAGCTTCATCTAGTGGACCCCTACCAAGATTGTTCAAATTATAGTGCTGGGACAAAAAATGCCCCCGCCACCGGGCCCTTTGGTTTTACATAGGCTTATATAGGGAAAATCTTTAAAAATCTTCTTCTCTGAAACCACAAGGCCCTGGTCTTTGATATTTGGTATGAAGCTTCATCTAGAGGACCCCTACCAAGATTGTTCAAATTGTAGTGCTGGGGCCAAAAATGCCCCCGCCCCGGGGCACTTTGGTTTTACATAGGCTTATATAGGGAAAATCTTTAAAAATTTTCTTCTCTGAAACCACAAGGCCTAGGACTTTGATATTTGCTATTAAGTTTCATCTAGTGGACCCCTACCAAGATTGTTCAAATTTTATTGCTGGGACAAAAAATGCCCCCGCCACGGAGCCCTTTGGTTTTACATTGGCTTATATAGGGAAAATCTTTAAAAATCTTCTTCTCTGAAACCACAAGGCCCAGGTCTTTGCTATTTGGTATGAAGCTTCATCTAGTGGACCCCTACCAAGATTGTTCAAATTATAGTGCTGGGGCCAAAAATGCCCCCGCCCCAGGGCCCTTTGGTTTTACATAGGCTTATATAGGGAAAATCTTTAAAAATCTTCTTCTCTGAAACCACAAGGCCCTGGTCTTTGATATTTGGTATGAAGCTTCATCTAGTGGACCCCTACCAAGATTGTTCAAATTATAGTGCTTGGGCCAAAAATGCCCCCGCCCTGGGGCCCTTTGGTTTTACATAGGCTAATATAGGGAAAATCTTTAAAAAATTTCTTCTCTGAAACCACAAGGCCCAGGACTTTGATATTTGGTATGAAGTTTCATCTAGTGGACCCCTACCAAGATTGTTCAAATTTTATTGCTGGGGCCAAAAATGCCCCCGCCACGGAGCCCTTTGGTTTTACATTGGCTTATATAGGGAAAATCTTTAAAAATCTTCTTCTCTGAAACCACAATGCCCAGGTCTTTTATATTTGGTATGAAGCTTCATCTAGTGGACCCCTACCAAGATTGTTCAAATTAATTAGTGCTGGGGCAGAAAATGCCCCCGTCCCGGGGCCCTTTGGTTTTATATAGGCTTATAGAGGCAAAATCTTTAAAAATCTTCTTCTCTGAAACCGCTAGGCCCAGGTCTTTGATATTTGATGTGTAGCTTCATCTAGTGGACCTTTGCCAAGATTGTTCAAATTATAGCCTTTGTTGATGTTTGGTATGAAGCTTCACCTTTAAGACCTCCCTCAATATTATGCACATTAAAGCCCTGGGGCCAATAATGGCCCTCTCTGGGGCCCACTTGTTACACTATGGATCAGGTGAGCGATCCAGGGCCATCATGGCCCTCTTGTGTTTTATATTAGGATCACTTTTTGTCTGTCATCCGTGCGTAAACAATTTCTTCAAACGACATCTCCTCCTAAACCGATGATCGGATTTTGACCAAACTTCACAGGAATGAATCTTAGGTGGACCCCTTTCAAAGTTGTTCAAATGGTTCTGGTCTGCTGCATATCTAGGTCACAGGAGCCAAAAATAGATTTTTTTCACCAAAAACTTAAAAAATCTTCTTCTCTGAATCCACAAGGCCCAGGTCTTTGATATTTGGTATGAATCTTCATCTAGTGGACCCCTACTAAGATTGTTCAAATTATAGTGCTGGGGCCCAAAATGCCCCCGCCCAAGGGCCCTTTGGTTTTATATAGGATTATATAGGGAAAATCTTTTTCTCTGAAACCCCAAGGCCCAGGTCTTTGCTATTCGGTATGAAGCTTCATCTAGTGGACCCGTACCAAGATTGTTCAAATTATAGTGCTGGGGCCAAAAATGTCCCCGCCCCGGGGCCCTTTGGTTTTACATGGGCTTATATATGGAAAATCTTTAAAAATCTTCTTCTCTGAAACCGCAAGGCCCAGGTCTTTGATATTTGGTATGAAGCTACATCTAGTGGACCCCTACCAAAATTGTTCAAATTATAGTGCTGGGGCCAAAAATGCCCCCGCCCCTGGGCCCTTTGGTTTTACATGGGCTTATATAGGGAAAACCTTTAAAAATCTTCTTCTTTGAAACCACAAGGCCCATATCTTTGATATTTGGTATGAAGCTTCATCTACTGGACCCTAACAAGATTGTTCAAATTATAGTGCTGGGGCCAAAAATGCCCCCGCCCCGGGGCCCTTTGGTTTTACATGGGCTGATATAGGGAAAATCTTAAAAAATCTTCTCCTCTGAACCGCAAGGTCCAGGTCTTTGCTATTTGATATGATGCTTCATCTAGTAGCCCCTACCAAGGTCATTCAAATTATAGTGCTGGGGCCCAAAATGCCCCCGCCCAATGGCCCTTTGGTTTTATATAGGATTATATAGGGAAAATCTTTAAAAATCTTTTTCTCTGAAACCCCAAGGCCCAGGTCTTTGCTATTTGGTATGAAACTTCATCTAGTGCACCCATACCAAGATTGTTCAAATTATAGTGCTGGGGCCAAAAATTGTCCCCGTCCCGCGGGGCCCTTTGGTTTTACATGGGCTTATATATGGAAAATCTTTAAAAATTCTTCTTCACTGAAACCGCAAGGCCCAGGTCTTTGATATTTGGTGTGAAGCTTCATCTTGTGGACCTCTACCAAGATTGTTCAAGTTATAGCCCTGGGGCCAAAAATGCCCCCGCTCCGGGGTCCTTTGGTTTTAATTAGACTTATTTTGGGAAAATCTTAAAAAATCTTCTTCTGTGAAACCACTAGGCCTAGGTCTTTGATATTTGGTGTGAAATTTCATCTAGTGGACTTCTATCAAGATTGTTTGAATTATAGCCCTGGGACCAAAAATGCCCCCGCACTGAGACCCTTTGATTTAACAAGACTTATATAGGGAAATCTTTAAAAATCTTCTCAGAAACTGCAATGCCCATGTTTTTGATATTTGGCATGAAGCTTCACCTTTTTAGACCTTCCTCAACATTATGCACATTATAACCCTGGGGTCAATAATGGCCCTCCCCGGGGCCCACTTGTTACTCTATGGATCAGGTGAGCGATCCAGGGCCATCATGGCCCTCTTGTTTTTTTTTTCGTGGGTGGGTGGGGGTTTAGTCCATTGACCACCTGCATGGGGGATTGTTGTTCACCCGTTGACCACACAGCACAACACAAGCTGTAGTGAAGTAAATATCTTTGTATTAATCAGACATGTTAAGTTTTGAAAATAAAAATGAGGGAGACAGCGCGTTCGAGGAGGATTGGCGAGTGCCAAAGGCCAAAATCTTGGTGGTAAGCTCTCAGGATAGGCTAGAAAATGATGCATTCTGAGAGCTTTTTGAACTTTTTTTGTTTTTTTTTTCTACACTCCTGTTCATAGATAAATAACAAATAAATATTTAAAAATCATTTCCTTAGGACGATGCCTACAGACTAACACCTGGCCATACCCCCCCCCCCCCCCCCCCAGCCCCAGGTGTATAATGCTTCAGCACAAGAGCATATCTTATCATTTATGCCCAGGTAGGTCACAACAAAAGTAGCCCAACTGATTCTACATTCCAAGGGCCATCCAATAACAGAAGTGTCGCTCCAATAGTTTAGAAGATATGGCAAAATAATACTTTTTGACCTTTGACCTTGGGGTCATGTTGAGGTCGAGGTCAACCCAAAAGTAGCCCTATATCTTCTATATTCCAAGGGCCATCCAATAAGCAAAGTTTCAGAAGTGTAACTCCAATAGTTTAGGAGATATAGCAAAACCATACGTTTTGACCTTGGGGGTCATGTTGAGGTCAAGGTCATGTCAAAAGTAGCCCAATTCATTCTATATTCCAAGGGCCAACCAATAAGCAAAGTTTCAGAAGTGTAGCTCCAATAGTTTAGAAGATATGGCAAAATAATACTTTTTGACCTTTGGGTCATATTGAGGTCGAGGTCACACCAAAAGTAGCCCAATATATTCTTTATTCCAAGGGTCATCCAATAAGCAAAGTTTCAGAAGTGTAACTCCAATAGTTTAGGAGATATGAGAAAGTCATACTTTTTGACCTTTGACCTTGGAATCATGTTGAGGTCAAGGTCCTGCCAAAAGTAGCCCAATTCATTCTATATTCCAAGGGCCATCCAATAACCAAAGTTTCAGAAGTGTAGCTCTAAATAGTTTAAGGATATGGCAAAATAATATTGTTTGGCCTTTGACCTTGGGTCATGTTGAGGTCAAAACTAAAGTAGCCCAATTGATTTTATGTTCCAAGGGCCATCCAATAACCAGTTTCAGAAGTGTATTTCCAATAGTTTAGAAGATATGGCAAAATAATACTTTTTGACCTTTGACCTTGGGGTCATGTTGAGGTCGAGGTCACACCAAAAGTAGCCCAATATATTATATATTCCAAGGGCCATCCAATAAGCAAAGTTTCAGATGTGTTACTCCAACAGTTTAGGAGATATGGCAAAGTCATACTTTTTGACCTTTGACCTTGGGGTCATGTTGAAGTCAAGGTCATGCCAAAAGTAGCCCAATTCATCCTATATTCCAAGGGCCATCCAATAAGCAAAGTTTCAGAAGTGTAACTCCAATAGTTTAGGAGGTATGACAAAGTCATACTTTTTGACCTTTGACCTTGGGGTCATGTTGAGGTCAAGGTCATGCCAAAAGTAGCCCAGTGCCATCTACATCCCATGTACTATCCACAGACAAAGTTTGAAAAGTGTGCCTTAACCTGTTTCAGAGGAGATCCATACCATTGAAACGTGACGGACGTACGTACACACACATACATACATACATACAGACCCACTGACTGACAGACACTCGACACTGACAGGAAACCAATATACCTGATTATTCTTCGCAAAAGCTGGTATAGTAATCCAAGGTTTCGATCAAGTCTCAAGCACAACAACTTTATTCCCCTCTGACTTTTAAGTGCGAAAATACGGTAGATAATACTGTGGTTGCCACGGTCAATAACGGTACTTTTTCAAGTTCAAATTAATTGCAGACATGTCATAACAGCTTGTCCAATTAGCTATTAAAGATAGTGTACCTTAACCTGTTTCAGAGGAGATCCATTCCATTGAAACGTGACGGACTTACGTACACACACATACATACATACATACAGACCCACTGACTGACAGACACTCGACCCTGACAGGAAACCAATATACCTGATTATTCTTCGCAAAAGCTGGTATAGTAATCCAAGGTTTCGATCAAGTCTCAAGCACAACAACTTTATTCCCCTCCGACTTTTAAGTGCGGAAATACGGTAGACAATACTGTAGTTGTCACGGTCAATAACGGTACTTTTTCAAGTTCAAATTAATTGCAGACATGTCATAACAGCTTGTCCAATTAAAGATACTGATAGTTATATAAACTTGACACGCATGATTAACACAAGCTGCAGCTGATATACCCAAAAGATCAAAAGTGTCAGGTTAGTGAGAAAAGAGAATAAAGAATGCAGATTAGTTTATAATTTAATGATCCAGCCACAAGACGAGGACCCCTCCATCCACAACTTTCACACCCGCTCAACAAGCAAGGCCAAGGCGAACATCAATGATCTCCACCACCAAAATTGCCATGAAATCAACCGTCCACAAACAGCAGCTACCGTTTTTCTGCACGCGCTCAGAAAATGACGTCATCCCACTCCAGCAAGCCCGCACGTGTTTAATGTTTAATCGTTGTATTTTATTTTAATGGGGCGTTGTACTTTCATAAAAAATGTTTGCAACCGGTAAGAGCTGGATAGGGAACGGGCCTTCCACGATTCCCGACTTATCCCGGGAAACTCCGTGTCAATCACCAACAACAGCATACAGATGTGTTTACAAACATTAAAGCATTCGACTTTTCCCGCCAAGCATCTGCTATTTTGACGCCAACATACAACCATGCACGAGACAGAAGAATAGTCTGTTTTTATTATGCAATAAATCTACCGTTAGATGCAGCTAAACATCTTGGGAGCGATTAAATCATTTTCACACTGATTGTGGATTAAATTTTATGATTGGGGGATAAATGCAAATTAGAGACGTAACTTAATCTTATTTTCACACCTTGTCACGCAGAAGACTGTAGGCTTATCGAGAGCACCGGAGGCTTGTGTTTACAGTGTAATAATAGAATAGACTGGTCCGTGACAAATACGGTCGGTGTTTCTAACACGATTCGGTTAACTAACATGGTCCGTTGGTTGAAGGAAATTAACCGTTATGATTTACTTTCATTTTTGCAATCGGTTCAAGAAACGACTGCGGGTGTGGAACCGTGTTTATATCCCCAATAAGACTGGACAGTGCATTAATTATTATCAGTTTTACTCACGGAAGAACTCGGATTTTTCCGCTGGTTTGCGCATACGAAAATACAAGCGCAGCTTTTTAAAAATTTGCCCCAAAACGGCATTTTCATTTTCCGGGAGTTTTATTCTGAATTTCGTGAGGCGTGAGAAAAGCTATTTTTTCGGGAGTCTCCCGCGATTTTCGGGAGACTTAACATGTCTGTATTAATTAAAGGTTAATACAAATGATCAGTGTAAATTAAATTGTTAACAATGTTATGCAGGAAATGAAAAGAATCAGATTTTTTTTTACCTAATAAATGTAAATTTGTAAAAGTTTAGTTTTTGATTTTTTTTATAAAATAAAGATGATCAATTCAAATTATAACTCATATTTCTGTATTATGACATTAAAAGAATTCTGTGATAATTATACATTTATACAAAATGTATAAGCATTTTGTGAGTCAAGGGAAAAAGGAAAACCAAACAATCAAAGTACTGAAAGTACTGAGGAAAGTTGATTTATGATGAATACTTATTATGATAACAATGTCAGTCATAGATCAAGCTGTTAACAAGATATTTTGTTAACAGAGGGTTAAAAAAATTCGACGAAGAAAGAAATGATTCATCGATTGTTTAGAGTTTGAATGGAAGGTTAGAAAAAGAAGAAACAACAACAACCCCTACCCCTCCACCACCTACCGTTACCTTCTGCAAGGACAACAGGCCTTGCCCAAATGTAAGTCAATATCAGCAGGACTCCCCAATGACACACGATACACATCACCCTTGCCTTATCCAACCAACCCCACGAAAAACGGAAGAAAGGAAGAAATATAAACATGTCTGCTAATTTCTTTATGGTAAAACCATAAATTTATAGATTAGCTCAGTGAGTGAGTGTTTGAGTTTTACGTTCCACCAAAAGCTAAGGACATACGGAGACAGGACCTCGGTTTAAAGACTCATCCGAAAGTCTGGAGAAGCCCGGGATCGATCCTACGACCCCTGGTTTACAAGGCGAGTAGCGTAACCACTACACCACAGAGGCTTGTACATTCTGTGTGTCTCATCTGCTAATAATCTTACAGAGTTCTCCTAGCGGGTACATGACATCTTAGCAACGTCGCATCAACATCGCGTTGATACGAAGAGGCACATACGTTGTGCAGTCGCTCGGAGCTATATTCCTTCTGGCAAGGGGAGAATAACTGGACGGAAAACATCATTTTTAAACCATTTCATTTAGACATTATAACCCTGATCAGACGCCACCTTTAGCGAACTTCGACTACCCAAGACGAACTAAACTACGTTTATTCCAACCTGTATGGAACCATTAACCCATAAATGCCATTTGTTTTAATACTTTGGCATTCGGAAACAGTTAAGACAGATAAAAGGCCACAGAATATAGCGTCTGATCGGAGTCTTCACTATTTGCTTAAAGTACGGAACTTGATTTAAACTCACAGCTTTAAGCCTTAAACGACACATATTTTGTAATAAGAGCTCTCGAAAGCAGGTAAATAACT
Source organism: Lucinisca nassula (assembly GCA_963580285.1). Classification (NCBI taxonomy): domain Eukaryota; kingdom Metazoa; phylum Mollusca; class Bivalvia; order Lucinida; family Lucinidae; genus Lucinisca; species Lucinisca nassula. The sequence continues at coordinate 186,192,443 of OY757013.1, read as the reverse complement.
GTATTCGATGTCGGTCAGTAAAGGGTTGTACAGTCACAGAGAAGCCGCGAGCTTACCCTTTTAACCCTGTAGACCGGTGCAGACGCCGAGGTAGAAATACACTGTATCTATGCAAACCTTGCAGATCCTGATTAGACGGCACGTAGCTTGCACGTCTCGCCAGAATCTACATTAACACTGTTTGCCATCATGTCAATGAACTACTCAGAAATCCCTTTCTTTTAGAATATATTTAAAGCGAGAAGAGTCGTGTTCAGAAACTCAGGGATGAAAGAGTAAATTCTCAAACCAGTTGCATAAACTTATCTACTTGGCTTAGGTACCAGGTTAGCCATGTAATATAAACAATTTGCTATCAACACCAGTAAATCAAGTGCCTCACAGCTGCCCTGCTGTAAAGCTTTTACTAGAGGACCATTTTGAACGTTTGTTTACTCTCAAATTTGAGCTGATTTCCGGAGTTATTCCTTTGACTGTTAAAGCATATTTGTTTTATTTACTGTTAATTTCAATTTCTTTTATTTGACCTGATTTACCCCGTCTGGAAAATGGATTGTCCTGTCTGAAAGGACACTGTCAGCTTCTCTGCTTCATTAATATTCAATTGGATTTGATTGGTCTTAATCCAACTGACCACAGATTATTTGATCATGCTTTTTTAACCTGATGTTTATCACTGGGGCATTTTAATGCTGAACCTTCAAGTGAAAGGACTTACTTTGAACTCAGATGTGTGCTTTTGCTGCATGCAAATGTTTCATAAAATGTTGGGCACCAGTAAATGGGAGTGTATTTTGTGATAATTCAGGGATATTTTTTCTCTATAAAAAGGTATGTTGTGGGTACTCATTTTAACTGCCTCATCCCACAAAAACATGTTGTGGGTACTCGTTGGACTTGCCTAGATGAGGCAGTTCTAGCGAGTACCTACAATTTGGTTTTATGGAGAATTGGAGAAACTTAATCAGAAGGAGCAGTCTGATCAGGGTCTGCACTGATTCGGCAAAAGCTATTTTAAATGTGGGTACTCATTCAAATAACCTCGGCGAGGAAATTTTAATGAACACCCACAATGTTAATTTTGTCATGCAGAGCTAGAAGCCCCTTCCCATTTTAAGATCAGAAGGAGCAGTCTGATCAGGGTCTGCACTGTTTGCAATTAAGCAAAAGCTATTTTAAATGTGGGTACTCATTCAAATAACCTCGGCGAGGAAATTTTAATGAACACCCACAATGTTAATTTTGTAATGCAGAGCTAGAAGCCCCTTCCCATTTTAAGATCAGAAGGAGCAGTCTGATCAGGGTCTGCACTGTTTGCAATTAAGTAAAAGCTATTTTAAATGTAGGTACTCATTCAAATAACCTTGGCGAGGCTATTTTAATGAACACCCACAATGTTAATTTTGTAATGCAGAGCTAGAAGTCCCTTCCCATTTTAAGATCAGAAGGAGCAGTCTGATCAGGGTCTGCACTGTTTGCCATTAAGTAGAAGCTATTTTAAATGTGGGTACTCATTCAAATAACCTCGGAGAGGCTATTTTAAGGAATACCCACAATGTTAATTTTGTAATGCAGAGCTAGAAGCCCCTTCCCATTTTAATTGTAGCTCAGCTGATTGGTCCAATCAAAACTGTACATGATATCAGTACATGATATCAGTACATGATAACAATACATTTATCAAAATTTATTAGTACTGCCAACATCAAAGGAATGTACTGGGAGCTGTGGATTAAGTCTTGGAATGTGTGGCGGCCCATCACGTGAACAAGTCCGTGAAATGAAGACCCCCATATACCCCGCTTTATATAGAGAAAACTGGGGTTTACGGGGGTAAACATTATTTTTCTTATTTTTGCTCCAAGACATAGGTTGTGGGTACTCGTTAGAACCGCCTCAATGAGGCGGTTCTAACGAGCACCCACAACCTATGTTTGCAGTATTTATAAGAAAAATATCACGGGTTTTCATCAGAAAAAAGGCAATTCTGGAGATGTGAAAAAATGCACTATGTTGCACGGGTGCATTATCGTAATGGTAATAATAATAATAGACTTTATTTTAAGAGGATTACACATTTAGTTACATGAACTAATCTTCCATGAGGCCCTCTAATATATACAAACTTTACAAATTTTACAAGAAAACAATGCCTAAAAAGTCTCCCTGTCCTACATCATAGTGTAGTTTATAATTTCTTGTCCTTTGGGATCATTGATTCCATTATGGAATTTTGAAAATTCTTGAGGGTCACTGATGAGGCCTAAATGGCAGAAACTAGCTAGTCTGGCCCAGAAAACATGTACACTCCATATTTTCCAGTTCTGTGGTGTAGTCCTTGCTTCCAAAGGATAACCCTTTCTAGAACATATTCTTTGACCGGGTACTTCACCCACCCCTGAAATAATCTTGAAAGGGCCATAAAAAAGAGAGAGAGAGAGAGAGCAATACACTAACTGAGATTGTCAAGGATATTGTTGTGTTTAATACAAATGTTGTGAATATTTGTTAAAATTGCAGGTGTCAATGGTATTTGCTTGTTTGAGTGGTTTTTAGGGGAAAAAGGCCTAGGCCATGATCACTAAAGGGTATCTTTACAAGCTTCTATACAAGATATGTGTGTATTAGGATATTTATCATGGAAACTTGTTACTTATATGTTTTGTTTTTGTGTACAGGTTGCTGAGAGACAAAGGGAACGTGAGACGGTGCAAAATACATGTAAGTCCCTAGATTAACATCCGTTCAGCCCTGCCATGAGATAAACCCCTCCATCATGAAAACACACCTATATAATTGTGACCCTCTTGAACCCGACTTTTATGTAGTAAAACTGGAGTTTACAGGGGCAAACCTTATTTTTCTAATTTTTGCTCCAAAATATAGATTGTGGGCAATTATTAGAACCACCTCGATGAGGGGGTTCTAATGAGTACCTACAATCTATATTTTGAGCAGAAATAAGAACAATTTCACAATTCTTCATCCTAAAATGTTCGTGTTTTCGGCGGTTAAGTCTACAATGTATGTGTATAGGAGTGTTTTCATAATGTTTGCGGTTACACCCGTGCGATATAGTGCAATCTTTACATCTCCAAAATGGCTACTTTTCTGACAAAAATCTGTGATGTTTTTATTATTATGCCCCCGCATCATATGATGCCGGGGGCATATAGTTTTTCGGTTTTCCGTACGTGCGTACGTGTGTACGTCCGTCTGTACGTGTGTGTGTACTTCCACTTTCACGTACGTACGTGATCCTGTAACCTCAGGTTAAAGTTTTTGTAACAGGTAGAGCCTGTACTTTTAGAACTCATATCTTCCTAACCATTTGATGGAACTGGTTCATATTTGGTATGATGATAGATATAGGTCCAAAGTTTTACTAAGCAATACCCCCACCCATGCCTGTGACCTCAAGGTCAAGGTCACAGACTTAGATATTTTCAATGTTAAAAACTCAGGTTAAGGTTTTTGTAACAGGTAGACTTGAACATTTTAGAACTCAAATTTTCCAAACCATTTGATGGAATTGGTTCATATTTGGTATGATTATAGATATAGGTCCAAAGTTTTATTCAGCGATACCCACACCCAAGCCCATGGCCTCAATGTCAAGGTCATGGACTTAGAAATTTTCCATGTTAAAGACTCCAGTTAAGGTATTTGTACCTGGTAGAACCTGAACTTTTATGATAGCTTTGGTTCATATGATGATAGATATAGGTACAATGTTTTATTCAGCAATACCCCCACCCATGCCTATGACCTCAAGGTCAAGGTCACAGACTCAGACAATTTTAATGTGAAAGATTTTAAAGAGCTCAAATTTTCCAAACTATATTATGGATTTGGCTTATGTATGCTAAGATGATAGATACAGGTCCAAATCTTTATTTGGCAATACCCCCACTCATGCCTGTGGCTTCAAGGTCAAGGTCACAGACTTAGAAATTTTTAATTAGATATTTTAAGAGTTGATATTTTCCAAATCATGCGATGGATTGAGTTGATATTTGGTATGATGTTAGATACCTGTCCATTTTATTCAGCGATACCCCCATCCATGCCCATGAGCTCAAGGTCAAGGTCACAGACTTAAAATTTTTTAATTATCCCCTCGCACAACATAGCTCTAGCGTCTATATTTCTTCACTGATTTCAATATAACTTCACACAAATGTTCCTAATGACAATATCTCTAGAGAGTTCCACTTTCAAGGTCATGACCTCAAGGTCAAGGTCACTGTGGCTATTTTTAGAAAAACTTTGTCATTGCTCTAGCGCTTACATTCTTCACCGATTTCAATATAACTTCACACAAATGTTCCTTATGACAATATCTCTAGCGAGTTCCACTTTCAAGGTCAAGGTCACTGTAGCTATTTTTAGAAAAACTTTGTCATCGCTCTAGCGCTTACATTTCTTCACCGATTTCAATATAACTTCACACAAATGTTCCTTATGACAATATCTCGAGCCATTTTGACTTTCAAGGTCAAGGTCACTTTGGCTATTTTTAGAAAAACTTTGTCATCGCTCTAGCCCTGCATTCCTTCACTGGTTTCAAAGTAACTTCACACAAATGTTCCTTATGACAATACCTCGAACGAGTTTGACTTTCAAGGTCAAGGTCACTGTGGCTATTTTTAGAAAGACTTTGTCATCGCTTTAGCGCTTACATTTCTTCACCGATTTCAATATAACTTCACACAAATGTTCCTTCTGACAATAGCTCGAGCGATTTTGACTTTCAAGGTCAAGGTCACTGTGGTTATTTTTAGAAAAACTTTGTCAACGCTCTAGCGACTACATTTCTTCACAGATTTCAATATAACTTCACACAAATGTTCCTTATGACAATACCTCGAGCGGGTTCGACCTCTAAGGTCAAGGTCACTGTGGCTATTTTTAGAAAAACTTTGTCATTGCTCTAGCGCTTACATTTTTTTCACCAATTTCAATATAACTTCTCACAAATGTTCCTGATAACAAGGTCACACACTTAGAAAATTTTGTTGCAACATGGATTTTCGGGGTGAGGCGGGGCCCTTTGCGGGGGCATCTGTGTCGTCTGGACACATTTCTAGTTCTTATATATACTGCAAACATAGGTTGTGTGTACTCGTTAGAACCGCCTCCTCGAGGCGGTTCTAAGGAGTACCCACAACCTATGTCTTGGAGCAGAAATAAGAAAAATATTGTTTACGCCCGTAAACCCCAGTTTTCTCTATATAAAGTGGGGTGTAAGGGGGTGTTCATTTCAGGGACTTGTTCACGTGATGTAAGACACTAATCAGCATACACAGCTACACCGACTAGCCAGTGTCTTGAAATTGTAGAAATTGAAATGAGAGGTAGTTTACCTTCCTATCAGCAAATGAAAAAGGTACTGATCTGCCTGATCTGCACCATAGTTGTTTGCAAATGACCAAAAAAGGTTTTCACACGAGGTGGTGAACTATTTGTGACAGGAAAATCAGCAATATTATAATGATATTAACCCTTATCTTGATGAATATTCACTTAAGCCACACCCATTTCTGTCTATCAACCAATCAAATTACATGATGTAATTTATTGCTACATTTTCATAAACTGAATGCCAAACAGTGTAGATCCTGATCAGATGGCTTCTTCAGAAGTCATCTGATCTGGATCTACACTGTTTGCAAAGATAGAGGTTGTCGTGGACCGCATGATAAGGGTTAATCAAGTAATTTCGTATTGGCCCAGTTACAGGTCCAAGGTCTGCTGTATTGGCCCGAGGCATTAAAGTACAGGGGTGTTTATTGCATGGCCTTGTTATTGTGATGGAAATAAAAATACATGTACTTGGATTGGACCAGCTGGGCCCTGATACTGTAGCAGCTTCATAGGATAGTTTTGTCAATTCTTCATGTATGAAAACCTATGTTTTGGGTATTCATTAGAACCACCTCATTAGAACTGTGCGGTTCTAAAGAATACCCGCAACATATGCTCACTGCAGCTGGTGTCTTGGAATGTGTGGTGGCCGTAACAAGGCTCCCTGCCCTCTATCATAGTTTATATTTTCTTGTACTTTGAGATCATTGATTCCATTGTTGAATTTTGAAAATGTTTGAGGGTCACTGATTCGGCCTAATTGGCCGAAACTAGCCAGTCTGGTCTAGAAAACATGTACACTCCATATTTTCCAGTTCTGAGGTGTACTCCTTGCTTCCAAAGGATAAACCTTTCTAGAACATATTATATGGAGAAATAACGAAAACTAAATTTAACTGTCACAAAATACCAGCCTTATCTGTTGCTATCCTGAAAATAAATGTTGAAGAATTTTTCGCCATTTATGTATTTGTCTATTTCTGTGAAAATAAAAGTCAAGTTACATTTCTTGTCAACAGATTCTACCCCTGACCCAATGACAACCAGTGTTGCTGCCAATCTACTAGAGATGGGTTTCACAGAAGACAGAGCAAGGGAGGCTATTCTCACTGTGAGAAGGCTTAGAGGTGGGTTATTTATCAACAACATGAATAATCTGATACAGCTTTTAAACCCTTGTCGTCCTGGATAAATTAATTTTGCAACACTCATTATAGCCCCGGTTTGAAAAAGTGGGGGCTATATTGGGTATTCCTTGTCCTTCTGTAATTCTGTTATTCATGATAACTCAAAAACCGTTTGAGTTATTTTCATGAAACTTCACACAAAAGTAAAGCACTATAAGATGATGTGCAGAGTGCATGAACCATAACTCTGGATTGCCTACTTTTGGAGTTATTGCCCTTTGAATATTGAAAAAATGGCAACTGTAATTCCGTTAGTCTTGATAAGTCAAAAACCATTAGAGGTAGTTTCATGAAACTTCACACAACTGTAAAGCACTATGAGACGATGTGCACACTTCATTAACCATAACTCTGGATTGCCTACTTTGGGAGTTATTGCCCTTTGAACATGGAAAAATGGCAATTTTAACCTTGTACGCTCCATAACTCAAAAACCATTTGAGTATTTTCATGAAACTTTACACAAATGTAAAGCAGTATGAGATGATGTGCAGAACACATGAACTATAACTCTGGATTGCCTACCTTCAGAGTTATTGCCTTTTGAACATTTAAAAATGGCAATTTATACCTTGTCTGCTCCATAACACAAAAAACGCTTGAGATATTTTCATGAAACTTTACGCAAATGTAAAGCACCCTGAGACGATGTGCATAGCACATGAACCATAACTCTGGATTGCCTTTTTACCGCATTTAATTAGAGGCTGAAAGCTGAAAACCTTTTTTTTTCTTGTATTTTTGTCGCACCTGCTTTAGCAGGAAGACATAGGCGTGCAAGTTTCCGTCCGTCCGTCCGTCCGTCCGTTCGTCCGTTCGTCCGTCCGTCCGTTCGTCCGTCCGTCCGTCCGTCCGTCCGTCCGTCAACATTTTACACTGGATGTCTTGTCATCGCAACTCCTCCTACACTTTTAGACCGATCATTTGGAAACTTTGCATGTGCTTTCGCCATGGTATGAGGATGCGCATGTGGTTTGTACTTAATCTTCGAATCAATTTTTGTCACTTTTTCCATATTGTGAACTTAGTCATTTTTAGGTATGCGATACGTACCTCTTGTCATCGCAACTCCTCTTGCAGTTTTATACCGATCATTTTGAAACTTTGCATGTGCTTTCACCATGGTATGAGGATGTGCATGTGGTTTCGACATAATTTTCAGAATATTTTTTTCTGCTTTTTGCACATTATGAACTTAGCCATTTTTAAGCTTCATTTGATATACGATAGGTACCTCTTGTCATCGCAACTCCTCCTACAGTTTCATACCGATTATTTTGAAACTTTGTGTGTGATTTTACCATGCTATGAGGATGCGCATGTGGTTTGGACTTTATCTTCGGATAAATTTTTGTCACTTTTTCCACATTGTGAACTTAGTCATTTTTAACCTTCGATTGATATATGATAGGTACCTCTTGTCATCGCAACTCCTCTTGCAGTTTTATACCGATCATTTTGAAACTTTGCGTGTGCTTTCGCTATGGTATGAGGATGCGCATGTGGTTTGGACTTTATCGTCGGATCATTTTTTTTCACTTTTTCCACATTGTGAACTTAGTCATTTTTAACCTTCAATTGATATATGATAGGTACCTCTTGTCATCGCAACTCCTCTTGCAGTTTTATACCGATCATTTTGAAACTTTGCGTGTGCTTTCGCCATGGTATGAGGTTGTGCATGTGATTTCGACATAATTCTCAGAATATTTTTTTTTCACTTTTGCACATTGTGAACTTAGCCAATTTTAAGCTTTAGTTGATATACAATAGGTACCTCTTGTCATCGCAACTTCTCTTACAGTTTTATATTGATCATTTTAAAACTTTGTGTGTGTTTTTACCTATGGTATGAGGATGTGCATGTGGTTTTGAGTTTATGTTGGGATCAATTTTTATCACTTTTTCCACATTGTGAACTTAGTCAGTTTTTTACCTCACATATATAGGCTATGGATCCTTCTCAAAGCCCTATATTCATTTCTTCTGCCTTAAATAAACTTCTATTTTTTTGTGTGGGGCAGGTGGGGAGCAGGTGCGACATCAACTTCACCGAAGTTGAATTTCTGGTTCTTTTCTGATTGCGCTTTAGTGAGGCTATAGTCAGATTATCTGACAGTTCTAGTTTCTGACTATCAATCAATCATATTAATTGCTGTATTGTATTCATTTAAATTTGCAAGCTGAATGACAGTGTAGATCCTGATCAGATGGCTTCTTCAGAAGCCATCTGATCTGGATCTTCAATGGTTGCAAAGGTTGGGGGCTGTGTTCAGCTGAACAAGTGTTAAGAAGATTGCCAAATTTATGTTTCGATACAAATAAGTTGTGAAGTTGTTGAATGCCACTTCTGAGGGGGTTGTTTGAAGTCCAATTGAAATTTGGCGCAAAACAACTATATTTACATTGTCAGTTTTTCAGTCACATTTACAGAAAAACCAATACAGTAAAACCTCCAATAATGGTCACCTCTGTTTATCAGCCACCTCTCTTCAGCAGCCATAATAATTCCCCCCATAGCATTTTACTGTATATTTAACCTGTGCTCAGCAACCACCTCACTTCTCAAGCCAGCAGTAACTTTACCGAATCTAAATTCCCTTTATTAAACAGCCAGTGTTAAATCAATTGCAAAAAATCGGATGTAAAAATAGGAATTTCTCTTCTGGTGTATTTAGTTATTTCAAAATTTATTTTTCTCAAGACTACCATTGTGATATATGCATAAATACAATATAAGCAAGTGAAAAGAAACATAAATGATGGAGATGTGTCAGATGACACCTCTCCATGACACCTCTTCATCATCAATGTTTCTTTTAGTACATAAATGTTGAGCTGTCTTCATTTATCACCATTTTTTGTCTGTCGAAAACAATTCATACATCATCTCAGACATTTCCCTCTGTTGAACACCCACCTGCCTTAAACAGCCAGTTTTGGAGTTTTCCCAGAATGACTGTTTAATGGAGGTTACACTGTAATTAACTATTGGGACCTAGTGTTTTTCATACTTCTGTGAGTGCATAGACTCAAGCGATGTTATATATCAGTTAATTGACATTATTTTTTCAAAAACCTGGTTTTATCTTTTTAAGACAGTATCTTTCATAGCTGTAGGATTGTCTTTTTTCAAAGGATATTTTATTGTGGCACCTGCTTTGAGTATGGCACGGGATAGGTCTGTTTTTCCATCCACTTGTTCATCCATTTGTCAAGCCCAAAGCATATGCATCAACCCTGGCTTCAACCCAAAAGTTCAAGTTCATACTCGGCCCCAGCCCATTAGGGCATGAAGAAATAGAGGGGCTGCATGGTGCTTCCACGCAGAGCTAAAACTGACTGCACATGAGTACTGGTAATTCACTTAGAGAATCTAAGCCTGTCCAGGCAAAGCTGTGCTAATAAACCCTATTGGTTTCATTGGGAGACAGTGCTTGATATGTCATTTCATCTCAATGTCGGGTCTCCAAAATGACCTTTACAGTGTTGATGGGGATGTTTAACCTCAAATCAAACAAACAAATCAAGTTCATACTATAATGTTATTAATCGGGTAATTTCGTATAGGCCCAGTTCAGGTCAGGTCTGCTGTATTGGCCTGAGGCTGAAGAACGAGGCCAATACAGTTGACCGAGGACCTGTAACTTGGCCAATGGGAAAATACTTGATTAATGACAATTTTATTAATTGACACCATTAACAACATGTTTATTGGTTTTTGACCCCAGTTTTAATACAGATGACCTCCGAACAATACAGTATAGTCAATTTATAAAGGCCTGACATAGCCTTTGGTGGAATTCTCATTCTTATTTCTTCTCTTAGTATTATTATTATTATCTATGTGCAGAATTTGAATGCATTTTATAAGTCACCTCATTTACTGTTCTAATAAGTTCTTTTAATTTTACCAGAAGGCAGAAAAATAGAGAGGTAAATGAATACTCCTGCAAATCTTACTTGGCCTGTACAAAATTGATTGATTGATTGATTTTTAGGTTCATATCAACACTATTAAGGCAATTTTGAAAACGTTGCTTCCAATTTTGTGGGACTTTTACCCACCACTGATATGAAATGACATCTCAAGCCCTGCCACCTAATGAGACCTGTAGGCTCCACTTCGCACCACTTTGCTTGGGCAGGCTTAGGCCTTCTAAGCAGTTTACCAGTTTTCATGTGCAGTCGGTTTCAGCTCCACTTGAAAGCACCATGCAGCCCAATCTATTTTGTGCACATTACCTGGCTTTCTAAAAAAAAGCGTTTTTGTTTATTTTAGGACGTTCTGAAGTTTCAGTTGAAGAGGTTATGACCTGGATGTTGGATGATGACAATTCAGCTGGCAATCAAACAGCAGTCAATATAGGTAATAGGTCACTAGTTACTCTTCATACTTCAACATTTGATTGAGCCTTGGCTATGCTGCGTAGGTCAACACTTGATTGAGCCTTGGCTATGCTGCATAGTTCAACACTTGATTGAGCCTTGGCTATGCTGCATAAGTCAATAGTTGATTGAGCCTTGGCTATGCTTTGTAGTTCAACACTTGATTGAGTCTCGGCTATTCTTTGTAGCTCAACCCTTGATTGAGCCTTGGCTATGCTGCGTTGGTCAACAGTTGATTGAGCCTTGGCTATGCTGCATAGTTCAACACTTGATTGAGCCTTGGCTTTGCTTTATAGAACAACACTTGATTGAGCCTTGGCTATGCTGCATTGTTCAATAGTTGATTGAGCCTTGGCTATGCTTTGTAGTTCAACACTTGATTGAATCTCGGCTATTCTTTGTAGATCAACCCTTGATTGAACCTTGGCTATGCTGTGTAGGTCAACAGTTGATTGAGCCTTGGCTATGCTGCATAGTCAACCCTTGATTGAGCTTTGGCTATGCTGCAAAGTTCAACACTTGATTGAGCTGAGGCTATGCTTTGTAGATCAACCCTTGATTGAGCCTTGGCTATGCTTTGTAGTTCAACACTTAAATGAGCCTCGGCTTTGCTTTGTAGATCAGCACTTTGTTGAGCCTTAGCTATGCTTTGTAGGTCAACACTTTATTGAGCCTTAGCTATGCTGCGTAGGTCAACACTTTATTGAGCCTCGGCTATGCTTTGTAGATCAGCACTTGGTTGAGCCTTGGCTATGCTTTATAGATCAGCACTTGGTTGAGCCTTGACTATGCTGCATAGGTAAACACTTGATTTAGCCTTGGCTATGCCCCATAGTTCAACACTTTATTGAGCCTTGGCTATGCTGCGTAGGTCAACACTTTATTGAGCCTTGGCTATGCCACATAATTCAACACTTTATATAGCCTTGGCTATGCTGGGTAGGTCAACACTTGATTGAGTCTTGGCTATGCTGCATAGTTATGTCTCCCCCGAAAAAAAAGTTTTCGGAGAGACATATTGTTTTTCCCCCAGGCATCTGTCTGTCTGTACGTCTGTCCGTCTGTCACACATTCGTGTCCGTTCTATAACTTGAAAACCGTTCGAGCTATCTTCACGAAACTTAGTATAAATATAAATCAGCATTAGACGACGTGCAGTACGCAAGAACTATAACTCTCGCATTTATACTTTTTGAATTATCTTGCTTGGAAGTTTGTTGGTATGTATATATGTATGGGCAAATTGTTGTTCGGTCAATAACTTTCTTATTTTCAGATGGATTTTAAAATTACTTGGCAGAAATATTAACAACCATAAGATGATGTGTGGTGCACATGAGGCAGGTCGGTACCTCAAAGGTCAAGGTCATACTTAGAGGTCAAAGGTCAAAAAAGGGGCCTTTTCTTCGTATTTGGTCAATAACTTTCTTATTTTGAGATGGATTTTAAAATTACTTGGCAGAAATACTAACAACCATGAGACGATGTGTGGTGCGCATGAGGCAGATCCGTACCTTGAAGGTCAAGGTCCTACTTAGAGGTCAAAGGTCAAAAAAGGGGCCTTTTTTTCGTGTTTGGTCAATAACTTTCTTATTATACCCCCGGCATACACAGTATGCCATGGGGGTATATAGTTTTCGTATTTTCTGTGTGTGTGTGTGTGTGTGTCTGTTAACATTTTCGTGTCCGCTCCATAACTTTTGAACCGCTTGACATATTTTCATGAAACTTCACATAAATGTTAAACACCATGAGACAACATGCAGAACACATGAACCGTAACTCTTGCTTTTCTACTTTCAGAGTTATTTTCCTTTGTATGTTTTAACTTGCATTTTCGTGTCCGCTCCATAACTTTTCAACCGCTTGATATATTATCATGAAACTTCACATAAATGTTAAACACCATGAGACGACGTGCAGAACACATGAACCGTAACTCTTGCTCTTCTACTTTCAGAGTTATTGCCCTTTGTATGTTTTAACTTGCATTTTCATGTCCGCTCTATAATTTTTCAACTGCTTGATATATTTTCATGACACTTCACATAAATGTTAAACACCATGAGACGACGTGCAGAACACATGAACCGTAACTCTTGCTTTTCTACTTTCAGAGTTATTGCCCTTTGAATATTACGAGTTTTACGATACACTTGTGTCCGCTCTGTAACTTTTAAACCATTTGAGATAATTTCATGAAACTTCAAACAATTGTAAAGCAAGATAATAGGATCGGCAGAACACGAGAACCATAGCTCTTGTTTGCATACATTACAAATTATTTCCCTTTGAAGATTGTAAATTATGTGTCTGCTAACATCTTCGTGTCTTCTCCATTACTTTTAAACGGCTTGACATATTTTCATGAAACTCCACACGAATGTTACACAACCATGAGTGGACGTGCAGAACACAAGAACTATAACTCTTGCTTTCCTACTTTCAGAGTTATTGCCCTTTGAATCTTGAAAATGGCTAATCTATGGAATATGGCCTGTTTATGCAAAGAAGCTTTTGACATTGCTATTTTCAGCTGAGGTGATGGCACTGGCCGGGGGTATACGTGCCCAATGGGGCACTTTAGTCTAGTTTTCAGATGGATTTTGAAATCACTTGGCAGAAATGTTAACCAATATAAGACGATGTGTTGCGTGCATGACCAAGGTTGGTACCTCAAAGGTCAATGTCTTACTAAGAGGTCAAAGGTAAAAAAGGGGCCTTTTTTTCGGGTTTTGTCAATAACTTGCTTATTTTTAGATAGAATTTGAAGTTACTTGGCAAAAATGTTAACTTTCATGAGACGATTTGTTGCATGCATGATTCAGTTTGGTACCTCAAATGTCAAGGTCATACATAGAGGTCAAAGGTAAAAAAAGGGGCCTTTTTTCGTGTTTGGTCAATAACTTACTTATTTTTATATGGATTTTGAAATTACTTGCCAGAAATGTAGCCACCATGAGATGATATGTTGCACGCATGACCCAGTTTGGTACCTGAAAGTCAAGGTCATACATAGAGGTTAAAAGTAAAAAAGGGGCCTTTTTTGTGTTCTGTCAATAACTTTCTTATTTTTTGATGGATTTTGAAATAACTTGGCAGAAATTAATGTTAACCACCATGAGACGATGTGTTGTGTGCATGACCCAAGTTGGTACCTCAAATGTCAAGGTCATACTAAGAGGTCAAAGGACAAAAAGGGGCTTTTTTAGTGTTCAGTCAATAACTTTCTTATTCCTGGATAGATAAGCCCCCGCCCATAGGGGCTTGAAGAAATATATGGGCTGCATGATGCTTCCACGCAGAGCTGAATCCAGCCTGCACACAAGTACTGGTAAACGGCTTAGAGGAACTAAGCCTGTCCAGGAACCGCGATGCGAGGCGGACCGTCCATGCTAACAAACCCCATTGGTTTCATTGGGCGACAGGGCTTGAGATGTCATTTCATCTCAATGTCGGGTAAAAGTCCCACAAAATTGGAAGCAACGTCTCCAAAATGACCTTTACAGTGTTGACGGCGATGTTAAACCTCAAATTAAACAAAATACAATGCCTGGATAGATTGTGAAATTACTTGGCAGAAATGTTAACCATCATGAGACGATGTGGTGCACACTAGACCCAGGTCGGTATCTCCAAGATCAAGGTCATACTAAGAGGTCAGAGGTAAAAAAGTTTTTTTTTTATGTGTCCAGTCAATAACTTTTTTATTTCTGGATGGACTTTATAAAGTAACCATGCAGAAATGTTCACAGTCATTAGACCATGAGTCATGTGCAAGACCAAGGTCCTATACCTCCAATGTGAAGGTCATACCTAGAGGTCAAAGGTAAAAAAGGGACAGGCAATAACTTTCTTATTCTTTGATGGATTATGAAATTACTTGGCAGAAATGTTAACCATCATGAGACGATGTGTTGTACCTAAAAGGTCAAGGCCATACTTAGAGGTCAAAGGTAAAAAAAGGGCTTTTTTTGTGTATGGCCAATATTTTTTTTATTTTTCTATGAACACTTTTAAAGTTACTTTGGAGATATATTTATCTTCATTAGATGATGTGTTGCACACAAGACCCAGCTCAATACATACCTCCAATGTCAAGGTTATACTTAGAGGTCAAAAACGGGGGAGACATCTGTGTTTTTGTAGAAAAACAAATTCTAGTTCAACACTTGATTGATCTTTGGCTATGCTGCATACATCAACACTTGATTGCGCCTTGACTGTGCTTTGTAGTTCAAGACTTGATAGAGCCTTGGCTATGCTTTGTAGTTCAACACTTGATTGAGCCTTGGCTATGCTTTGTAGTTCAACACTTGATTGAGCCTTGGCTATGCTGCATGGATCAACACTTGATTGAGCTTTGGTTATGCTTTGTAGTTCAACACTTGATTGAGCCTTGGCTATGCTTTGTAGTTCAACACTTGATTGAGCCTTGGCTATGCTTTGTAGTTCAACACTTGATTGATCTTTGGCTATGCTGCATGGATCAACACTTGATTGAGCTTTGGCTATGCTTTGTAGGTCAACATTTGGTTGAGCTTTGGTTATGCTTTGTAGTTCAACACTTGATTGAGCCTTGGCTATGCTTTGTAGTTAAACACTTGGTTGAGCCTTGGCTATTCTGTGTAGTTCAACACTTTGTTGAAGATTTGCTATGCTCAGTATGCTGCATAGTTAAACACTTGATTGAGACATGGCAACTGAAAATGTGTTTTCAGTTATATGTGTACAGCCGAGACTCTAAAGCCAGTAACCAGTATACGGTAACACAGGTTCATTAATAATGATTGAGTCGTAACATTAAAATTCTAATAAAACCTGACACATTGAAGACTTGTTGTACTTCTCCTAAAATTTTAACAAATTTGTTAAAAAAGGGGTTCAAAAAGGTGCTGACAGAATGGCAAACAGTGTAGTCCCAGATCAGACTGCACCAAGAGCAGTCTGATCTGCATTGTTTGCTTATTCTTATCTGTCCCAATACTTAGGATAATTATGGTAAATGTTTTAAATGTTGCTTTTCATACAGAAATTACAGAAAGCCCTGTCATGTGAAAATTTCCAATAAGCACATTGCTAACTTTGTGCATGCAAAAGTGTCATTTGATGTTGCTGGACAAAGCATCTGTTGATATGCATGCCAAAACTGCCAGAAAATTTCATTATACTGATACACATCAGTCTTTTTTATAAACTGTTCATTATAACCTAGTTTTGGATATAACCTGGTTTAAAGATGGGTCCCAAAAATGTCTAGATTATATAGAAAAATGACCATAAATGGCCATTTTTCTGTATAATCATTACATGTTTATAGCCAGAATAAAAAATACACACAAATGTAAAAAAAAATAAGAACATTAATTGTATGGAATAATTCAAACTCTTTGATACTCCACCTGAAATCAAAAAATCATTTAACCCATTTTGTACTGGAAATCCCAATATGAGTAGTTGGCAAACAGTGCAGGCCAAGATCAGACATGACAGAACACGGCATCTGATCAGGGCATACACTGTTTGCAAAACTTTCAGCCAATTTCCAAGTAGATTTTTAAGGAAACACAACCTGAACCTCTAAATTTTGAAATGGACTCCTTGTTTATATGTAAAGGAAGATTCCATATGGTACAAAAAGGGTTACTAATCTAAAAATCGACTTGTCACATGATCATTATGCCATCAAGCTAACATGTCCGTGAAATGAACACCACCTTACATCCCACTTTATATAGAGAAAACAGGGGTTTACGGGCGTCAATATTATTTTTCTTGTTTCTGCTCCTAGATAAAAGTTGTGGGTACTCGTTAGAACCGCCTCAATAAGGCCGTTCTAACAAGCACCCACAACCTATGTTTGCTTTATAAATAAGTAAAATATCATCGACTTTTCATCAGAAAAGTAGCCATTTTGGAGATGTGAAAAAATGCACTATGTCGCACGGGTTTGTTATCGTAATGAATGGCTAAATAAACTATGATACTTTCCAATATAATTGGATGATGGCAACATTATGATATCACTGTTAATAGGAAAACTGCACAGTTGTTTTTCTTGTTTCAGTTTTAGCCCTTTCATTAAATAATGGCTAGAAAATGATGTAAATGGTTCTGAGTCTGTGGATCATTTCGCCGGGTCGTTTCGCCCTGACTTTGTGGGTGGGTTGTTTCGCCCTTACCTGGCGAGTCATTTCGCCCGTGTGTTGTTTTGCCCGTAGGTCGCTTCGCTGCAATTATATTTTAAGGGAGTGACAAACGGAATGGATAAGTAAATGGACAAATGGATGAATAAATAAATGAATAAATGGGTGAATGGAGTTGTGCGTTGGTAGATGGATGGACATACGGATGGCATTTTGAATATACGGAGATAGATAAGTTAATGAATGAATGAATGAATGGAGAGTATTGGTAGATGGACAAACGGAAATGAATGAATGAAGTGATGCTTGTGTAGATGATTTGTTTGTATTGGAGTTTAACGGCCCAGTCAACACTATTTAGGTCATTTTTGAGCCGGTCAGTTTACCTATCAACACTTTCCTGGGCAGGCTTATACGTAGATGAACGGACGGACGAATGGATCTGAATCTGAACTGTTCATGGTGACACGTCAAATGAGACCTAGGGATGGTTGATATATATATATAGAATGAGAGAGAGACAGAGAGAGAGAGAGAGAGATGTTGTCATTTTGGCAGTCAGTATAATTAGTTAATTGTGAAAACTAGTGCACATTAAATACTTCATCATTTGCTTTGACAAAGGCGCTAATCCACCACGATAACTCTTAAACACTTAGAATCACACATTAACCGAGGTGAGAATAATTGTGATTGTTAATTAAAGGTTTTGTCTCTTTCGGCGAACGGCGGCCAACATTCCAGGAAGGTTAAATGAGCCCCAAGAATTTTATGAACCGAGTTCTTTTTGTTTAAGAAATAATATTTTTAAATGTAAACAGTCATCTTCACAGCCATAAATCCCATTTTATTGCAAAGACTTGTTAACCTTATGTGAGCTTGAATATCTTTCTCAAAAAGGTGGTAGCGCAGTTGCTCAAACCTGACGTAGAAGCTGTCAGTAGCTCGTCCAGCTGCACCAAACAAGGGCAAAACCATGTTTTCCGGAACTCCCAAGACCCCCATCAATCCCTTTACATACCAAACATAACCTCAATCGATAGGGTTCGAAAACAATAAGGGCGAAATGACCCACCTTATCAGGGCGAAAAGACCCACGGGCAAAACGACCGACGAAAGAAACAACTAATGGGTGAAACGAATCACAGGCAAAATGATCCGAGACCATGTAAATAGAAGGTAACTTGTTTAGTGCCCACTGAAATATGGCCTGTATCTGTCACAAGCAAAGTAACTGAACTCCTGAACATTAGAAATTACCTTCAATTCTTAATAACTTCAGCCTCCACAGCCGGATCAAGAAACCCAACAGGACATGTTCCGTCTGAACCCAGGAGAGCCCAGCCATCGTCCAGCAGTAGTTCTAGTAGCTCTGAGACTGCTGTTGCTGCTAGGCAAGATAGTGATGGTCATACTTCTGTTGAAGAGGTTCAGGGTCCCAGGTCAAATAACCCACTGTCTACTGGAGAGTCAGAGGTGGCAACAGGAGGTGGGGAGGTAAGTGTCCACTGAACAACAGAATACATGTAATTACCATAAAAATCCTAAAAATTTTGACACCTTGAGGACTAAAATTTTAACAAATTTGATTCATTATACAGCAAGGATCGGAAAGGTGCAGACAGAGTGACAAACAGCATAGGCCCTGATCACACTGCTCCTGCAGTCTGATCAGGGTCTGCACTGATTACTTTGGCCTGTTTGTCCCAATACAACTGTACTTAGGATCATTTCTTTATCAGACCATATCTCTGTGAATAAATCAGTAAAGCTACACCCATTGTGCCTATTTACAAATTAAATTACTTGATGTAATGCATTCATTTAGTTCTCAAACAGAACGGTAGCATGGATCCTGATCAGATGGCATCTGATCTGGATGTTTGCAAAAATACGTCTTGTAATGTCATGTTCAACAGGATAAGGGTTAGTATTGGTGCCGCTTCAAGCATGGTGTGAAACAGGAGTCTGGTTTTCCATCTGCTTGCTTGTTTGTCTTTTTGTCATTCTTTCAACATTTTGCCTTAGCCCAAGCTTCAATCCAAATGTTAAGGCCATTTTTCAAGAACATCAATCACAGATATAATTCTTGTCTTACTATGTTTTACTTAAGAATGGATGACAAAAATATATGGATTGTATAGAAAAATGACCATAACTGTCTTTTATCTACAGTCGAACTTCAATGGCTCGAACACCTCTGGGACCATGAAAATCTGTTCGAGACAGGGGTAGTTCGAGCCACTGAGGGCTAATACCAGGAGGCATAATGAGATACTTTAGGACATCTTTTTCTATGTTCTATAATGAAAAATGTATGCTGTGTGTACTCATTAGAATCGCCTCATCGAGGCGATTCTAATGAGTACACACAGCATACATTTGCAAGATAAAAGACGAAAATATCCTAATTTTTACCCTCCCTATTTCTAATGTACAGAAATTCTCTAGGGACTCAAGAACGGGTTCGACTCAGCCATGGTAAACGAGCCATCGGTGTTCGAGCCATCCAAGTTCTACTGTATATAATCTATACATTTTTGTTAGTCTTTAACATGGTTTCTGCTTCGGATCCCAACAATGGTGTTTTTAACCCTTTTTATACCGAATGGAATCTTCCTCCTTATATATCGCAGGATCGCCCCCGCCCATAGGGGCTTGAAGAAATATATGGGTTGCATGATGCTTCCACGCAGAGCTGAATCCTGCCCGCACACTAGTACCGGTAAACCGCTTAGAGGATCTAAGCCTGTCCAGGAACCGCGGTGCGAGGCGGGACCGCCCATGCTAATAAACCCTATTGGTTTCATTGGGCGACAGGGCTTGAGATGTCATTTCATCTCAATGTCGGGTAAAAGTCCCACAAAATTGGAAGCAACGTCTCCAAAATGACCTTTACAGTGTTGACGGGGACGTTAAACCTCAAATCAAACAAACAAAATATATCGCAGGAGTCCATTTCAAAATTTAGGGGTGTTAGGTTGTGTTGTCTTCAAAATTTATTAGGAAAATGGCTGAACTTTTTGCAGACAGTGAAGGCCCTGATCAGACACTGCATTTTGCGGTGTCTGATCTGGGCTGCACTGTTTGCCAGGGTACCCCTTTTAGGGTATTCCGGTCTGAAATGGGTTAAGAGGCTGGGATGTATATGTTGTTGGTACTTGTAAGGATGGGTACTTTTTAGGATTGCTTCAATCAAGTACCAGCAACATGTTTTAATGAGCCAAAAGAAATTGTTCCATGATTTTCCTTATTACTGATTCTCTGACACACTTTCTAGTGCTGTACACTCCTCCCTTCAAATGTAAATTATTCAATTATCAGAAGCCTCCATGATGTGGTATTATGCTACTCGCCTTGTAAACCAGGGGCCCCAGGATCGATCCCGGGCTTCTCCAGACTTTCAGATGAGTGTCCGTATGACCTTAGCTGTTGGTGAGACGAAAAACACAAACACTCCGATACAATTATCCAAGAAGCCATTGTGAAAGAAGCACAAACGTAAAGCCTGGCCCTGAGGTTATAAGACTTTTTTCATGCTCAACTCAGCTGAGCATGAAATTTGTAAAGCTCATAACTAGTAATATGCAAACAAATGAGGCAAGTTTCCTGCTCAAATCAGCACAGAATGTCATCTATCCTGCTCATGAATTTTAAAATGGCAACATTTGTTGACATTTTAAAATTTATGAGCAGGATAAATTTCATGCTCAAGTGAGTTGAGCATGAAAAATGTTTTTATAACCTCGGGGCCAGGGCACCATAGTATTGTAACCCTCTTTCTTAAGCGCTCAGGATTTATTCGGGCCAAGTGGTTGCAGGCAAATCTAGAGAGTCACAAAGTTGTGGGTCCGCTTGGTGCTGGACGGAAGTGGCTAAGGAACTTGAAGTACAAAGAACAAGTAGTTTGGTTTTAAATTCACCCAGAAGGGTTCTTTTCAACTCAATAAATTAACATTAACAAGTATTAAGCAATTTACATTAAAAGTGGGTCACTAAGCAGCTAGATGGGAGCAGACACACCACAAACAATTCTATCCCGGTAGGGAACCTCTAACGGGTAATCCACTCAGTAGAATACAACCGTCTGCAGTGATATCACACAGCCACCTGTTCATAAATGACAATTCTGTCCTGTTCACAAATTTACAATCATGACCTGTTCAAAAATTATATCTATAGCCTGTTCAAAAATTGGTTACAATCTGTTCCAAAAGGACAGGTTAAGCTTCATAGATACAAGATTGTTTTGTTAGGTTCAACAAAGAGAGATAGCCAGACATTCACCATATTATTTAATCAAGTTAAAAACTAGTCAGGACTAGTAGAACTAGTAGGAACTAGCATTATGAAGTCTTAGTGTAATGTAGTTGGAGTGCTTGCTTAGTAATGGAGTGGGTGGGATGATGTAAACAGTGTTTAGAAAATTGTCTATCTTCTTAAAGATCTTAACAATTATTCACCTGTCCAAAAGTATTAGTATATCTAGGGTTCTGTCTGGAAGACATCTTCCCAAGGTGTTCTAGATCACAAGTTAAGTGGTCTTGAGAAAATCACAGAGATATATTCTAGTAGCAAACGGTCTGGAACAGTTGCCAAGTCCAGCAGAAAACAGACTGGTTCTATCAAAGTGGTCTGGATTACTTCTGTTAAATTTTAAGTAGTCCGGACTAGTTGGTCAAGGGACACAACTGCAGCGGGACCGTATGAAAATACTCCGTCCCGGAGCAAGCAGCTTGCGCTCGCTCCTTTATATACCCTCTGGGCCACGTGATAGCGTGACGTCATCAGTTCAACCTAGTAATGACGACACAGCAAAATCATGTGACTCGGTGCGTGCGTTATAATGGGGCATATGGAAAAAGCCGAGTGTTCCGAATAATCCAAAACAGGCGAGTCGGCCATATTGAAAAGAAAGTCACAACAATTAACTCAATAAAATCGACTCGCAAGGCCTGAAAATGACTTGATAGAAAAAGTTATCTATGGAAGGTTGTGTCTTATGGGTTCTGCATCCGAATCGGACCGGCTAGCGATGCGAACTACCGATTGGTAAGAAAATAAGACTGTGCATGCCTCGTACCGAACCGGTGACCTACAGAAGTGGGTCAGTGTGTAAGCAAATTGGAACAGACACAGCGTGTTGAATACGAGTCACAAACATTATCCAAAGTTACAATACCAACCAATAGTTCAAACAGACCCATGCAAAATGAGGGTGTTGCAAATGGTGAACGTCTCGCATCACTCCTGTTGACCTACTTAACCTGCATAAATGACATGTACATTACGTCAGTCGGCCCCCGCCTATAGGGGCTTGAAGAAATGTATGGGCTACATGATGCTTCCATGCAGAGTCGAATCCGGCCCACACACTGGTAAACCGCTTAGAGGATCTAAGCCTGTCCAGTAACCACGGTGCGAGGCGGACCATCCATGCCAATAAACCCCACCGGTTTCATTGGGCGACAGGGCTTGAGATGTCATCTCATCTCAATGTCTGGTAAAAGTCCCACAAAATTGGAAGCAAAGTCTCCAAAATATCTTTACAGTGTTGACGGGGACGCTTAACCTCGAATCAAACTAACATTACGTCGGTGTACATGCATGTATACATCTAGATAAATGTAAACATTACTTAACAAAGAGTATACAGATCACACAACATGACTGGACAGGGAGGCTACAGTATCAACAGTACAATTAGAAAGCCAATAGACAGTGTTTCCCCAAAAATGGGACTAAATTAATTTTGCCACATCAGCCATCAAATAGCTTCATATAATTTATTTATAGTTCAGTTCACAAACTGAAACAGAAAAAGTGTAGATCCTGTTCAGATGGCTCAGTGTCTCTTCTACATGTATGCAAGTGGCAATGTGGGTTGCCAGACTGCATGTATGTGCAGGCTAGCCTTAGCCTTAGCCTTGCATGTTTGTTCAGGCTAGCCTGAGGCCTTGCTGGTTCCCATAGCAATAATGACACTTTTCTCACAATATGGCTCAAGTAGAGTCCAGAGGCCAGTTGTTCAAAACTAATGACGCCGTTAATTAACAAATCATTAAAACTTTGAGCATCTAATGTGGCAAATATGCTAATATGTTTGCTGAAAAAATGTGAGCAGCTTTTGCAAATGCAAAAGCTGCTCACACTTTTGCAACAAAAAATAACAATATATTTGATATTATACTTGCTAGAACAGTTAACAATTTTACCACTCATGAGCGTGTTAAGCTAACAATGCTTTTAACAACTGGACTCAGATCTCTGTCATGCGCTATTTCAAGTTTGGTGTTTTTAATGGGAGCCGAACAAAACGTCCCATGGACAAGACGTTCCATTCCATTTTTGACCAGATGGACAAAATGTCCCACATCATTTTTTTCAGGGTGGACAAAGTGTCCTACATCACTTTTTCAGGGTGGACAAAATGTCCCTTGCTATTTTAACAGGGTGGACAAAGTGTCCCATATTCAATTAGAAGGGAATCATTATACTAAATAAAAAGAAATTGTCCAATCTATCTAAAAAATAACTAATTGTTGTTTGTTGAAATGATATTAGAAATGATATTGGCTCAATCATACACAGTGTGAAAATATGTGGACCAATTACAATTAACACATTCTGATTAGGAATAGCGGCTTATCTAATTGATAACTAATTGAAATGAAATTAGTACATTTGTTTGTTTGATTTGAGGTTTAACGTCCCCGTCAACACGGTATAGGTCATTTTGGAGACGTTGCTTCCAATTTTGTGGGACTTTTACCCGACTTCTCAAGCCCTGTCACCCAATGAAACCAATAGGGTTTATATGCATGGATTGTCGGCCGGGCACCACTTTAGAACCTCAAAAGTGATATACCAGTAGTCGGTGTCAGCTCTGTATGGAAGCATCATGCAGCCCAATCTATTTCTTCAAGCCCCGATGGGCGGGGGCCAGAAATAAGTACACACTTACAAACTGGGAAAGTATGTTTACTAATTACAATTAACACATTCTGATTGGAAATTAAAGGAATGTATCAGCCATCCTCCTCCCTAACACCACCTCAAGAATATGGGACGTTTTGTCCACCCTTTCGAATTAGCATGGGACATTTTGTCCACCCTGTCAAAATCATGTGGGAAGATTTGTTCACCCTGAAAAAATGATGTGGGACATTTTGTCCACCCAGAAAAAATGACTTGGGACGTTTTGTCCACCTGGTCAAAAAAGGTATGGGACGTTTTGTCCATGGGACATTTTGTCCTACATTCGTTTTTAACCCATATATGCCTAGTGGCCCTTTTTTGGGACGTTGGCAAACAATGTAGACCCAGATCAGACGCCGCATAACGCGGCGTCTGATCCGGGTCTACACTGTTTGCTCAAAGAACATACATTTTTGTACAACTTACATTAAACAAAACAAATATGACACCCCTATAATTGAAAATGGACAACTCCAAATTTATATGATGGAAGATTCCATTGTTAATTTAGGTGAAAGATGAAGTGGGACAGAGTAAATCAAGAAAAGACGATTCCTCATCTTATGGAGAAAAAGGGAAATCAGCAAAAGAAGGCTATTCATCTGAGGAGAAGTCCGGGAAAGATAAACTTGCACCTGGCAAGAAGCCCAGATCAGAGAGTGAGAAACCACCAGCTGAATCTAAATCCAAAAAGGAAAAGAAAACAAAGGGGAGAAAGGGACAGTCTCCAGCCCCTGCTGAGGGGGCAGTGTCGCTCCCGCCTGGAAGTGTTGGTAAGGTTTTTCCTTCAACATTTTCTTTACACTTTATAAGGGGAATGGGAACACCTTCAGGGGACGCAACTCCTGCAATAGTATTTTTGTATCCCATGTCAATAGGGGTCAACTCTTAAAGGAAAGAATTTGCTCCTGAGGAGTAAATTCTTTCCTTTCAGAGTAGACCCCTTTTCAGTGAGACAGGGCTTTTTGAAAAGTGAACAGGAAGTCCTGAAAGTTATGTGCCTTTGAAAAATGGCGGAACAATCTGCCGTCCCCCTTAAATGGTGCCATTTTCTTAAAAAAGATATTGTTGTAAACATATAAAAAGTTGTCATCTTGTTTCTAAAAATAATTTTGTCTGTGAAAATAAAAATGTTGTCATTTTCTTCAAAAATGTCATCTATAAACAAAACTGATGTGATATTCTAGGAGAAAATTTCTGTTGCATGTAAACATGAAAAAGCCATTTCCTTTAAAAAATGATACTTTTCCTGTAAACGCAAAAATGATGTAAGTTTTAGTTCACCAGAACCAAAGGCTTATAGGATAGGCAGTGGTCATTGTCTTTAGGTGTCATATTGTGATAAAACATCCATGTGACTTAGTGTATTCTTTCATACAGTAGAACTTCAATGGCTCGAACACTGATGGCTCGTTTACCATGGATGTGTCAAACCCATTCTTGAGCTCTAGCGAAATCCTCTACATAAGAAATAGTGGGGCATAATTAAGGAGATTTTAGTCTTTTATCTTGCAAATGTATGCTGTGTGTACTCATTAGAATCGCCTCTCGCCTCGATGAGGCGATTCTAATGAGCACAAACAGCATACATTTTCATTATCGAGAACACCGAGAAGATGTCTGAAAGTATCTCGGTATGCCTTCTGAGAGTAACCTTAGTGGCTCAAACTACCCCTGTCTCGAACAGATTTTCGAGGCCCCAACGGTGTTTGAGCCATTGAAGTTCGACTATATCTCCAAAATGGTTATTTTCTGATTAATATTTGTGATATTTTTCCTGTTAATGATCTAAACATAGGTTGAGGGAAGCCGTTAGAACTGCCTCATTGAGGTGGTTCCAATGAGTACCCACAATCTATGTCTTGAAGCAGAAATAAAATAAGATAATCTACACCCCTGTAAACCCAAGTTTACTCTTTATAAAAATGGGGTGTAAAGAGATTCATTTATATCACGAAAACATCCCTATATAATTTTGAGCCCCTTGAACCCCCTTGTATATAGTAAAACTGGGGTTTACAGGGTTAAACCTTATTTTTTTATTTTTGCTCTAAAATATAGATTGTAACGTGTTCTAACGTGTACCCTCAATCTATATTTTGAGCAGAAATAAGACAAATATCAAAATTTTTCATCTTAAAATCTTTGTTTTTTCGGTGTTAAAGTTTACAATACAATTGTATAGGCATGTTTTTGAAATGACAGACTTGTAAGCATGATGAACAGACAAAGTAAATGAATCAGTTCTAGGCACTGATCAGTTTGAAATGAATCAGAATTTACTCAAAATGGATCTGGATATACTGGAAAATGACCATTTAAGTGTAGACCCCTACTGATACGAGAGACAAAAATACTTCTAGAGTTGCTTCCCCTGATGGTGTAAAAATTGTCCTTAACCCATTTAGTACCGTAAACCCCAAAATGGGTATCAGGGCAAACAGTGCAGGTCCAGATCAGATGCCGCAAAACGCGGCATCTGATCAGGTCCTACACTGTTTGCGAAAAGTTAATCCATTTTCCAAATAAATTTTGAAGAAAACACACCGGGACACCACTTAAATGGCTTAAATTTTGAAATTCTTACAACATGAAAGCCGTAACAAAGGAAAGATGCATAGCCTGAAAAAATCCCCGCCTATGGTGGGATTCGAACCCGGGCCGCTCGGGTGATAGTCCACTGCTCTTACCCCTGAGCCAAAGAGTCGACTCCCTGACGCAGTTGTCAGAGAGTGGTTATAAACCTAGAAGCTATGCATATGATCTACCAAGGTAGATAATGGAAGGTAGGTAACAAAATGGACTCCTGCTATATATAGGGAGGAAGATTCCATTTGGTACAAAAAGGATTAAACCCTCAAAACATGATGTTTACATCACGTGAACAAGTCCGTGAAATAAAGACCCCCCTAAACCCCACCTTATATAGAGAAAACTGGGGTTTACGGGGGTAAACATTATTTTCCTTATTTCTGCTCCAATACATAGGTTGTGGGTACTCGTTAGAACCGCCTCAATGAGGCGGTTCTAACGAGCACCCAAAACCTATGTTTGGAGTATAAATAAGAAAAATATCACAAATTTTCATTAGAAAAATTGCATATTTTTTTAGGTTTGAAAAATACACTATATCACACGGATGCGTTATCGTAATGATATGCCATAGAATGCAGCTTCAGATCAGGAGGGCCTTCACTATTTGCAAAAAAAAAAAAAATCAATAATTTCTAAGAATAATGCTAAATTTTAAAGTTTTACTTCTGCTTTATGGATTTAAGGGGAATGGGAAAATGTGGCACATTTTCCACCATTTTCAAAGGGAGACAACCTTCAGGACTTCCTGTTCCCTTTTCTATAGGCTCAGTCTTGCTGAAAATGGGATCTACTCTTAAAGGAAAGAATTTGCTCCTCAATACACAATTGATTGGAAAAGTACTGATCTTTTTTACACATGTCTCATTAGGGTCTTTATTCATTGCAAAAAATTTGGGCATTTTCTAAATAACTTGCTAAAATAACTCATTTACATTGGATACACCAAGGCCCAGTTGTTCAAGGCAAGATTAGAAGCCTCCATGGTGTAGTGGTTACGCTAATCGCCTTGTTAACCAGGGGAAGCAGGATTGATCTCGGGCTTCTCCAGCCTTTCAGACGAGTCTTTAAACCGAGGTCCCGTCCCTGTATGACCTTAGCTGTTTGTGGGTAAAACTCAAACACTCACTCACTCAAGGCATCGATAACTTAATGAGTTTGTTAGTGGTCAAATTGTTAACTGTACTAGCAAGTGCAATATCAAATATTTTGGTGGTTTTAATGGAAAAATGTGAGTAGCTTTTGCATTTGCAAAAGCTACTCACATTTTTTTCAGCGAAATTGTATATTTGCTATCATCATCATCATCATCAACGGATTTTTGATTAACGTGCAGGTACAGGGGCAACGTCCACATAAGTGGGCCCCCTTCCAGGTAGCTGGCTTGCTGCACGCATGGCAGATCTTACACCAGATCTCCAGGCTTGTCTATCATGAGGATCGATAGCAGAGAGCTTCCATTCTCTGCAATCTCTTTCTGTTAGCTGCTTCCAGGTCATCTTGGGCCTTCCTGGCCCCCGCTTTCCACTTACCTGTATGTCACAGGCAGTCTTGATTGCACCGTTGGAGCGTTCCACATGTCCATACCAGCGAAGTCTTCTCTCTTTCAGGATGAGGTCCAGGTCCTCAATGCCAAGACGCTCCAGTAACTCACTGGACCTGATGGTGACAGTGTCCTGTGGCTTGACATTGCAGATCTGTCTGATCATTGCCCTGTCATTTCGCTGCAGACGTTGGAGGTTTGGCTTTGTCAATGGCCATGTCTCACTGGCATGGAGCATTGCGCTCCGCACACAAGAGCTATACACACGGCCACGTGTCTTGAACGAGAGGTGGCGGGAAGAGAGAACTGGTAGCAACTCCTTGAATTTCTTCCAGGCTGTTTTCACACGTGATGTAGTTGAAAGGTCGCAACCACCCCCTGCAGAGAGCATATCACCTAGGTAGCAGAAGGAAGCTACAACCTCCAGCTTGTCTGATCCGACTTGAACTTCCCTCTGTGGTCTGCCATCTAAGGGGCGTGCAGTTCCTTGGCACCGTGTACACCTGTACTCAGGGTCCTCTATCAAGCGTTTGAGCCCACTGCATTTCTTGTGCACCCAGAACTTGCAGCCATTACAAAAGATACTGTTGCTGCCAACTCCAGTGCGACATACAGCGCATGGGAACTGGCCTGTACTCTGCAAGAGGTCCAGACCTGTACCACAGATCATGATCTTTGTCTTTCCTGCATTCACTCTCAGCCCTTTCGCCTCCATTGCCTCTTTCCAAGTTAAGAGCCTCCTGACACATTCCTCAAGGGATTCAGCTATGATGACAAGGTCATCAGCATACAGGTCCTCCCAGGGGACTCCAGAGCGGAACTCGCATGACAAGGCTTCAAGCACAATGATGAAAAGCAGTGGGCTGAGAACAGAGCCTTGATGAACACCCACCTTCACCTCGAATTCTTCACTGTAACCATCACCAACGCGGACACGGCTCCGAGCATTTGCGTACATCCCTTGGACCAGTTTCACAATCCACTCGTCCACTCCAAGTTTTCTTAGTGCCCACCAGATGACTTTCCGAGGCACTCGATCAAATGCCTTCTCCAGGTCTACAAAAGCCATGTAGAGTCTCTTGTTGGCCGCCAGATACTTCTCTTGCAGCTGTCGGACAACAAAAATTGCATCTGTTGTGCCTCTTCCTGGGACGAAGCCAAACTGGGAATCGTCGATGGACACCAACTGCCTAATGAGGCCATCCACAATCCTCTCCAGGACTTTCATGACCTGTTCTGTCAGCTTGAGACCACGGTAGTTGCCCCGTTCCAATGCATCGCCCTT
Organism: Lucinisca nassula; assembly: GCA_963580285.1. NCBI lineage: Eukaryota > Metazoa > Mollusca > Bivalvia > Lucinida > Lucinidae > Lucinisca > Lucinisca nassula. The sequence goes on along the minus strand of OY757013.1, from coordinate 186,162,956 downwards.
GCCCTTGTAGAGACAGACAATGAAACTCTGTTCCCAGTCAGAGGGTACCTTCCCATCACGGATGATTGCAGCTGCAAGGTCACGGATCATCGAGGCACCCGCATCACCTGCAGCTCTTATCATCTCCACCACTATGCCAGAGGGACCAGGTGCTTTGCCAGTCTTCATCTGAGAGATAGCCTTCTTAACCATATCAATAGTGATTGGGATGGGTGGCCCTTCCACTGGTGGTTCATCAGACAGGTGGTCTGGGTCCCAGTCGAACTCAACATTGAGTAGCCTTTGGTAGTGTTCTAACCAGGCCCTCTGCTTTGAGTCATCACTCATTGACATCTCCCCTGCATCATTCTTTACTGGTTTGTCACCTACAACCTCGGCATTCTCTCTTCTCATCTGGTTAGCAAGGCGGTATACTTCTGAGGACTTAGGGTCAATATTCTTGTAGATCTCCTTCTCAGCTTCTTGGCGAGCATGGTGCACCGCACGTCTGGCTATGCGTTTGGCCGCAAGATATGATGCACGGGTGCCCTTACCAGTCTTCCAAGCTTTAAAGGCTTGCCGCTTGGCTGCTATGACCTTATTAACATCCTCATTCCACCACCAGGTTTCGCGACGCCAGCGGTGGGGCCGAGTTGTGCCACACACCTCTTCAGTTGTCTTGAGCAGACCGGTCTTGATGCTGTTCCATATATCCTCAGTGGTAGCATCTGCTACACCTGCCGAAGCACTCACATGCTGGCTGAAAACCTCCTGGAAATGATTTCTTGTCTGAGATTCTTTCAGCTTCCAAACTTTTAGTCTGGGGGTGAACTTGCGCTTGGGTTTTGGTGGCACATCAATCCTCATGTCGCATATGAGTAGCTGATGTTGCAGGGCTACTTCCTCTCCAGGGATCACTTTCACATCTGTGACAAGTTTGCGCATTGTCCTGCGGTAAAGGATGAAATCTATCTGCGTCGCTGCGCTTCCTGACTTGTATGTGATAAGATGACTGTCACGTTTCTTGAAACATGTGTTTCCAAGAAGCAGGTCAAAAGCCAGGGCATACTCTAGAATCCTCTCACCCTCAACATCTGGTTCAGGTCTACCATACCCGATCCCACCATGCACTTCCTTGTATCCAGTGCCTGCATGGCCTACGTGGCCATTCCAATCTCCGCATGGGATCAGGAGTTCGGATCCTGGGATCCTGGCAGTCACAGCACGCAGTTGGTCAAAGAACAAGTCCTTGACTTCAGCACTTAAACCACTCTGTGGGGCATACACAGACAGAAGGGTAACCACGCACTGGCCAACTACAAGCTTCACCATGATGATTCTGTCTGAGACTCTTTGCACTTCAAAAACTTTCTCTATCCACTCTTCTGCCACAAACACTCCTACACCAGCAGTGCCTTTATCGTTTCCAGACCAGTAGAGCTTATACTTGGTGTCCTTGCCCTTGATCGTGCGGCAGTTTCCACCACGGTATCTGGTCTCCTGGACACAACAGACATCCACTTTTCTGCGGGATAGTGTTTCCACTACCTCGCAAACTCTTCCTCTCAGGGTGTTGACATTGAGTGTTCCCACCCTGAATTTCCTCAGGCGCTTGCTTGATTCGCCACAATGGCCCGACCCTGCCTCCCACACCTGAGAGGAGGCCAAGCCGGAGACGTCACCAACAGAGCTTTGTTGTCTGTTGGCACCGCCTAACCTTGATTCTGAATTTGTAGCTGCCATGATATGTTTTGACGGTTGTAGTTTACAGGACCGCCTGTCCTGGCTGACGTCCCTACTCAATTCTTTTACGGCACCTGAGCAAGCCGCCGTTCCCAACTCACTAGGGCAGGTGTGCTTTACCGTTGTCCTTGTACAGCAAGGATCATCCGCCAAACCACAGTAGCTAGTACACCAAGCCATCGGTCTGTAGATGGTTGCTGCCTAGCTCTGCCACCCAGGTTGTGGCAGCCTCATAACCCTGAAGGTGGGGAGGCAACTGTGATAATGGGCAACCTCACATTCCCACACTCATTTAGAGTGTCACAGCTGGATGCATTTTTACGTCATACCCAGGACCCAAATGTTTAATGATAGAAGTTTTAAGTGATATGTTAGCTAACCACATGAACATCTGGCCCCTGATTTTCATATTACGAAAACACGCATATACAAATACATTGTAAACTTCACCGCTGCATTTTTTTTTTTTACTAAAAATTGTGATATTTTTCTTATTTCTGCTCAAAATATAGAATGCGGGTACTCGTTAGAACCGCCTCATCGAGGCTGTTCTAATGAGTACCAACAATCTATATTTTAGAGTAAAAATAAAAAATATAAAGCTTACCCCTGTAAACTCCAGTTTTACTATATAAAAGTGGGGTTCAAGGGGGTCAATATCGTGTTTTCGTGATGAATATTGTAAATACATTTTATGATCATCACGATAACTAGTCCGTGAAACGAAAAACCCCCTATACCCCACTTTATATAGAGAAAAGTGGGGTTTACAGGGGTATACATTATCTGCCTTATTTTTGCTCAAAAACATTGATTGTGGGTACTCGTTAGAACCGCCTCATTGAGGCGGTTCTAACGAGCACCCACAATCTATGTTGAAAGCAGAAATAATAAAGATGTTATCATTTTTACCTAATATTATCATTTTCTGACACCATGTTGGACGCCATTATTTCTTATGGACATGCTTTCCTTATGATTTTTTATAGATACAAAATCACTAAAGGAAGAGAACAAGTTCCTGAAGCAGATGCAGGTCTGTAAAATCTGTATGGACAAATATGTTAGCGTAACCTTCCTGCCATGTGGCCATCTTGTCTGCTGTGAAGATTGTGCAAAAAGTATGAAGAAATGTCCTATCTGTAGAAAAAGGATTAAAGGACAAGTGAGGACATTCATGTCATAAGGAGAAGATCTTACACTAGTGGCTGTTTCAAGTGAAATTTATGAAGTTAGTTTAACTAACCCATTATTTTTAAACAGTAGTAAACATTTCATAGTGAGTAAGTGACTGACCAGAAATACAAATTCTATAGTGACTCACCACAATAAATACAAATTTCATACTGGTCTTATTGTAGGTTTTGTCATGTATATATAGAAGCAGGGATAATTATTGGCTAACTTATCTCTCCAATAAGCATATGTTGTGGGTACTTGGTTATAATCACCTCATTGTTATAATCATCTCATTTTGTCCTCTTAACCCTCTTCTTGCTGAATATTCATTTAAGCCACACCCATTTCTGTCTGTCAATCAATCAAATGACTTGATGTAATTTATTGCTACAAATTCAAAAACTAAATGCCATACAGTGAAGATCCTGATCAGATGGCTTCTTATGAAGCCATCTGATCTGGATCTACACTGTTTGCAAAGATAGGGGTTGTCGTGAACAGCAAGATAAGTGTTAATCTGCTTGGAGCTAAATCACTAAGTCTCAGTCAGCCTCAGTCTGGATACCAACTAAAGTTTAACCTTTGCTTTCTCCAAAGGTTAAAAGGGCAAAAGAAGAGGTGGGCTAGGCTTTTTTTTATGCTGGCTCTATATAAAGAGAATGACTGTTTGGGTCTAGTTATTTCAAGTTTGTGCTTCTTTTCCTTTGGTGTCTCTGATGGCAGCTGTGAGTTAATTGTATCATTTCTGGAGCATTGCCTTCACTTCTAATCTACACGACATGCAATCAGTGCTTTGGACTTTTAACCTCTTAGGAATATGTAATAACTACATGTTTGTTGTGTCATGACTTTGTTTTGTTTTGAACATCAGCCACTTTTGATGGTTTATATGATTTGAATGTTATCTTTGTTTTCTTTGCACAAATATTTTGCTACTGTAAATTGTTTTGTTTGTTTGATTTGAAGTTTAACATCCCCATCAACACTCTAAAGGTCATTTTGGAGATGTTGCTTCCAATTTTGTGGGACTTTTACCCGACATTGAGATGAAATGACATCTCAAGCCCTGCCGACCAATAGGGTTTATAAGCATGGATGGGCCGACTCACACCGCTTTGCCTGGACAGGCTTAGATCCTCTAAATGGTTTACCAGTACTCATGTGTGGGTCGGTTTCAGCTCTACATGGAAGCATCAAGCAGCCCATACATTTCTTCAAGCCCCGAAGGGCGGGGGCGATATTGTAAATTGTACAAACTGCACTGATTAAAGAGATGGATAGTGAGGAATATGATATATTAGATTTGCTTTTGTGAAAATAGCATGGGTATGAAGGATAAAGGCTTCAGCCCTTTATCAGGGTCTGAATGTATTCTTGTGTTTTGTTTATATTGCATTTACGTTTGCTTATGTAAATTGTACAAATTGCACTGATTTCTGAGATACAGATTATTGAGTTACATTATGATTAGGAAAGATGTAACAAGTTAGAACTACATGTCTGTTGTGTCATGTAAATATAACTTCACATTAAGAAAACACGCCTATTCAAATACAGTGTTACCTTTATCGCCGAAAAAATGAAAATTTTAAGATGAAAAATTGTGATAATTTTCTTATTTCTGCTCAAAATATGGATTGTGGGTACTCGTTAGAACCACCTCATCGAGGGGGTTCTAACGTTTACCCACAATCTATACTTTAGAGCAGAAATAAGAACAATAAGGTTTACCCCCTTTAAACCCCAGTTTTACTATATGAAAGTGGGGTTCAATGGGGTCAAAATTATATAGGCGTGTTTTCGTGATGTTTCTCAGAATATTTATATTGTTTTGTTTTGAACATCAGGCACTTTTTGCTTATGTAAATTGTACAAATTGCACTGTTTTAAAGGATATATTTTGGGCAACATGATACGTTGGATTTGCTCTTGTGAAAATAGGATGGGTAGGGAGGGTAAGGCTCCAGCCCTACAGGCTATAATGGTTTGAAAGTATTGCACTTATATTTTGCTTATGTAAATAGTACATATTGCACTGATTTGAGAGATACAGATTCAGCAATTTAGCTGCAGTGAAAGTAGGATGTGTATGGAGGGTAATGATGCCAGGCTATCAGGGTGTGAATGTAATCTTTATTTTCTTTGTTTTGCAGTAGTGAACATATGATGGGTTTGGGAAGGTAGTGAGTCAAGCCCTACAGGCCATCAGGGTGTGAATGTAATCTTTATTTTATTTGTGTTTCAATAGTGAACATATGGTGGGTTTGGGAAGGTAGTGAGTCAAGCCCCTACAGGCCATCAGGGTGTGAGTGTAATCTTTATTTTCTTTGTGTTGCAGAAGTGAACATATGATGGGTTGGGAAGGTAGTGAGTCCAGCCCCTGCAGGTCATCAGGGTGTGAATGTAATCTTTATTTCTCTCTGAAACCGCATGGCCCAGGTCTTTGATATTTGGTGTGTAGCTTCATCTAGTGGACCTCTACCAAGATTGTTCAAATCATAACCCTTGGCCCAAAAATGCCCCCGCCCCGGGGCCCTTCGATTTTACATAGACTTATATGGGGAAATTAAAAAATATCTTCTACTCTGAAACCGCAAGGTCAAGGTCTTTGATATTTGTTGTGAAGCTTCATCTAGTGTATCTCTATCATAATTATTCAAATTATAGCCCTGTAAAATAGAAGTCATGGCAATGAAAACCTTTGAAAATCTTCTTGTCTGAAAGCAGAAGGCCAATGTCTTTGATATTTGGTATGAAGCTTTGTCTTGTGGATATCTACCAAGATTGTTCAAAGTATAGCCCTGGGGCCAAAAATGGCCCGTCGCGGGGAACCCAAGATTTATATAGACTTATATTAGCAAAACTTTTAAAAAGCTTCTTGTCTAAAACCAGAAGGTTCCGGAATTTAGTATTTCGTATGAAGCTTCACCCTTTAGACCACTACCAAGATTATTCAAATTATAGCCTGTGGCCAATAATGGCTCTCCCAGGGGCCCCCACTTGTTACCGAATGGATCAGGTGAGCGATCCAGGGCCATCATGGCCCTCTTGTTAACCTTTCAAGAAAGATCTAATAACATTTTGATTTGTGAGTCCTGTCAGTTAGTATAACTATTCATGTCAGAGAGTATTTGTTGTTATTAAGAAATGACTGTAAAACTTGTTTAACCCTTTTTGTACCAAATGGAATCTTCCTCCTTATATATAGCAGGAGTCCATTTCAAAATTTAGGGGTGTCAGGTTGTGTTTTCCTGCCGCCCAATGAAACCAATAGGGTTTATAAGCATGGATGGGCCGACTCGCACCGCTTTGCCTGGACAGGCTTAGATCCTCTAAATGGTTTACCAGTACTCGTGTGCGGGTAGGTTTCAGCTCTGCATGGAAGCATCATGCAGCCCATACATTTCTTCAAGCCCCGAAGGGCGGGGGCGATATTGTAAATTGTACAAACTGCACTGATTAAAGAGATGGATAGTGAGGAATATGATATATTTGATTTGCTTTTGTGAAAATAGCATGGGTATGAAGGGTAAAGGCTTCAGCCCTTTATCAGGTTCTGAATGTATTCTTTTGTTTTCTTTATATTGCATTTACATTTTGCTTATGTAAATTGTACAAATTGCACTGATTTGTGAGATACAAATTAATGAGTTACACTATGATTAGGAAAGATGTAACAAGTTAGAACTACATGTCTGTTGTCATGTAAATATAACTTCACATTAAGAAAACACGCCTATTCAAATACGGTGTTACCTTTATCGCCGAAAAAATGAAAATTTTAAGATGAAAAATTGTGATATTTTTCTTATTTCTGCTCAAAATATGGATTGTGGGTACTCGTTAGAACCACCTCATCGAGGGGGTTCTAACGTTTACCCACAATCTATACTTTAGAGCAGAAATAAGAACAATAAGGTTTACCCCCTTTAAACCCCAGTTTTACTATATGAAAGTGGGGTTCAATGGGGTCAAAATTATATAGGCGTGTTTTCGTGATGTTTCTCAGAATATTTATATTGTTTTGTTTTGAACATCAGGCACTTTTTGCTTACGTAAATAGTACAAATTGCACTGATTTGAGAGATACAGATTCAGCAATTTAGCTGCAGTGAAAGTAGGATGTGTATGGAGGGTAATGATGCCAGGCTATCAGGGTGTGAATGTAATCTTTATTTTCCTTGTGTTTCAGTAGTGAACATATGGTGGGTTTGGGAAGGTAGTGAGTCAAGCCCCTACAGGCCATCAGGGTGTGAATGTAATCTTTAATTTCTTTGTGTTGCAGTAGTGAACATATGATGGGTTGGGAAGGTAGTGAGTCCAGCCCCTGCAGGTCATCAGGGTGTGAATGTAATCTTTATTTCTCTCTGAAACCGCATGGCCCAGGTCTTTGATATTTGGTGTGTAGCTTCATCTAGTGGACCTCTACCAAGATTGTTCAAGGGGGTTGTTAAACCTCAAATCAAACAAAACAAAAACAAAAAAAGTGAAATTTCTATATATTAAGACTATCTTTTGGACTCATTAAGACTACTTTTGAACAGCCCCAAAAATGGTACCTACATCTTTCATGAAAACATGCCTAATAAATTTTGACCTGCTTTGAAAGCAGACGACTTTTGAACAGTCCCAACAACGCTATGCCTAATATATTGACCTGCTTTAAACCCTACTTTAATGGGGTTAACAAGGGTACATATAAATTTTATTTTTCTTACATGTTAACTCCTCAAAAACAATGATTGTGGGTACTCGTTACAACTGCTTGGTCGAGGCGGTTCTAACCAGCACCCACAATCTGTTTTGTGGAGAAATTTAAAAAAAATATCAGATTTTTTTATTTGAAAATTTTCATTTTTGGTGAAAAAAAGTTATATACTTGAAAAGGCATATTTTCATAATGTTACATAATATGACACAGGCTGTAGAAAGTACGTGATGAAAACTGAAGCCTTTTAAATAAGTGTTTGAAAGAAGAATAAGTTACCAGTTAAGCATTTCTGAATAGTTCAATTTCGATGTACTAGACAAATTCATTTATGGATCAATTTTTATGCCCTGCCACAAAAAGTGACAGGGTATGATGTATACCCTCCGAAAATTTGAGTATCCACCCGTCCTTCCCTCAATCCATTTGAGATATTTTCATGAAACTACACAAATATGTAAATACCCACAGGACGATGTGCACAACATATGAGTTGAAACTGGTTTTCCTACTTTTGCAGTTATTATGTTCCGCACTAAGGGTGTGGGGGGTGGTGGGTGGGTGCATAGTGTTTTTTTGTGCGGATTGCATCAGTGTAGCCTGTTTGAAGCACTATATCTCCTGAACCTATTGAAGGAATCTGACCTAACTTGCATTGTTCCATTTCTAGGATGGGGAAAACAGCCATCAGGTTTTGGTGACCGTGACATTATTTTCAATGGCACAGGCCCCAAAAACTGTAAATTTCAGACCAAAAGTGGCGTGTCTGCCTCCTATGAATCTATGAAATTCGGTCAAACTTGGTTTAGCATTGGTACAATATATCATTGCCACTTACCATTTTGATAACATTGACCCTTATATTTAAGATTACAGGCCCTCAAAAACTGTAAATTTTGTCTTTTCCCATCCTATCTTGCAAACAAATTGATAAAATATTGTCAAACTTGGTTGAGTATATCATTGAATCTATCATAGATGTCATTAGATTTTGGTGATCTTAACCTTATTCTCAAGGGCACAGGCCCTCAAAACTGTCAATTTTGGGACAGAAATGGCTTGTCAGCACCATGAACGAATTGTTAAAATTTGCTCAAACTTTGTACATTGTGCCACTGCAACTTACGAAAGATTTTAGTAGATATTGGTTACGTTGGCCTTATTTTCAAGGCCACAGGTGCCTGAAAACCATCATTTTTAGCTTGTCTGCGCCCTATGTGAACAAATTCTTTAAGTCTGCTCAAACTTGGTACAACATGTTAATGCAACCTTCCAAAGATTTGATTATATCTTGTTGACCATGAACTTATTAATGTTTCAAGGGCACTGCATTGGGAAAGTGTAAAAAAATCTGCTTTGAAACCAAAATGACCAGACCTTTTATTTTATGTGTAGCATTGCTCCAATCATATTCATGTGGTCAAACATTGTCCTGCTATAGGGGGTCACTTAAAATTTTCTTTCCGAATACCAGAAGGCCAGTGCTTTTGGTATTCATGCGTAGTTTTGATGATCGAGACCTCTACCAACATTGATCAAATTTAAGCCCTGGGGCAAAAACGAACCTTCCACAGTAGTCTTTTTTTTAGCATAGACCATACCTTTGATATTTGGTATGCATCAAATGGAATCTTCCACTGACACTTCGGTAAAAATGACTCACTCCAAGGTTAACATATTGTACACTGATTAATTTAGGAAAAAAAAATTAAGATATTATATCACATGACATCATTGATAAGCAATGGATAACATCGTATTATAAAAATCATGGAAATAGTGTCAAATTTAAAGGCGATAAAATCCAATTTAAAGTGGTCATATGATAAACAGGATCTTACACTCGTGGTCATTTCATATGAAATGATCACTCATGTAAGATCCTCTAATTATGAAACATAAAACAGGAACTGCTTGTCATTTACCACATTGGTACTCTATGTACATGTAGGACCATCCTGTCAATCAATCCGAACAACAATCTTGAAGCAGTCCCCTTGTGTTCAATACATTACTATAATACTAAGGAATCAGGATTGGCTAGGTATGGTGATGGATACCATCAGTGTCCTTGTTACAATGGCTGTTACAACTGATAACTTGTAAATTTCTTAAATGAGTGAGTGAGTGTTTTAGTTTTACATCCCACCAACAGCTAAGGTCATATGGAGACGGGACCTTAATTTAAAGACTCATCCGAAAGTCTGGGGATGCCCGGGATCGAACCTGCGACCTCTGGTAAAGTTCTTAAATAAAGTATGTGGACAGTCTTAGCCTAATGTTATGCTGTTTTGAATTTGAAAGTTAAATTTAAATAAACTTCTTTGTATTATCACTACTTGTACATGTATCTTTCAATAATTTTGCATCTGTGGGGACTGAATGAATATCTTCTAAAAAAGGGTTATCCTTCAGAAGCAAGGAATACTCTGCAAAACTGATAAGTATGGGTGTGCAAGTTTTCTGGGCCAGACTTCATGTAAATTTTGTTTGCTATGGGGTGCGGCTTCACTATTTAATACAATTTCAAGATATCTATAATTTTATTATAGATCTCTAAAAATCAAATTATAAATATCTATAATGAACATTATTGATTTCTATAATAATCAATATTTTTGATATCATAAAATGTAATCAGAGATGTGAAATATATATTTCTTGATTTTTTTTTATTCCTTAGCATATATAGATATCTAAAAGTCCAATTACAGGTATCTAATAATATTGATAGCCTATATTTTTATTATAGATATCTATAAATCAATTTATAGATATCTAAAAATCAAAATATAGATATACATAAAACAAATTACAGAAATCTATAATAGAATTAAAATATCTATAATTAACATTATAGGTATCTATAATTATCAGTACTTTTGATATCATAAAATGTAATCAATGATATGAATTATATATTTCTTGATATCTATAAATTTGTTTTATGATATCTACTTTTCCTTTGCATCTATAGATATCTAAAACTCAATAGTTGATATCTATATATCAAATAATAGATATGCATAAAGGAAACAGGATTCTGATCCAGTCCCTTATCTCAGAATTATGTGCCCTTAAAAGACAAACGTGTTGGCCATATGTTTAGCATAGGAGGTTAAATAGTACCGTTCATGTCTCAGCAAATTCTCCTACAGCATTTGATCCTGGACTTCGAAACTTGCAACACAGTCCAGACATGCATTCAACATTTGCATAAAGGAAACAGGATTCTGATCTACCCCCATTGAAACACTCGTCTTGTGAGACATATGGTGTGTGCAATTATCATCCCTAGTGATTGTCGAGTTTTTTTATATATATATTTTTTTATGTCACCGTCACGAAGTGTGAAGGTCGAATAGTTTTGCACTTATCCATATGTCACACTTTTTTTTTATACTATTCTTGACTCTGCAACTCATCCTACAGTATTGGATGCAGGACATTGAAACTTGCAACACACTTCCGACATTCATTCAACATACATATAAAGGAAGCAGGATGCTGATCCAGCCCTTATTGCAGAATTATGTCCTCTTGATTGACATTTTGGTCATGCATGTATGTGTAGCATAGGAGGTTAAATAGGACTGTTCGTGTCTCTGCAACTTCTCCTACAGTATTTGATGCCGGATTTTGAAACTAACAACACAGTTCAGACACTAAACATGTGCATAAAAGAAATGTTCAACTACAGAATTATGATCCAGCACATTATCGCAGGTTAAATAGTACTTTTTGTTTGTCCACAACTCCTGTAGTATTTGGTGCTGGATATTGAAACCTGCAACACATTTTAGACATGCATTTAATATGGGCATACAGGAACCAAAATTTTGATCCGAATTATGTTCTCTGGAACGAGGTATACATTTTGGCCATGTGTTTCTTGGATAATATTCAGTTTCTAGAATGTCTGCATGGCTACTGCATATGTCAAACAAATTACTCATCTAGTGAGGCTTATGGCAGGGACACTCATCACCTTAAGTGATTGTCTACTATTGCACCAAGAGTGTACAATGCGGTGTCGCAAAGAAGGCAATGCCTTAATTTCATATTAGCGACACCGCCTTGTGGCTGCGAAGCAGCCACGCGGGGGCGTCAAATGGTAACGCGTATGGAACTATGGGATAGAACATACCATAGGCCTGAAAAACTTTCGTCCAGGTACGAAAAAATTCGAATGATTAAAACACAGCGAAAAACTCTGAGTATTCCAATTGAACCTTATCCAATGAAATAACGTCTATGTTTAGGCTCATGAATAATGGTTACCGATTATTTGGCGTCTTCTTCGCCTGTCATAATAGACGACGGAAACCAGTATCTCCCCGGAAACAAGCTCATTTGCATACAATTGTTGACCGATATGACGCCATTTTGTTTCAAGCCGTCAGCTGGCCAGAGGCGTATATTTACCAATGCTTTAGTTATTAGAAGTATTTCGGTAGGAACAACAATGCAGTAATTTCACGTTTAGTTGGAACTTCAAAGACAAGCCAGACAACTATATTTTTATATAAATATTTGCGTATTTCTTACGTTACAGTTGCCCGAGCACTGAGGCTGAAACTGAAAGTACAAAACAAGCTGCAGTACAAAAGACCTGAAAATTGTTTGACATTGCAGTCAATATTCCTACAAAGTACAAAGTAATCATGTACTAGTAATTCCCGCAGGGGTCTTTAGCCTGCACAGGAGATGACTCTTTCTGCACAGGGGCCTCCAGTTAACGTCCAGATCCGAACGACTGTGCACTTTTTGGTATTCAGCTATGGTGTATGAATGTCATTTGACGTGTCACCACAATTCTGATTCTGAGTCCTGGACAACAAGACCCTACTGACGTTCAGTCACTCCGTAGGGACCTTACAGGAAAGCAACGTAGCGTAATGTATGAAAGTGGAGTGTGACAGCTCCGTGATAAGTGCACTTGCCTCTGATGCTAGAGGTCCCGAGTTCCATCCCTGGCAGCGGCGATAAAATTTCGGTGTCCGAACACGCTCTATTGGCATCATTTGCAGGGATGAATGTCATAAAATGCACCGTCCTTCGGATCGGGACATTAAATGGAGGCCCCATGTGCAGGGAGAACCATCCCCTGTGCAGGTTAAAGATCCCTACCGTAATTACATGATTACTGTGTAGGCTTTCATCCTGCAAAACCTGGAGTGTATGTAATATACACCTGCGGTAACAGTCAAATGTGACCGACGCAGTATCAGAAGATAGATAGATAGAGATAGAAGGTCATGAGTTTAGGACAAGGTATTCTGCCAATGGAGCGTGTTCTGCCACCCGAAATAATCACCGCATCCGGGGATTGAACAGGGGGGCTCTAGCATTAGAGGCAAATGCAATAACCACTGAGCCATCCACCATTCTTGAGCAAAACACTCAGCATTAAAATGCCCTATCTTTGTTTGATTTGAGGTTTAACGTCCCCGTCAACACTGGATAGGTCATGCTTAACGTCATTTGGAGACATTGGCATTGCTTCCAATTTTGTGGGACTTTTACCCGACACTGAAATGGACTGAGTTCTCAAACCCCATTGCACAATGAAACCAATAGGGTTTATAAATTAAGCATGGACGCCATTGGACGGCCTGACCTGCAGTGCTTTGCCTTGACAGGCTTAGATTCTCTAAGCGGTTTACCAGTACTCATGTGCTGTCAGATTTCAGCTCTGCATGGAAATATCATCATGCAGCCCATCTATTTCTTCAAACACCGATGGGCGGGGGCCGCTACCTTATCTGTCAACAGGCCCTCATGGCCAAGTGGATAAGAGACTGTTAATCATTAGGTCTCTCATGGTTGTGGCATGAGTGCTTGGGTCACATGTGAGATGCAGTCTTCTGCAACGGAAGGTCAGGTGGTTTCTCCCCAGTTTTTGTCCACGATCGGCTCGATTTTAGTGCAATAAGAGTCTGATCTTGAAAGGGTCGTCAAACCAAAGCCCAAAAAATATCAATCTGTCAATCTATCCTTCTTTTTCTTTCATCCAATAGATCTAAAGATATGTCTGTCTACATGTATCTATCTGTTTACTGTTTAAAAGTACTGGTAACAGGATCTAAGCCTGCCCAGGCAAAGCAGTACGAGTGACCTTTCATGCTTATAAAACCTGTTGGTTTCATTGGGCAACAGGGCTTGAGATGTCATTTCCTCTCAATTTCGGTTAAGAGTTGTGACCTATGAGCTCAGCCCATGACCCCAGGGTTCAGATAAAAATTTGGTTACCCTCATGCCTATCTGCAGTACCTAAACAATCTACCGGTACATGTATGTAGCAAGTTTTGCAACCACCTGAAAAAATATTTGTTTGTTTGAATTGAGGTTTAATGTCCCCATCAACACTGTATCTATAGGTCAATTTGGAGATTTAATGTTTTTAGTTTGGTTTTACGTCCCTTTCAAGATTATTTCACTCATGTCGAGCCAATCGTTAATCAGAGGTGGCCGAAAACTGGAGTACCCGGAGAAAAACCACTTGACCATCCGTTGCAGAAATCATTTTGGAGACGTTGCTTCCAATTTTGTGAGCCTTTTACCCAACATTGAGATGAAATGACATCTCAAGCCCTGTTGCCCATTGAAACCGGTAGGGTTTATAAGCATGGACTTGCACCGCTTTGCCTTGGCAGGCTTAGATCCTCTAAGCGGTTTACCAGTACTCGTGTCCGGGTCGGTTTCAGCTCTGTGTGGAAGCAGCATGCAGCCCATCTATTTCTTCAAGCCCCGATGGACAGCGGCCGTAGCAGTAGCTGCATTCACAAGTATTTTCGTGAAAATTTGACTTTTGGCCTCACTACGTGACCCCAGGGGTTCAGATAAAAATTTGGATACCCTTATGCACATCTGCGCTCCTAAGCGATACATGTACCAAGTTTGGTGACCATAGTGCAAGAAATAAAAAGTAGTTACTGTTACATTCACAAGCATTTTCTTGAAAATTTGACTTTTGACCTCACCCCATGACCTCAGGGGTTCAGATCAAAATTCGGATACCCTTATGCACATCTGCAGTTTCTAAGCAATACATATAATTATGTGTATAGGGCAAGAAATAAAAAAGTAGTTACATTGACAAGGTTTGTGACAGATCATGATGACACCATTGGAAAATATTACATTTTTTCACGTCTTCAAAATAGCTTCTTTTTTGATGAAAATCTGTGATATTTGTCTTATTTGACTGCAAACATAGGTTGTGGGTGCTTGTTAGAACCGCCTCAATGTGGCGTTTCTAATGACTACCCACAACCTATTTCTTGGACCAGAAATATGCAAAGTAATGTATACCCCCGTAAGCCCCAGTTTTCTATATATAAAGTGGTGTTTAGTGGTGTGTTCATTTCACGGACTTGTTTATGTGATAGGAAGGACAAACAGTCATCCAGGCGAACACCCATGACGAAACTAAAATACCTGTTTTTTATATACCGCATTCGCCCTAATTATCGCACCGTGCGCTTAGTTTTTTCAAAATAGTGTCATAAAATCATGGTGAAAAATCTACCTAATTAGCGCACACTTGATACGAAAGCAACAGCTTCCAAGATGATGCATACTGATATTTAATGGGACGGAAAAAGATACTTAAGCCTTGCCTTCACTGTTTGAAGAAATAATGGTTAAGTTTTTTATAGATTTACTATGAGAGCTTCAAGGGGAGATTACTGTAAAGTGTGCGCTTATGCATTTCCTTTTCAAAAATAGCTTTGGTGTGCGCTTATAGGAGCATGTGCGGTAATTAGGGCGAATACGGTATATATAAAGCTGGTATTACAACATGAAACCACATTCTCGCTGTAATAAAGTGGGTCATTACAGGGACTTGTTATGGTGATGAGAAGAAGTGCTCTGATTTAGGTACATCTTTTTGATGTTTTATAAAATATCAGTATGTTGTGTGTACTTGGTAGAATTGCTCATCCAGTCAATTTTAATGCGTACACACACCTTACATGTTCAAGATAAAAGTAGCTTAGTAAGATAAACAGTGAGAAAATCTTCCTAGATCACCCTTCAAATTTCTCATCTACAGGCAAGATTCCCTGTGGACACACAAATTGGTTTGATTAGGTCATGGTCAACAAGCTACTGGGGCCGGCCTCGGTAGCTTAAGTCGGATGCGGTCCGACTGGTGATCAGGAGGACGTGGGTTCTATACCTGCCGGGATCGGCAATGTTCTTTACTCTTGAGTGGAGGTTGATCATGAAATTTCTACGGTCATTCTTCCCCTGATTCAAGAAGGGCAGTTGTCAGTTACTGGCGAAAGAATGTGCACTGTACTGGTTAACTGCTTACGTATAAGCCTGCCCAGGAAGTGTGAATGGGCAAACTGACCGGCTCAAAATTAACATAAATAGTGTTGACTGGGCCATTAAACTCCAATATATGGTGCCCATCGAGGCTTGGAGAAATAGATGTGGGTGCAATTTGATTCCAGGCAGAGCTAAAACAGACTGCACATGAGTATTGGTAAACCACTTAGGATGTCTAAGCTTGCCCAGGATTATTTTTGTTTTATTTCAGGTTTAACATCTCCGTCAACACTATTTGGGTCATTTTGGAGAAATTGGGACTCTAACCCGACATTGAGAAGAAATAACATCTCAATCTCTGCCGCTTAGGGGTGAAACGATTCATTGAAATCATACTGTATTGTGATACTTTTGCTGACGATACGCATATTGTATCGTGGGGCTAATATCGCGATACCTGACAATACGCCAAAAAATACAATTTCCAAAGAAAATGACAGCTTTAACATATTTCAGGACGATTTTTATAACAAATTACAAAGATCTGAATTGTTACTGAGCTAAGTTATTCACTTCTATGACAAATATGAGCAACTTAAAAAAGGCTTTGTTACAAAAGATTGAACTCTGAGATGGTTTTGAGCCAGTTTGAAAATTTTTGAGCTGTAATTTAAGCAAGAAAGTAGTATTGTGATAAGTATCGTATCGTGAGGCAAGTATCACAATACATATTGTATCGTGGGGTGACTGTATCGTTACAGCCCTACTGCCGCCCAATGAAACAAATAGGGCTTACAAGCATGTAAAGAGCAACTCGCACCGCCTTGCCTGGGCAGGCTTGGACATTCTAAGCGGTTTGCCAGTACTTGTGTGGGGTTAGATTCAGCTCTGCATGGATGGCAGGGCTTGAGATGTTATTTAATCTCGATGTCGGGTAAAAATCCCACAAAATTGGAAGCGACGCCTGCAAAATGACCTAAACAGTGTTTGAGTCATTGAAGTTTTATGGTACATCAGAATGGTCATAAATACTCCATAGATCTGCATTTGCAGTTAATAATTAGCCTGTCAATGTGGACATCTTTGATATTAGATTCATCCATTATTGCATATATAGAGTGTTTTTAAAATCAGCTTTATTAACAAGATGCCCATCCCAATTGGATGACTTGTTATGAACTGTCTACTCTGGATCTACATGTTTTGCATGTATATGTTTCTGTAGCAGTCAACATTGTTGAAATGGTTAACACAGACTTTTGTCTAATTTTCAACAGGTATGACAGGGACTTCTGAGCCTGTCTCAGAACAATGGGGACCAAGTAAAACACACATTCTCGGTGAAACATCAAAGTCACAGACAATATATCAACTTTAACCCCAAACTGTTCTACAAGATATTAGCCATTCTGGGTTGGAAACCAGTCATACCTAATGCTGGTAAGTGTATTCTAGGTGAATGGCTGCACCAGGGCCTAGTTGATGGTCAAAATGTTGACCGCATATGAATGCCCAAGCAAAGCCACATATATTATTATCTGGAATAGACCAGAGGTATGACTACTATTTCACCCCCCCCCCCCCTCATTTGGGCTTGAAGAAATAGATGGGCTGCATGATGCTTCCACACAGAGCTGAAACCAACTGCACGAGTCAAGGTTGGTCGGTAAATACCGGTGGCGGGAATTCCCACTGGTATTTACCGGTAATTACCGTCCTGGGAAATACTCCAAATTTCAGCAAAAGTGGGAAATACTGGGAAATAGTGGGAAATATGATTATTGTTTAGTTATTTCATAGAAAAACACTATAATATTTGTGTAATTTAATTGAAATAATGGACAGTTAGCTATCCCCATACATATATGTCATAAGTCTGCTTTTACTCAACCAAACATAACCTTCAATAATTAAATATAAAGTGATCTGTTGTTATGTGGGGTGAAGAGTTATTTAAAATCACAAATATGATTTTGGAGAGGGGGGATTGGTTTTATCGCCCGTTCAAGATTATTTCACTCATGTCGAGCCAATCGTTAATCAGAGGTGGGCGAAAACCGGAGTACCCGGAGAAAACCACCTGACCTTCTGTTGCAGAACTTGGCGTCTCACATTATGCTTAAGAATATAAAATACCGTGATGACCCCAATATTTGGGACAGACATGCCTGGGCAAATGGTGCAGACCCATATCAGAATCACTTAGCTTCTTTAAGAGAGTTTGCCATTGGAACTACATGTTTTGTATGCTTTAGTGTAACACTAGACCACACAGTTCATTTTTTTAGGTTTTCAATAACTCTTTGGATGCTTGAATTTTAACCTTTTTGGTACCAAAATGGAATCTTCTTTCTAAAATATATAGCAGGAGTTCATTTCAAAATTTAGGGGTGTCAGGTTGTGTTTACATCCTAATTCATTTGGAAAATGACTGAACTTTTAAAAAGCAAATGGTGGAGGGCCATATCAGATGCCATGTTCTGATCTGGGCCTGCACTGTTTGCCAGGGTACCCTTTTTGGGGTTTCTGGTACAAAATGTGTTGAGGATGTTAAATTACACCAGAAAGATGCACTGCCTGGCTGCCCGATACAAGTCTAAATTGTTGCTGGGCAAGAGATTTTTTATTTCATTTGCCCAGAAAAATATATAGAACATATAAGAAATATGGTAATTCTAAGCTATTTTCAAGATGCTGTGGAATGCCGGGCAAGTGGTTGAAAGTTTGATCAGGATCAGGTAAAAAAGCCCACGGATTTGAAAGCAATGTCACCAAAACTATTGTTGGCAGTTGCTTTTAAGGCTAAACCTCAACAAACAAATCTTTAAAGGCATTTCTAAAATATATTTGATAAATATGATCAGCGAGCTCTTATAAGGTTATGGAAGTGTTAATTTAATAGAAGACTGTGATTGTTTTTTTTTTTTTTTTTTTTTGTTTTTTTTTTTGTTGCTGTTTTTTCTCATTATTTTTCAGTGCAAATCAGGCTTGAAATTTCATCTGAACTGTCTGCCCAATAGCTTATTCACATTTAATGTCATGCCTTTTTTTTTCCACTGAAAAATAAAAAATAACATATACTTTGAAAAAGCTGTCTTTTTCTTATTAATATTACTAAATGGAAGTGGCTATTGACAGCCGGCTGTCGATAGCAAATTCGCTATTGACAGCCCGCTGTCGATAGCTTACTCAATCCACTTTACCGGCCCTGATAGCTCAGTTGGTAGAGTGTCCGCTCCGGGGAACCGGAGGTCACGGGTTCGATCCCGGGCCGCGACATACCAAAGTTGTTAACAATGGTACTAGCTGCTCCTCACTTGGCACTCAGATTTACGGGGTAGAGCTAGGACTGGTCGACCCAGTGTCAGGATAATGTGACTGGGTGTGGTATCATGTAATGTGTCTGGGACATGATACTTCAGTGAGGCAGCACTATAAAAGTGAGCACTGAGCTCCCTGTCGCAACCAGACACCGTCTTGATATGACTGTTGAAAGGGACAGTTAAACCCGAATTCACACGCACACAATACTAAATCCACTCATAAGATTTACCATAAAAATCCACAAAATTTTTGACACTTTGTTTGTTTGATTTGCAGTTCAACGCCCCATTCAACACTTTTAAGGTTATTTTGGAGGCATTGCTTCCAATTTTGTGGGACTTTTACCCAACATTGAGATGAAATGACATCTCAAGCCCTGTTGCCTAATGAAACCAATACAGTTTATTTTCATGGACGGTCCAACTCGCACCACTTTTTGGGGCATGCACAGAACCTCTAAGCAGTTTACCAGCACCACTATGCAGTCGGTGTCAGCTCTTCGTAGAAGCATCATGCAGCCCAATCTATTTCTTCAAGCTTCGATGGGATGGGATCGGAGAAGTTACTCTAATTGTAAAATTTTAAGATCCAGCAAAGAGTCCAAATGGTGCACACAAACTAGTAAAAAGTGCAAACCCTGGTCAGACTGGATCTGGGTCTGCACTGTTTGTATAGGTCTGCCTGTCCGAATATTTAGGTTCATAATGGTAGATTTTTCACTTCATTTGATGGGATGTTTTCCCTATCATTGGAGGGTGTGTGTGTGATGGGGGGGGGGGGGGGGGGGCATTTTTTGCTGGGATCCTGTTAGTGACTGCATTTTGGCTGTTTGAAGCACTTTAATAGTTCTCCTGAACCAACAGGTGGTTTCTAACCAAACATGCATATATGCATGTAACTTTAAATCATCAGGTTTGTTCACTATCACCTCATTCACAACTTCACAAGGTGCTCATATTTTGTACTTATCATGCTTGCCATTGCATCCTACATTGTACATGAACCAAAAACACTTCAACAATAGATTTTTATGACATTTACCTCAACTTTAAGGTCAATCACACACACACACACACACACACACACACACACACACACACACACACTGACAAAATTAATTTTGGTTAAAATATATATTGGGTGATCCCTTTTCATGGCCAAATGATGCAAAGATTTGCCTTGTCTGCACCATATCTCATACAACAATGGATGAATTCTGGCAAATTGAACATATATAAACACTTTATTGATTTTAGAGGCCATTAACTACAATAAAACCTGTTATGGTGGCCACCACTGTTAAGCAAGCAACCTGCCTAATGCTATCATGATTTTGGTTTATGATAAAGGCAAATGCATTAAGATTGACATGTATTAAGCAAGTACATGTCCTAAGCAAGCACATTTTGGTTATCCCCTAGGTGCTTGCTTAATACAGGTTGGACTGTTTTTTTCCCTAGGTCTCTCGAATTTAAAGATTGCTCAATTTTGGCATGTACCATAATGATCCTTAGTATTGGGACATTCAGGTCTGAGCAAACAGTGCATACCTAGATCAGACTGCTCATGAAGCAGTCTGATCCAGGTCTCCACTGTTTGCCATTCTGTCTCCACTTTTTGGACTCCTTGCTGGATCGGGAAACAAATTTGCTAACATTTTAGGAGAATTACAGCAAGTCTTCAAGGTGTCTAAATTTTTTGGATTTTTAAGGTATGCACCTTCCAAGTCCAAGTGGTTGTAACAGTTATATTTATGGTTGGAACGGGATGGGAGGATGCAGTTTTCTTCTGAAAACATTTGTAGTCTTTTTTATTGTCACATGTACATTTATTTTGTTCTCTTCCTTATTTTCTTTTATTAAAAATCTGTTCCAATTTTTGTTACAGGTTCAGCTTGGAAAAACCCACATACAGTTTAATACAGAGGAAGCTTGCTTTCACCAGTAGCTAACAGCTGACAGCCTATGTGGTCCTATTACCCACTGATAGAAAAAGGACTGAATTATTTAATGCCTAGAACTTCTTAATCGTTAATGCTAGATGGCAGCTATGTTTTTGAACCACTGGATCATGACTGACAATAATTTGTTTGTTTGAGGTTTAACATCCCCGTCAACACTGTAAAGGTCATTTTGGAAACGTTGCTTCCAATTTTGTGGGACTTTTACCTGACATTGAGATGAAATGACATCTCAAACCCTGTCGCCCAATGAAATCAATAGGGTTTATAAGCATGGGCGGTCCGACTCGCACTGCTTTGCCTGGACAAGCTTAGATCCTCTAAGCGGTTTACCAGTACTTGTGTGCAGGTCGGTTTCAGCTCTGCATGGAAAAATCATGCAGCCCATCTATTTCTTCAAGCCCCGATGGGCGGGGGCCATTGACTGACAATAAAGAATGGAAGAAAGATCAATAGCTTTTGAATAGTTTAGGTGTTAACATTGATATATTTTAACAGCCAGAAAAGTGACATAGAAGATGGTGATGACACAGACTTGTTTGGACATTCCCAATTCAAGTACTTTGATAGAAGTGAAATTCCTATATATTAAGACCACCTTTGGGACTCATTAAGACTTCTTTTGAACAGTCCCAAAAATGCTACATCTATCATGAAAACATGCCTAATAAATTTTGACCTGCTTTTAACCAAGACTACTTTTGAACAGTCCCAACAATGCTGTCTTATGCATGCCTAATATATTGACCAGCTTTAAACCCTACTTTAATGGGGTTAACAAGGGTACATATAAGTATTGTTTTTCTTACATGTTAACTGCTCAAAAACTGATTGGGGATACTCGTTACAACTGCCTGGTCGAGGCGGTTCTAACCAGCACCCACAATCTGTTTTGTGGAGAAATTTAAAAAAAAATCACATTTTTTTTTTTTGAAAATTTTCATTTTTGGTGAAAAAAAATGATGAATTTGAAAAGGCATATTGTCATAATGTTACATAAGAGGACCCAGGCTGTAGAAAGTATGTGATGAAAACTGAAGCCTTTTAAATAGGTGTTTAAAAGAAGAATTTAAAAGAAGAATAAGTTTTTTAGCATGTCTGAATAGTTCAATTTCAATGTACTAGACAAATTCATTTATGGATCAATTTTTATGCCCTGCCACAAAAAGTGACAGGGTATGATGTATACCCTCCGA
Organism: Lucinisca nassula; assembly: GCA_963580285.1. Lineage (NCBI taxonomy): Eukaryota > Metazoa > Mollusca > Bivalvia > Lucinida > Lucinidae > Lucinisca > Lucinisca nassula. The sequence continues at coordinate 186,140,587 of OY757013.1, read as the reverse complement.
AACTTTGAGTATCCATACATCCTTCCCTCAATCTATGTGAGATATTTTCATGAAACTACACAAATATGTAAAGGCCCTAAGTGCACGAAGTGCACAACATATGAACAGATTGATAAAATATTGTCAAACTTGGTACAGTATATCATTGAATCTATCAAAAAGATTTAATTAGATTTTGGTGATCTTGACCTTATTCTCAAGGGCACACACCCTCAAATCTGTCAGTTTTTGGACAGAAATGGCTTGTCAGCACCATGAACAAATTGTTGAAAATTGCTCAAACTTTGTACATTATGCCACAGCAACTTACCAAAGATTTTAGTAGATATTGGTGGCCTTGGCCTTATTTTCAAGGTCACAGGTGCCTTAAAACCATCAATTTTGGCTTGTCTGCACCCTATGTAAACAAATTCATTAAGTCTGCTAAAACTTGGCGCAACATGTTAATGCAACCTACCAAAGATTTGATTAGATCTTGTTGACCTTGAACTTGTTAGTGTTTCAAGGGCACTGCATTGGGAAAGTGTAAAAAATCTGCTTTGAAACCAAAATGACCAGGCCTTTTATTTTATGTGTACATGTAGCACTGCTCCAATCATATCCCTGTGGTCAAACATTGCCCTGCTTAAGGGGGTCACTTAAAATTTTCTTGCTGAATACCAGAAGGCCCATGCTTTTGGTATTCATGTGTAGTTTTGATGATCTAGACCTCTGCCAACATTGATCAAATTTACGCCCTGGGGCAAAAATGAACCTTCCACAGAGTCTTTTGTTTAGCATAGACCATAGCTTTGATATTTGGTGTGCATCAAATGGAACTCTACCAAACTGTTCAAATTCTGACACTATGGTAAAAATGACTCACGCCAAGGTTCACATATTGTTCACTGATTAATTTAGAAAAAAAACAACAACTTAAAATATTCTTTTATCACGTCATCGTTGATAAGCAGTGGATAACGTCGTGGAATAAAAATCATGGCAATATTGTCAAATTTAAAGGCGATAAAATCCAATTTAAAGTCGTCATATGATAAACAGGATCTTACACTCGTGGTCATCCCCTAATTATGAAACATAAAAAAACGAGCTGCTTGTCATTTACCACATTGGTACTCTATGTAGGACCATCCTGTCAATAATCCGAACAACGATCTTGAAGCAGTCTGCTTGTGTTCAATTCTTTACTAAGGATTCAGGATTGGCCATCTAGGACCATAAGTGTCCTTGTTACAACTGTAAACTTTTAAAGTTCTTAAATAAAGTATGTGGACAGTCTTAGCCTAATGGTATGCTGTTTTGAATTTGAAAGTTAAATTTAAATAAACTTCTTTGTATCATCGCTACTTGTACATGTATCTTTTTATAATTTTGCATCAGTGGGGACTGAATGAATTTCTCCCGAAAAAGGGTATCCTTCAGAAGCAAGGAATACTCTGCAGGACTGATAAGTAGGGGGTGTGCAAGTTTTCTGGGCCAGACTTCATGTAAACTATGTTTGCTATGGGGTGCGGTTTTACTATTTAATACAATATCAAGATATCTTTAATTTTATTATAATATATATCTATAAATCAAATTATAGATATCTATACTTAAGATTATTGATATCTATAAGTATCAATATTTTTTGAAATCATAAAATGTAATCAGTGATATGTATAATATATAACTTGATATTTTAATTCCTTAGCATATATAGATATCTAAAAATCCAATTATAGGTATCTAATAATATAGATATCCTATATTTTTATAAAAGATATCTATAAATCAATTTATAGATATCTAAAAATCAAAATATAGATATGCATAAATCAAATTACAGAAATATATAATAGAATTATAGATATCTCAAATTAACATTATTGGTATCTATACATGTAATTATCAGTACTTTTGATATCATAAAATGTAATCAATGATATGTAATATATATTTCTTGATATCTATAAATTTGTTTTATTATGCCCCCACCATTCGAAGAATGGTGGAAAGGGCATATAGCGTTGCCCCCGTCCGTCGATCCATCCATCCGTCTGTCTGTCTGTTCGTCCATGTGTCCGAAACTTAAACGCAGTCAATAACTTCCTTATTTCTTGATGTATTTTAACATTACTCTGCAGAAATGTTAACCATCATGAGACGACGTGTCACATGCAAAACCCAGGTCTGTACCTCCAAGGTCAAGGTCATACTTAGAGGTCAAAGGTCAAAAAAAGGGTCCGAAACTTAAATGCAGTCAATACATTATGATAACGCACCCGTGCGACATAGTGCATTTTTTTTCACATCTCCGAAATGACCATTTTTCTGATGAAAATTCGTGATATTTGTCTTATAAATACTGCAAACATAGGCTGTGGGTGCTCGTTAGAACCGCCTCAATGAGGCAGTTCTAACGAGTACCCATAACCTATGTCTTGGAGCAAAAGTAAGAAAAATAATGTATACCCCCGTAAACCCCAGTTTTCTCTATATAAATTGGGGTATAGGGGGGTCTTCATTTCAAGGACTTGTTATCGTGATGAACTTACTTATTTCTGGATGGATTTTTAAATAACTTTGAAGAAATGTTAATCATCACGAGACGATGTCGCATGCAAACCCAGATCCGTACCTCCAAGGTCAAGGTCATACTTAGAGGTCAAAGGTAAAACAAAATGGTCCGAAACTTAAACGCAGTCAATAACTTTCTTATCTCTGGATGGATTTTGAAATTACTTGGCAGAAATGTTGGCCATCATGAGACAATCTGCCTCACACAAAACCAAGGTCCTTACTTCCAAGGTCTAGGTCATACTTAGAGGTCAAATGTGAAAAAAGGGTCCAAAACTTAAACACGGTCAATAACTTTCTATGGATGAATACGAACAGAGACATATTTTCAGGCGGGGGCATCCGTGTCCTATGGACGCATTTCTAGTGATATCTACTATTCCTTTGCATATATAGATATCTCAAAATCAGTATTTGATATCTATATATCAAATAATAGATATGCATAAAGGAAACAGGATTCCGATACAGTCCCTTATCTCAGAATTATGTGCCCTAAAAGACAAACGTGTTGGCCATATGTTTAGCATTGGAGGTTAAATAGTACCATTCATGTCTCAGCAAATTCTCCTACAGCATTTGATCCTGGACTTCGAAACTTGCAACACAGTTCAGACATGCATTGAAAATTTGCATAAAGGAAACAGGATTCTGATTTAGCCCAATTGAAATACTGATCTTGTTAGGCATATGGTGTGTGCAATCATCATCCCTATTGTCGAGTTGTTGTTTTTATACCCCCGGCATACGAAGTATGTCAGGGGGTATATAGTTTTCGTCTTTCAGTCCGTTGGTCCGTTCGTTCGTTCTTTCGTACTTCCGTCTGTCCCACCGTTCGTCAACCTTTACGTCAAAGTTATGCGTTAAACCTTTTTGACAGCTCATATCTCTGTAACCACATGTTAGATTCTCTTCATGTTTGGTAAAGGAGATCTCTATAGCATTACCTTTCATATGGAATATCTAAGCCCCTGGGTCCAGCCCCTGGGTGGGCTGTCTGTCTGTCCGTCTGTCTGTTCATCTACTTTTACGTCAAAGTTTTGTGTTAAACCTTTTTCATTGCTGATATCTCTGTAACTACATGTTAGATTCTCTTCATGTTTGGTAAACGATATCTCTATACCATTACCTTTCGTATGGAATATCTAAACCCCTGGGTCAAGCCCCTGGGTGGGCTGTCTGTCCGTCTGTCTGTTCATCTACTTTTACGTCAAAGTTTTGTATTAAACCTTTTTCATTGCTGATATCTCTGTAACCACATGTTAGATTCTCTTCATGTTTGGTAAAGTATATCTCTATACCATTACCATTCATATGGAATATCTAAGCCCCTGGGTCCAGCCCCTGGGTGGGCTGTCTGTCCGTCTGTCTGTTCATCTACTTTTACGTCAAAGTTTTGTGTTAAACCTTTTTCATTGCTGATATCTCTGTAACCACATGTTAGATTCTCTTCATGTTTGGTAAAGAATATCTCTATACCATTACCTTTTATATGGAATATCTAAGCCCCTGGGTCAAGCCCCTGGGTGGGGTGTCTGTCTGTCTGTCTGTTCATTTACTTTTACGTCAAAGTTTTGTGTTAAACCTTTTTCATTGCTGATATCTCTGTAACCACATGTTAGATTCTCTTCATGTTTGGTAAAGGATATCTCTATAGCATTACCTTTCATATGGAATATCTAAGCCCCTGGGTGGGCCGTCTGTCTGTTCATCTACTTTTACGTCAAAGTTTTGCGTTCAACCTTTTTCATTGCTGATATCTCTGTAACCACATGTTAGATTCTCTTCATGTTTGATAAATCGATTTTGTGATGCATGTCCCTGCCCCCCACCCATGGTGACCTTGACCTCAAGGTCCACGGACTTACAAATTTTACATTTGGTTAAAGTTTTATGACAAAGTTTATAGATGTCTGTATGTTCTAAACTCTAAGAAAAATTCAATTGATACTTGCATCAATGTTGCATACCAGTTCAAAGATTTCATTGATACATACCCCACCCTGCTGCTTCATTAACTTTGATCCCTCACTCCCTTGGTCCATTTAGAAATTTTATGTTTGGTTTAGCTTTTACAAGCACATTTATAGATTCTTATAGCTTCTTGACTTCATTCATATTACATACAAGCTCGAAAGATATATCAGAGGGTGGCACTGGCCGGGGATATACGTGACCCACTGGTCGCTTTCTCTAGTTTTTGTCTTTTTTATGTCACCGTCACGAAGTGTGAGAGCCATATACGTAGTTTTCCACATCCATATGTAACACTTTTTGGATACTATTCTTGTCTCTGCAACTCATCCTGCAGTATTGGGTGCAGGACATTGAAACTTTCAACACACTTCCGACATTCATTGAACATAGGCATAAAGGAAGCAGGATGCTGATCCAGCCCTTATTGCAGAATTATGTCCCCTTGAATGACATTTAGGTCATGCATGTATGTGTAGCATAGAAGGTTAGCCTCTCCTACAGTATTTGATGCTGGATTTTGAAACTAACAACACAGTTCAGACACTGAACATGTGCATAAAAGAAATTACAGAATTATGATCCAGCACCATGAACGCCATATCACAGGTTAAATAGTACTTTTTGTTTGTCCGCAACTCCTGTTGTATTTGGCGCTGGACATTGAAACCTGTAACACATTTTAGACATGCGTTTAAGATGTGCATACAGGAACCTGAATTTTGATCCAGCCCCTTATTGCAGAATAATGCCCTCTTGTACGATGTATACATTTTGGCCAGGTGTTTCTTGGAGAATATTCCGTTTCTAGAATGTCTGCATGGCTACTGCATATGCTAAACAAATTACTCATCTAGTGAGGCATATGACAGGGACACTCATCACCTTAAGTGATTGTCTAGTTTATTGCACCAAGCGTGTACAATGCGGTGTCGCAAAGAAGGCAATGCCTTAATTTCATATTACATCATTTTTATCACAATTGCTTAGTAGCTCTAATATATTTTCTTTCTGTTCTTCCTTGGAGAATGTGAATTCTTCCTTGTGTACACTTCCTGTCTCTTTGATGAGCCCCATCAATTCCTTAGTATATCTGAATTCCTTCTCAATGTTCTCAAACACTAACATTCCCTTCAATTTCCAAAATCTAGACATCAATAAATGAAAAATAGTAACGTCATGACGACGTCCATGTCAACAATGCATTTTTCGTAGAAAAATTGTCAAATTTCAAGGCGATAAAATCCAATTTAAAGTAGGCATATGCTAAAGATAATCTTACACTCGTGGTCATTTCATATGATATTTATGAAATGACCACTCGTTAAAGATCCTGTATTTATCATATGACGTCGTTGATAAGCAGTGGATAACGTCGTGTAATAAAATCGTATGACCACACGTGTAATAACACTTTGGCGGGATAAAGTAACGTCAGGGCGACGTCCATGTCAACAATCCATTTTTTTGTAGAATATTTGTCAAATTAAAAAGGCGGTGAAATCAAATTTAAAGTGGTCATATGATAAACAGAATCTTACACTCATGGTCATTTCATATGAAATTTATGAAACTCGTCATATGAAATGACCACTCGTGTAAGATCCTCTATTTATCATCTCACGTCGCTGTTGTTTAGTGGATGACGTCATACCATAAGTCAGATGACCACGGTTGTTATAACACTTGGTTATTGGCGCGTTACGTCATCACGCTGACAACACTGTTTTATATTGAAATTCTTTTGGACATTTTCTATTTGTTTGTTTTGGAGTTTAACGGCCTAGTCAACACTATGTTAGGTCATTTTTGAGCCGGTCAGTTTACCTATCCACACTTTCCTAGCCAGGCTTATGCATAAGCGGTTAAACAGTACAGTGCACATTCTTCGCCAGAAACTGACAACTGCCCTTCTTGAATCACGGAAGGGAGAGAATGGCCGTTGAAAAGATTTCATGATCAATCTCCACGAAAGAGTGTTGCCGACCCCGGCAGGAATCGAACCCGCGTCCTCCTGATCACCAGTCAGACGCGCATCCGACTGAGCTACCGAGGCCGGCTGAAAATTCTGTTTTAGACTTGTTGTATGATAAACAGAAACTTATGCGAGTAGCCATTTTATATGAGTTTTGTGAAACACGCCCGAGGCTTATAGAGCATGTGGTTTCTGAGAAGATGATTATTATTTATTTATTTTTCTATTTTTTTTTTTTTCATTTTTTTTTTTTTTTTTTTTGGCATTTTGGATTTGATGGCAAACACTGAAAATAAGCAGTAAGCCTAAAATAATATGGCAGACAGAAGACTGCTTGAGGAACATTTCTATAACAGTTTTGTAAAAAAAAAAAAAAAAATAAATAAAATATATATATATATATATTTGTGAGTGATTTGGTCTTAATTTAAGGTGGTCTTAATGGTGAAATTTTGCTGTATATCAATTGTTTTGAAGTGGTGAAAGTGTGTGAATAGTTTGAGCCGGCACATGATGGAACCTACGATAAGCTCTGTGCGATCAGAAGATGCTCAAATTAACCGTGGCAGTACATTTTGCTTGTCTCTTTACATGGATCGTGCCCTGTGGTGTGTGCATGTATATGTGCTCAGTGAAGATTCTGATCGGACTGCGCGATTGCGCAGGCTGATCTGAGTCTCCGCTGATCACTCAAACCTTCTTGTGGGATTGTTCATGCGCTGGCTCAAATCAGGCCCCGAGGTTCGTGCTCGGCTCGGCTGAGCATGGAATTTATCCTGTGTCCTGTGGTGTGTGCATGTATATGCGATCAGTGAGGATTCTGATCGGACTGCGCGATTGCGCAGGCTGATCTGAGTCATCACTGATCACTCGGACCTTCTTGTGGGATTTTTGATGCGCTGGCTCAAATCACGCCCCGAGGTTGTAGAACTTTTTTCGTGCTCGGCTCGGCTGAGCGTGAAATTTATCCTGTGTCCTGTGGTGTGGGCATGCATATGCGATCAGTGGGGATTCTGATCAGACTGTGCGATTGCACGGGCTTGTCTGAGTCTCCGCTGATCGCTCAAACCTTCTTGTGGGATTTTTCATGCGCTGGCTCAAATCGGGCCCCGTGGTTGTAGAACTTTTTTCCTGCTCGGCTAGGCTGAGCATGAAATTTGTCCTGTATCCTGTGGTGTGTGCATGAATATGCGATGGGTGAGGATTCTGATCGGACTGCTCGATTGCGCAGGCCGATCTGAGTCTCCGCTGATCGCTCAGACCTTCTTGTGGGATTTTTCATGCGCTGACTCGGGTCAGGCCACGAGGTTGTAGAACTTGTTTCGTGCTCGGCTCGGCTGAGCATAGAATTTATCCTGTTTCTTGTACTGTGTGCATGTATATGCAATCGGTGAAGATTCTGATCGGACTGCGCGATTGCGCAGGCCAATCTGAGTCTCCGCTGATCGCTCAGACCTTCTTGTGGGATTTTTCATGCGCTGACTCGGGTCAGGCCACGAGGTTGTAGAACTTGTTTCGTGCTCGGCTCGGCTGAGCATAGAATTTATCCTGTTTCCTGTACTGTGTGCATGTAATATGCGATCGGTTGGGATTCTGATCGGACTGCGCGATTGTGCAGGCTGATCTGAGTCTCCGCTGATCGCTCAAGTCTTCTTGTGGGATTTTTCATGCGCTGGCTCAAATCAGGCCCCGAGGTTTTTAGAACTTTTTTTCGTGCTCGGCTCGGCTGGGCATGGAATTTATCCTGTGTCCTGTGGTGTGTGCATGTATATGCGATCGATGAGGATTCTGATCGGATTGCGCGATTGCGCAGGCCGATCTGGGTCTCCGCTGATCGCTCAAAACCTTCTTGTTGGATTTTTCATGCGCTGGCTCAAATCAGGCCCCGTGGTTGTAGAACTTTTTTCGTGCTCGGCTCGGCTGAGCGTGAAATTTATCCTGTGTCCTGTGGTGTGTGCATGTATATGCGATCGGTGGGATTTTTCATGCGCTGGCTCAATCAGGCCCGAGGTTCTGCAACCTTTTTTTCGTGCTTGGCTCGGCTGAGCATGATATTTATCCTGTGTCCTGTGGTGTGTGAATGTATATGCGATCGGTGAAGATTCTGATCGGATTGCGCGATTGCGCGGGCCGATCTGAGTCTCCGCTGATCGCTGTGTCCTGTACTTCATTTGCTTTTTACGCCGTTATCTTACGACGGCTCATATGTAAATACGTAACGTCTCAAAAACCACAGGAGCTTGAAGTTCTGTCAGAAAAACATGTCAAAATAGCCCAGATCGACTATCATACATAGCTTCGCCAAGGCGCGCCTTTGGCGAAGCTATGTATGATAGTCGATCTGGGCTATTTTGACATGTTTTTCTGACAGAACTTCAAGCTCCTGTGTCAAAAACACAAAAGCGTCAGCTTTTATTGAGCGTTACGGGAAAAATAATTAACTATTGACGTTTACGTCACTTTAACGTACAATAATAAACATCATTGTTAACTTGAAAATTCCATCATGGATGAAACCGGTTGTTAAAAAAAAAATATATATATATATCAAAGTCTTTTTTCAAAAGAAAACCAACGAAAAGTCTTTTATTTTGCCGGACGTTTCAACCGGAACCCCGGTCTTCTTCGGCGACATGTTTTTAATGACAGGTAACTAACAACGTCGTGAAGACAAGAACATATACAACTGCACGTCATCAAGAAACGTTACTTAAAGGACGTCTAAAACTACCATTCAGATTTCCCGCAAAAATGTAAAATACTGAAAAAAGACAGGTTGCGGTTATGCCGACTTGGAATGAGTTACAGATGCATTTCCGTTGATGGCGAATTACACTTGAAATCATGAAAACACGCCTATATGATTCCGTGATCCCCTTCATGATCATTCAAATGCCGCGACACACATTCTATATATATATATAGAAGCAGCCGATTTTCTTGAAAAAATCAATTCCCTGGCCCAAGGATGCTACAAATGAAATTTTGGCCCGATCGGCCCTATGGCTTCAGATGAGATGTTTGAAAGTATTGACATACGACACGGACAACGAAGGACAACTGCCTATCCTATAAGCTACACCCCTCCCCCCACCCCGACAAAATAAAATTGTGAATGTATTTGAATAGGCGTGTTTTCATAGGGGTTTACAGGTGTATACATTTTTGTCTGCTCAAAAACATAATCTGTTGTGTGGAGGTGTGTTAGTGTGTGTGTGTGGGGGGGGGGGGGGGGGTCGTTCATCTTATAAATAGCAGCAGGATGGATTTTGTCCGGGAGGATTTATCCACCTGTGGGATTTTGTAGGCCTTTGCAAATAGGGGGATTTTGTTCATGGGCTTTTGTCCGGGACGGTGGGGGGGGGGGGGGTGGGGGGGGGGTATGTGCGTGATTCGTGTAGACCTGCCGAGCGGATATCGTGATTCATCGTGGTTCAGCAGGACAAGAGTTGTAAGGTCCGTGTAGTGAACAACCTCGAAACCACATTTTATATTTACAAAATGTATACATTAATCCATTTTGTACCGGAAACCCCTAAAGGGGCACCCTGGCAAACAGTGCAGGCCCAGATCAGACGCCACAGAACGCGGCGTCTGATCAGGGCCGACAATGTTTGCAAAACGTTCAGACATTTTCCTAGCAAATTTTGAAGAAAACACACCCCTAAATTTCGAAATGGACTCATGCTATATATAAGGAGGAAGATTCCATTTGGTACAAAAAGGGTTAATACATTATTTTCTATACTATTGCTTTCCGATCACATCAAAAGGGATATTGGCAAACTGAATAATTCGGGAAAAGAAGACACAGAAAGCAACATCTGATCAAGGCCTTTATGATCGCGTCCCGACACACTTGGATGTTGGCTGGACAACGAAACATCGGTTAGCATAAATTCCGTACGATCGTTTCATAAGTCCATGATTGTTATACTTAAGGTCGGTTTTCTAACATCGTTTGCCTATATACTCGTTGTCAATGGATAAATCCAGCGATATTGAATTCCAAATCACTAGGCGAAAAAGCGTGACGCAAAGAGCCGCCGTTTTATGACCTTTTCCGACGTCATTGATCGTTTCCTTGACTATAGACGGAGTACCGACCTGTTTACGCATCCATGTACAATGTACGTTACCAAAACAGGTAACTGCATGTGCTGGAGCCAAACATGATGGCGGGATTTCACAATCATCGGGCGGAATGTGGAGAGAATATGAAGGAAACAACAGAATCGAAAAAGATCAGCTCTCTTGCGTGATTTGTTGCGTGATACAACACAGTATGTTGGTCAATTGTACATTACGATAACTCACCCGTACGATATAGAGCATTTTTCACACCTCCAAACTGGCTACTTTTCTGATGAAAATCCTTGATATTTTTCTTATAAATGCTCATAACATAGGTTGTGTGTGCTCGTTAGAACCGCCTCATTGAGGCGGTTCTAACGAGTACCCACAACCTAGGTCTTGGAGCAGAAATAAGAAAAATAATGAAGACCCCCGTAAACCCCAGTTTTCTCTATATAAAGTGGGGTTTAGGGGGGGTCTTCATTTCAAGGACTTGTTCACGTGATGAGTTGATAAATAAAATGCGATACGCGCTCGAGATTTGAGATTTGATCTACCTTACAGCTGACCTCTAAACAGTAATATATTACACAACAAAGCACTGCTAGTTTATCATTTGGGGACGATGGCGGTCGTCACGATGAAGAGGTGTTTAGTCGAGATTAAATGTATTTATCATATGACGTCGCGTCCAAGAATGTAATAACGTCATGTAATATAAGTTAATGCACTAGTGGTCATTTCGTACCCAAGTCGTTTCGTACCATTTTTGTCATTTCGTACCCGCTTTTATTTTCAATTCGGTCATTTCGTGCCCACTTTAGTCATTTCATACCCGGTTTGGTAATTTTAATTTCGTACCCGCTTTTATATTTTTCCACATAAGATTGTTGGTCATTTCGTACACAATTTCGGTCATTTCGTTCATGGAATCAAATAAATAAATAAATAAATAAACAAATAAACAAATTGCCCTATCCGTCAGCTTCTTTGTCAATATAATGGAATCGGAGGCCAATATGTGCAGCTTTATTCAGGTCAAGAATAAGTAAATGAATGAAACAACAGCACAGAAAAAAATACAGAAAAAGCTATTTATTATAGAGCCAATTGAATTCTTCGGTGGTCTATCGGTTCTTTTTCTTAAGTTTTTTAAAACAAATATGAGTCGCCTATTACTAAAGCTTCTTCACAGGCGCCGGAATCTATGTTTATGTTAACCCTTGTCCTGCTGAATACATATATGCTACACCCACTACTGATTATCAACCAATCAGATTATTTGAATGCAAATTATTGCAAAAAAAATCACAATCTGAATGGCAAACAATGTAGATCCTGATCAGATGGCTTCGTCAGAAGCCATCTGATCTGGATCTTCATTGTTTGGAAAATAAGGCACATCCGGGCTCAGCAGGACAAGGGTTAAAAGTAAGACACAACTTAACCCGATTTTACACATGGGATATACGCACCCGCCCATCGGGGCTTGGAGAAACAGATTGTGCTGCAAGGTGATCCCGCCGACTGAACATGAATATTGACAAACCGCCTTGAATGTCTAAGCCTGCCCAGGCAAAGTGGTGCGATCTGGCAGACCCTGGCTATAAACCCTAGCGGTATTTTTGGATGGTAGGGCTCGGGATGTCATTTCACACCAATCTAGGCAAAATGACCGAAGTAGTGTTGACGGGGATATAAAACCACAACTCAAACAAAATTAAACATACCGGAAATACCATAATAAGCATCGTAGATATATTTTTCACAAAAACATGTATTTGCCACTGATGTTCAAGACATTACGTACTGATCGCTATTCATTTCGGAATACATTTTCTAGGAACATTCATACTACACATCTGAAACGTTTGTTTTATAAATTATGTACAAATGCGCCAACATAAACACATCTTAAACTTCTTTACGCTGCTATAAGTCATAAACTAATCCGGTAGACTAGGACTTTTTCAGCAATAAGTATGACCCAGAATATTAGTTTTTGGAAACATTCTACGGCCCAGTAAGAACGAAGTGAAGGCAATGATCAGGAATCGATACAATTACCCCACACCCCAATCTAAGACACCAAAGGGGGAAAAAACACCAACATAAAACAACTTCACCATAATTAAGACGTCACAAGCGGAAAGACAACTTTGATTTTCTCATTTTTGATTTTTATTTGAAATGGCAAAACGGCCATCCAAAAATTACAAGAGGACCATGATGGTCCTATATTGCTCACTTGAGCTAACAGATTCAATGTTTCGTTACTGAAGGCCTTATGCTGATGACAAGGTAAAAAAAAAAAAAAAAAAAAAAACAACAACAACAACAACAAAAAAAAAAAAACAGTCATTTTCAACAATCAAGGGGACATAACTCTTTGAGAGATAGATCGACATCACCAATTTACAAACTCATCTGAACTTTCATACCCAACCCACTTATTTATTAGTTTCAGAAAGACCCGATAAAAACTAAAGGCAAGGTCCAAAATAGACATTTTCTGCAAGGACGGGGACATCACTCTATGAGTAATATGCCACCATTGTTAGATTACAAACTCATTAAAGCTTTTATCCATAACTTACTTTAGTGTAAGTTTCCGTAAGATCCGTTTAAAAGTAAGGGGTTTATTGTGATGACAGTGTCAAAAATGGACGTTTTCAGCAATCAAAGGGACATAACTATGTGATAGACTGGCCCGTCCATTTCTAACCGTTGGCATATGCGGTTAACAGGTTCAGTTTGTTCGGATAGTTTGGGTTATTCCGTTTAAACATTGACTAGAACCTATGCGGGAAAGGGTCAGTACCTTTTAGTTTCGTTTATACTAATTTATTTTAGTTCGATTGAGGTCGTTACTTTAGACCACCTGTTCCTCGTGAGAGTAGAATTTGTACCACTTGTGATACAATAGAAAACGAGGAACATTTTTTTACTTTAATGTACGAAAAATTCTGATATAAGAATTAATTTATTTCAGGAATTGAACATTGAATGCCATGGCTTGATTCCAAATACTGACGCATCATTGAAACATTGTCCGCTAAATGAATCCAGTAACTGTAGAGGAGACAAAATATATTTGTGACTTTATAACGGCATCTCGCAGCCTAAGATATTTTGGAATGCTCATTATTATTTCATACCATTTCATCACATTCATCTCGAATTGCATTGTCAATTATCGTATATTGTATACATGTCTTGGAGGACACCGTCTATTATGTCGGTTTTCTAAATAAATAGTGTATCTTGTATCTTGTATCTTGATTGCGATGAAAGCTTCAAGCTTATTGAATCGCCCTCGAACACTCATTCCGGGTGTTTTCACGCGCGCGCGAGAGAGAGGCAGTGGCTTTTACACCACTGCTACCCATTTACACCTGGGTGGAGTGGGGCAGTGTCATAACGTGTCTTGCCCAAGGACACACCTCGATACCGGCGGCCGGATTCGAACGCACAACCTCTCGATCATAAGTCGAACGCGTTAACCTCTGCGCTATCGTGGCTGACAGTACCTTTTCAGTAATGTATTTTCCCATTTGAAGCTGTCCCTAACCGCATCCGTGGCCTAGTGGGTATTTTTTTTATTTGAGGTTTAACGTCCCCGTCCACACTGTATAGGTCATTTTGGAGACGTTGCTTCCAATATTGTTGGCCTTTTTTCCCGACACTGAGATGAAATTACATCTCAAGCCCTTCGCCCTATGAAACCAATAGGGTTTATAAGCATGGACGGTCCGACACGCACCGCTTTGCCTGGGCAGGCTTAGTTTAGGGAAAACTTTTTCCTTTTTGTTTTGGTTTTATGGCCCTTTCAATATTATTTCACTAATTTCGAGGAGATCGTTAATCGGAGGTGGGCGAAAACCGGAGTGCTCCTCTTAGTTCCTCTAAGCGGTTTACCGGTACTCATGTGCGTTCGGTTTCAGCTCTGCGTGGAAGCATCATACAGCCCATCTATTTCTTCAAGCCCCTATGGCTGGGGGCTGTTCCTAGACGGAAAGAGCATGACTCTTCACCTCTAGCTCTCTCACCGATGTAGGTTCGAGCATATCTCGGGTTACATTTGGGACGCTTCTGGAACCGAAGGTCAGGTGATTTTTCTCCAAGCACTCCGGTTTTCGACCAACTCCGATAAACGATCTCCTCGAAATAAGTGAAATAATATTGAAAGGGCCATAAAACCAAAACAAAAAGGAAAAAGGTTTCCCTAAACCCGGACGCATTAGTGGTCGTCCGTAACCCCAACCAGTTATCCGTGCGACTGACCATCCGTCCGTCTACAATAACATAAGTACATGTACCTAGGTACGAAATGGCAAAAACAAAATTACAAAATGACCAAAAAAGTACCAATTGACTATGCTTAAGTCATTCGTAACCACATTGGTCAATTCGTACCTGAAAACGGTACGAAATAACTTGGGCACGAAATGGTTGTTATTGAGTACGAATGACCAAAAAAGAGGTACGAAATGACCAAAATGGTACGAAATGACTAGGGTACGGAACGACGTCGCCTTTACTAATGGCGGAATATTGACCTTTGTTTTAAACAAATCTTGAATAAAATGCGTTGTTAATGTCATATGATAAATAGAATCTTGCATTCGTGTCCTGTATTATTGAATTTATTTAACTTGTTGGAGAAAAGAAATAAAATGCTCGGCAAAGCCTCGCATTTTATCTATTTTCCTCAACTCGTTTAAAAAATTAAATATTACATGAACACTCATGTAAGATCCTCTATTTAGCCTGCGCCCATAATCTTCAGAATATTTGGAACTTGTAACCCTTGTCCTGCAAATGTTTTATTTTTTCACACCCATGGCTGACTCTCATCCATTCAAAATACTTGATACAATTCGTGCAGTTAACAAACAATATAATAAACAATGATCTGGTTGTACACTGTTTGCAAAGGTAGTGAGTGAGTGAGTGTGTTTGAGATTTACGTCCCACCAACAGCTAAGGTCTTACGCTGACGGAACCTCGTTTTAAAGACTCATCCGAAAGTCTGAAGAAGCCCGGGATCGGTTTTATGAGATGAGTATTTTATTCACTACACCACGAGGCCTCCATTTGCAAAGGTAGTGGTTGTCGTGTAAAGCAACATAATGCATGCGTGAACATAGTCTTAAATTACAAGCCTCATCCAGTTACAGGTTCGAGCTGTCACATAATAGTAATACTAGTATATGTATACGAGGGCCATTTCAATAAAAATGTATGCCATTACTTACAATGTCACGTTCTTGATTAATCACCAGAAAACGTACATCCTGCATTGCTGAATACCAATACAGGCACCATTGAACACTGTACACCTGGAGTCTGATAAAGGAATGAATTTCATTTTTACGGATTTTATCGAAGTGTAAACTCCGGCGAAATTCTCACAAACTGCATGAATCTTTATGTATACAACGTAGGTTAACATCTCATTGAGTATACATGTATCAATACAGGCGACTATGTAAATATAATGTTACAATGTTATTAAACAAGTAATTTCGTATTGGCCCAGTTACAGGTCCGAGGTTTGCGGTATTGACCAGAGGCTGAAGGCCGAGGCCAATCCAGCTGACCGAGGACCTGTAACTGGGATAATATGATTAATTATAATCTTATCAACTGAGACAATTAAAAACATGATTATTGATTTTTGACTTCAGCTTAATATCACGAGACCCCAGCTTAACATTTGTTGCCCTCGTGTTAAAACGAATGACATCCAATCAATACAGGATAGTCAATAAATAATAATGTATATAGTTGCAGCGAACCATCGGATATACCAATACATAAACCTATGTAATCAATGTAGATCCAGAATCTCGTTGGGTACCATACCCAAATACAAACACCTTTGTAAATAATTGCAGTTTCAAAGTATCGTAAGCAATAGCAATACATGTACCAATGTAAATACAATAGATCCAGGGTCTCATTGGGTTTGCACGTACCAATACAGACACCCATCTAAATAATGTAGATTCATAGTATCATCAGGTATACCATGCCAAGTCGGGGCTTGAAGAAATAGATGGGCTGCATGATGCTTCCACGCAGAGTTGAAACTGACCCCACACGATACTTGCAAACCGCTTAGAGGATAAAAGCATGCCCAGGCAAAGTGGTGGGTGTCGGACCGTCCATGCTTATAAACCCTATTGGTTTCATTTGGCGACAGGGCTTGAGATGCCATTTCTTCTCAATGTCGTGTAAATGCCCCAAACAATCTCCAAAATGACCTATACAGTGTTGACGGGGGGCGTTAAACCTGAAATCAAACAAATCGTCAGGTATACCAATACAGGAACTACATACGTAAACGCTGTAGATTCAGTTTCATCGGCTTGGCATTAACCAATACAGGTATCCATGTAAATAATGTAGTTTCATAGTACCATTACCATTACAGATACCTATGTAAACATAGCTAGCCGGCCTCGGTAGCTCAGTCGGAAGCGCGTCTGACTGGTGATTAGGAGCTAGCGGGTTCGATACCAGCCGGGGTTGGAAGCATTCTTTCGTGGAGATTGATCATGTAATCTTTTCTACGGTCATTCTCTCCCTTCTGCTGATTCAAGAAGGGCAGTGTGATGATGGTGATGATGATGACGATGATGGTTATAATGATGCTGTTTCTTATGTTTCTGCTGCTGCTGCTGTTGCTGTTGCTGCTGATTATGATGATGATGATGATGGTGGTGGTGCTGATCATTACAGGTACCTATGTATAATAGTAGTATTTTAGTAAATACAGCATTATCTTTATAACGACCCTTCCTACGTTTAGTTCAATGGTGAAATAAAGGCCAGTAAAACGATCTAAAATGGGCCGCGTCAAGCGATTTTGGTACTTATCGCCTATGCGAGCAGCTGCTCGCTCATACAAGCAGTGAATCAAGAGGAACCTTCAGACAGAAAGCCATATCCCTGGCCCCTCTGAATGGCTGGGCATGCGCAGTTGAAATTTTTTATGACGGAATGCTCGAAGACCCAAATTCGCTTGGCGGGGCTCAAATGATCGTTGTCCTCCATTTGGTTTTAGTCTGTGTTTAAGGTTAACTTCATTGGTCATGTGTCATTGTTTTCTAACATGTATAGCGCAACTACCTTAGATATTAACATGCACAATATGCTATTGCCATCACCGATGACACAGATAAGACTCTGCGGAGGTATCCGCGCCGCGTAGGCTTATCAGAGTCTTCTCTGTTCATTCTGAAATTAGATATTTGAGACATTACGAAAACACGCCTATTCAAATACATGTAAGTTGAAAATTTTACCATTAAATACGAAAACTTACAGATTCAAAATTCAGATTTTATTTCATATTTCTGCTAAAAACAATTGAGGGTACTCGTCAGAACCGCCTCTAATGAGTATGGACAATCTATGTTTTTAACAGAAATAAGAAAAAAATATTTACACCCCAGTAAACCTCAGTTTTACTATATTAAAGTGGCGTTTAAGGGGTGTTAAAAATATAAAGGCGTGTTTTCTTGACATAAAGCAAGTGACCACGATTTGCGTAAAATCCGAAGGTTTGTCTGAGATTCGGTGATTAAATATCTCTATTTTAAGGGGAATAATTACGCCTTCAGTGTGTGGGAAGGGGAGGGGGGAACTCCTGCAAAAGTATGTTGTCTGCCATTTCAATAGGGGTCAACTCTTAAAGGCAAAAATTCTCTACTGAGGAGCATTTTTTTTTCCTTTAAGAGTAGACCCCAATTATAGTGGGACAGGGCTTATAGAAAAGCGAACAGGAGGCACCGAAAGTTGTCCGCCTGTGAAAGATCGCGGAAAAATCTGCCAGGTGTTCCTATACCCCTTTAAACAGCTCCAGCAAACCTATTTATACTCGAAGGATGTCCTTTTATATAAGCGTGTGTATCTGTCTGCTGGCTCTGGTGGCATGCAAAGAGGAGATAAACGTAGGAAATATTGAAGGTACGACATTTTATCTTTCTGTATTGCATTGTCTGAAGAGAAAGTATTTTCTACATGTATATATATGTTTGTCTGTCATTACTATAACCATATTTGAGAAATGTTACTGTTTGTTTGTCCTAAGATGACTGATGAGACCGGTTTTAGCTCTGAACTGCCTGTTGCAGATAGAGCAACAGAGGCTAGAGGAAGAACAGAACAGAACAGAACAGAACTTTATTCAGAATCCAGTAGGCTAAAAAGCCCGTGTGGACATAGTACATACATATACAATGGCATTTGGACAGTGTTCCTATGACAAATATGATCTATTAAGTTAATACTAACAATGGAAATAAAATATCTTCATTTCAAATAACACAATCAGTTTAAGCTGTCACACGTTTTGGAGAAGGTGTTTCTTTTTGTAATTTGATAGAGGTAGCATTATATGGCAATATATGTATTAGCAAAACTCATAGTGATTGAGACAGACGATGATCTTGCACTTTCGCAAGCCCACACGACTGCCACAATCCTACTGATTATATCTAATGATCAGGAACCCGCCCCTACCTTACCGAAACGAAATGTAAGGCAGGAGTTTGGGGTACTGATGATGATGATGATGATTTCGTGTTTAACGACGCGTCAACCCTCTTGGTGGGTCATAAGCGTCAGTCGGTTAATGGTTAAACGGCATGAATAATTATGACGATATTAAAAATAACAAGTCAGGAGTTTGGGTACAGTAAAGTGAATAAACACTGCAGCGCATCACGCTAACAAGTCCATGCAATGAGTATCCCCAACCCCACTATATAACCAGAAAAAGCAGGGCATACGGGGCATACACTAAATTCCCCTCTTCCACCCCAGAACACATGCCGCTGGTGCCCGTAAGGACTGCCTCAATTAGGCTGTCCTGACGTCACCCACAACCCATGCTTGGAGCACAAAAGACGGAAACCAGCAAAGATTTTCTGCAGATATTAGTCCATTTTTGAGGTTGGGAAAACAAATGCGGTGTATCCCATTTGTGTATTATCGTATTGGTATATGAATGTAAATTGCATTACATACACCAAGTAAATATTATATAAATAGTACTAATTTTGAAAATACATAGTTTTATATGTTGTTTCGACCCCTATACAACAAGTTTGAACGTTGACTAAATGCGTAAAAAATATAGGTAGATAACTTACGTATGCTCTCAGCGCTTGAATTAAGTAATTCTAAAAACTTAAACATACTAGGTCTGACCCAATAATGTCTTGCAATATATTTTTTCTTAGATCAGTATACAAAGGACATTCTAACACAAAATGATACTCGTCTTCAAGGACACTACAATTCGAACATTTACGATCACTAACTGGAATTGAGTTTGGTTTTACCCATCTTCCAGACTCTATCTCGAGACGATGAGATGCCATCCGTAATCTGCTTAAAGCATTACTGAATTTACCTATATTTATATTATCTAAATATGGCTGTAGTTTGAACTCTGCAAATGTCCTATAAAAGTTTGCCCTTGAAGACTCCCCTAATCTTGCCATCCAGTTTTGGATAAATGTGTCGGTCAATCTTTGTTTAACAGCAGATATGAAATTATTATAATTTCCAACCCCTTGTTGTATCCACACTTCATAGAACCCAAATGATGAAAGAAGGTCGCGTAATAAAGATACCCAGTTTACAGTGTTTGGTTTTGTATCCATATCGTTTTGCATTAATCTATATATTAATTTGACATACTTTCCTTCATCTGCTGATAGAATTTTGAACCAATACTTTATAATCAGTAGATATCTTCTCGTTAGATAATTTGTTCTACCCAGTTCGCCGTATACGAAATCATTTTGTGTAGTTTTCTTAACTCCTAATAAACGTTTACAAAATTGTAAATGCACGCGTTCAATTGCATTACCTTTAATGAACCCCCAAACTTCGCTGCCATAGTTTAAGATAGGTGTAACCAATTTATCAAATAGTTCTAACCTATGTCTTGGAGATAAAAACGTAAACTTATAAAGATATTTATTCATTTTGAAAACTGCTTTTTGTGCTTGCCCCGCAAGAGTATTTTGAGCCTCTGAGAAAGATCCGCCTGCAGTAAAAACTATGCCTAAGTATCTAAATTTTGAAACAATTTCAAGTAGTTCGCCATCATAATAAAAAGCTAAATTACGGGGTAATATACCACCTTTCCTAAATACCATTATTTTAGTCTTAGACACATTTATTTTCAATTTCCATCTTTGACAATAGTCTGATAACATATTCAAGCCTTCTTGTAATTCATCCGCGCTGTTTGCAAAAAGTACAATATCGTCTGCGTACAATAAGAGAAACATTTTAAACATATTAACATCAATCCCTTCTAAGCCAGATAATACCAAGTGTTCTTCAATATCATTAAGAAACATTGAAAACAACAGTGGTGACAAGCACTCTCCTTGTCTAACACCTAACTTACAGTAAAACTCGTTGCCCAATTTGTTACAATATTTGACCCTTGATTTGACTGATGTATACATTGACTTTATGATGTTAAGAATTTTGCCTCTTAAACCGAATTTTATAAGTTTATACCATAGGTTTTCTCGAACTACGTAATCGAAGGCTTTGGTGAAATCGATAAAAGCACAGTATAGCTTTTGGCCGTGATTGAGAAAATGCGATATTAACCCATGAAGTACAAAAATATCATCAGTAGTGCTCATGTTGGCCCGGAAACCTGCTTGGGCTTTTATAAGTACAAAATATTTCTCTGACCATTCTGATAATCTATTATTGACCACCCTAGTAAATAACTTCCCCAGCGCGCTAAGCAAAGTAATACCTGTATAATTTTCCACATCATTTAAGTTTCCTTTCTTGTGAAGCGGGATAATGTAACCTTCAGACCATTCTTCAGGAAAAATGCCAGAGTCGAATACCCTATTAAAAAGATTACAAAGGACTGGGCTAAAATATGTATACCATGTATAAAAAATTCATTTATCAGTTTGTCTGGTCCACCTGCTTTGTTTGATTTCAGCTGTTTTATTGATTTAATAATTTCATGTTGAGAGAGGCTTAAATTTAATTCTTCAAACATTACGGAAAACTCGTTATTTACATATCTTTCATTAAAATATATGACATCTTCGTCTGGAAGGTAAAAAGGATCAGCCGGATTGTTTACTGCTTTAAAATACTCTTCAAAAGATGATAAAGCTATATTTGCGGGCTTGACATGTGCTAGCTCCTTTAACATATTCCAATATAGTTTGGCATTTTTATTTTTTGATATAAAAAAAATTTGTTTGTTTTTTCTTTATCGTATTCGTATTTACAACAACTTAACACCGTTTTATACTCAGACCTAGCCCTGACCATGTTCACTCTATTTTCATCGGTCTTTAACCCCCTGTATTTATCTAACATGCACATAAAATAGTATTTTTCTGTCTGCATTCATCATTGTACCATGGGTTATCATTTTCTTGATTAAATGAAATACTTGCATTATTATGTTTAATCGACTTTTTAAACAGTGGGGTGGCCACGTCATGCAATAAAGTAACGAAATCCGTTACACATGATTGAACCTCTGCTCCGTTTGAACAGGCTGAAATTTTTGTATCTAATTGATGCAACCGTACTTTTGATGATTCTAGATTCAGACGATTTATGTATTCATCTTTTAAATCATTGTTCCATTTGTATTTTTCGGATATACACTCAAAATTCTCCTCAAAATCTTCATGAATTTCTGGTGACCCAAATTCAAAAGAAAAACTGACCAAACAGTGATCGGATAAAATATTTGGTTCTTGTACTTCGAAAGATGTGACAAAATTAAACATTTCTTGCGACCCTAAAACGTAATCTACTAGACTGCTGCCCCGATGACCTACAAATGTATATCGTCCAATGCCATTGTCATTTCCCACCCTCCCATTCATTATTCGTAACCCTGTTTGTTTGCACAGTTCTAATAATAAAAGGCCGTTATTGTTTACGTGACCCGCATCTTCTGAAAACCTTTGCATAAAGCGGTCGGGTGTGTATTCTTCGGGTAAAACGTCCATATTTGCGGGATCGTCATCTGTCACAAAGTCGGGGTTAACGGAGGTGCGGCTATTAAAATCCCCACACATTAAGACGTTCGAATTTCCTTCTGACTTGTTTTCAATAAAAATCAGCGATTCTGTCAACCTATCAAAAATGTTAGTTTCAATTAATGCCTGTCTGCTACTTTCATCAGGTATGACATAGCATAAACAAATGTATAGGTCGTTATCTAAGCATAATACAGATTTGCTAATTTTCACCCACAAGATATCATCATGAGATGTATAAATCAGTGTATCGTTTGAAACCAAATTGTTTCTGAGATATAACACAATACCGCCTGAGTTTCGCTTGCTGCCACTTTTTTTCTCTTGCCTATGTAATACAAAAACCTCAAAATTATCGACAGCTAAGTCTGAAAATTGATCAGTCCAAGTCTCAGTGAGCAGCACAACATCATTGGACTCAAAAATGTTGTGAAATTCTGCCGATTTTAACTTATTAGTACGCTTTGTAACAAGACCCTGGCAGTTTAATAATGCACATTGCAATGTCACCTTCTCCACTGCAAACTAAAACCGCACTGTTGGTGATGCCCTAGGTCTTGCTTTGCGCTGTGCGCGTTTCTGTTCAGCTTCACTGACTCTTTTTGCCTCGTATTCACTGTCATCCCTTCTGATGAGACCTCGCCACTTTGTTCTGTTCTGTGCATTTTGTTCCCAAGACTCTGTTGGAATGTTGAAGTCCAAAGACTTTTAGGGTGCCCTTGTAGCGCTTCGTCTGACCGCTTCGTCTGACCGCCTTGGGAGCGTTTGCTCATTTCTAGTTCTTAGAGAATTTTCTTTGGCAAACGTTCCTCAGGCATTCTGGTAACATGGCCTGTCCATCTTAACTGTGCTAATTTCAGAAGAGTATTTACACTTTGCATCCCTGCCATGTTTCAGACTTCCGTGTCTGGAATCCTGTGTTGCCACTTAATCTTTAATAGCTTTCTATGACAGCTTGTATGGAAGTGATTCAGTCTTTTGGCTTGTCGTTGGTAAACTGTCCATGTTTCACATGCATACAATATTTATGGCAACATCACAGCTCTGTAGACTTTCAGCTTTGTGTTAAGTCGATTCCGCTTCGATCCCAGACACTACCACGTAGTCGGCCAAATGCTGCACTAGCTTTGGCAATCCTGACATTGTCTTCAACATTCACTGTGCACGGATCTTGATAGTTTGCCCCCTAGGTAGGTGAACTTGTCTACTACTTGCAATCTTTGACCTTTCACTGTAATGGTGGGTTCTTTGTAAGGCTTGTCAGGTGCTGGCTGATAGACTACCTCAGTCTTTTTGATGCTGGTTGTGAGGTCATAGCTATCACAGGAGTCAGATACATGATATATACCTTTTTGCATCTCCTCTTCTGTTTAAGCACTTTTTCCCATAACATCGGCAAAGAGAAACTAGTCTAGCACCTCTGTATGCACCTTTAATTTGGCTTGCAACCTTCTGAGATTGAAAAGCTTCCCATCAAAGCGATACCAAATAGGTATGCAATTGTCACCATCCTGGAGAGTATCTATGAGCATGGCAGAAAACATCATGCTGAACAGTGTTTGGAGCATGGCAGAAAACATCATGCTGAACAGTGTTTGGGCTAACACACAGCCTTGCTTGACTTCGTTTGCCACAGGGAATGGATCTGACAACTCCCTATCATTTTGGATCCGTGCAAGCATACCATCGTGGAACTGTCTCACCATTGCTATGAAGTTGGTTGGACAGCCAAACTACACAATGGTCTTCCAAAGGCCCTCAAGACTGACTGTGCTAAATGCTTTGGTAAGGTTAACAAAGGTCATGTATAGGTCCATGCTCTGTTCCTGACATTTCTCATGCAGCTGCTTTGCTGTGAAGATCATGTAAATTGTTCCTCTGTCATTCCTAACCTCACGCTGGCTTTCTGGTAAAACCCTGACTGTTTAAGATGTTCATTCAGTCGGTTAAGTAGGACTCTTGCTAGGACTTTCCAGAAGGTGTATCCATTCCCATTAAGCAAACAGTGTAGACGACGATCAGATCTTATATGATCTGAATCTTCACTTTTCCACAATCTCAAAATTTGGGGTTCCTTCGCATATATCGGTCATCCAGATAAATATTTAACATTTATCCTGCTGTTCATGACAGACCATACCTTTGCAAACAGTGAAGATCCAGTTGCCATCTGATCAGGATCTACACTGTTTGTCCTTAAGTTTATGAATCTCTAGGAATAAATGACATCAAGTAATTGTATTAGTTGGAAGTCCAAAATGTGTGTGGCTAAATTAAACTATTCAGCGGGATAAGGGTCAAATGCGTTTTCCAACATTTGTGAGTCGTCTGTTATTAGGTCTTTTTTAATTCGCGGAACGGCCATTACATCATCAAAAAACACGCCTATATAAATCTAACCCCCTTCAATCCCGCTTTTATATAGTAAAACTGGGGTTTGCACGGGTATAGTCCGGCAGAATAGTGGCTGATTTTGGCTGGACCTGGAAATTGCGTATAAAGTTTTTTTTTTTCTTTGGATTTATGTTGTATAGACATAACCTTTGAAGAATCAGACGGGTACCACCCTGGCACCCTTGAGCGTTTTGAGATATTCAAGATGGCGTCCAAGATGTCATGCGGGTGAAGGTTTGGCTTTATTATCAATTATTTAGGCTAGAAAAATATAGCCGTGCATTCAATTCTTTGATTTTTGTTTTTGTAGAATCGACTTTGGCTTTGTCAAAAAAGATTTATGAATATTTTTACAAGTTCGAATATTTCGGATGGCGTCCAACATGGCTGCCAAATAGAAATTTCTCTAATAAGCAGTGTTCAATTGAACACACAGGTAGAAACAATGCTGATTAAGATGAAAAACAAGTATGTCATATAACGCATCATCTGACAGATTTATATTGCTGGCAAAATATCCAAGCTGTTGCCTAGAATATTTGGATAGGCTCCCAAAATGGCTGCCAAATGAGAATTTCTCGAATGAAATTTACTGTCTTTCTTGTATTGTAACATCCATAGTGCCGACGCATGTATCAAGTTTTATGTACGACTAGACTGTTCATTGCAGCAAGTTATACCGCCTTGGCACGAGCAAAATATTGTGCAACTGAGTCTTGCCTTGTTGCATTTGTAACGTAAGGAAGCACAAGGACTTACACTCTCACACTGACATTTGATCAATTTAAGAATGTCTTCAGGTGCAAGTTGAACACCATCGGGTACAGTTGTTCGCGACAATGATCTGTCAGCTTCATTTCTCAGCCATCCAAAGTTCTCGGGTGCAAGGTCAGGTGGATTTAAATCCAAAGCATGTTTCCAAACAGAAGCTTGTAAATGGGCCCGTTTAACATTTTCGATAAAGGATTCCGTTGTTGGGGGAAGGGATGATATATTCGGAACGGTTTTAGATGACCGTCCGACCTTGTTTTTCCACATTTTTTGTCGTGTTTCGGACATACTTGAACTGTTTTGATAACCATAGCAGGGTTGAAACAAAGGTTGTGGCCTCCTGAACCACCAAGGGCAACTCTGCACTAATATCACCTACTGCATTGAGTTGGAAACCAGATTTCAGGGTCTTAACTACCTTTCTTTTACCTATTCCATAACAACAGGCAACTGTGTCACAACCTGACAGTGCATGGGCTGCTATCAAATCAGGCACAATATCTTTGTTCTTATGTACAGTGTCCCGAATGTCTATAGCAGTCCTATCTCTAATTGGGGATTCCATTACCACAGGTATTGTAAGCTTTTGCTCCTGGTAATGATGTAGCAGTAACACGAATACATCAGTGTCATCTGAAATGACAGAAATACCTTCTGAGTTTCATGGGAAGCAGAAACCATTTGTTGAGCTAAGATGTTATCTGCTTCTTCATGAGATGTTTTGAGGTCTTCTCTCTCAATAACTATACCCTTGTTCAACTCTGTTGGTGTGTCATTTTCCCCTGTTACGACAAGTTTATGTTCAGCTGTGTTCTGTTGACGAAACTCCTCGTCTTGTGTTAGTTCATTACATATTATCTTTATCAATTGCTGTTTGTTTTCAGTCACTGTGAGTACAGCCTTTTGTGCAGGAAGTTGCATCGTCAGATTAAGCTGGTGAACTCTACTGACATTTGTTGACCTTCCTGATCGAGTGATGCTTTTAATACTGTATGGCTTGTACCTGTCGAATACTAAGTAAACATCTCCCTTCTTGAGAAGTTTACTGACATAGTCTTTTAAGTTACTGACATAGTCATTCAGAGTCCCATTACTAGGCCAACGCACCACATAGAGGATTGCTGATCCATCTAGAATGTAGTTTCTTTAATGTTGACTTTGCTGTACAAATTCTCAAGTCACCTGTATCAGTAAACATAGCTGTTGGAACTGGTGCTAACTCATAGCACAATATTTTATCAATATTTACATCACGAGAACTAACTTGAAGTCCGATCACTCTTGTGTATATCAAGTTTGTGTCAAACACCTTTGTTTCACCAACTTTTACGTGTTTCTTGCCTTCAGCTTGAGTGATAACAGTTTTTGATATTTTCTGGTCGAATCCCTCTGGAAGTGACTTTTCAAACTTCTTCATTGCTTCTGATCCGAGTTCAACAGCAAGATCGACATTAACTGATTCGCTAGCTAACTGTCCTGTTGCAATATTGATAATCGTTTCTGGATGCTTCACAGGATCCAGAGGGTCTATGCATAACTCAAGTTGCTTGCGAATACTTTCTCTGTCTTTAGCATCTGCTGTCACTCGACCTCTTCCTTCTTCCTTGTGTTTAGCTTGGCCATCAGACTTATCTGGGCTAGTGATATTTGTAATGTCTTCTTCAAGCCAACTACAGACATGAAGACTGAGTCCCCATATTTTCAAAGTCTCTGGCTTAAGGGTCACACCAATTATGCCCCTCTTACCATGACCATATATCATGAATGTACTTTCTATAAACATATCACTCCATATAGCGTTCCATACACCAGGAATGTGTCTCATCACATGTTCTCCTTTCA
The DNA here is from genome assembly GCA_963580285.1 of Lucinisca nassula. Lineage (NCBI taxonomy): Eukaryota > Metazoa > Mollusca > Bivalvia > Lucinida > Lucinidae > Lucinisca > Lucinisca nassula. The sequence goes on along the minus strand of OY757013.1, from coordinate 186,112,930 downwards.
TGAAATGCTGTAGAATGTGGTGTGGCAATCTCTCCATTGACCGCAGATAATAAACACCATAGCGTGCATAATTGACGTGGCCTGCTGCAAAGAAGTAAGGCAGCATCATACTAACAGCTTTGAGATGAACGGGCCAGTCAGCTTCACGTTCTGCTCTTACATAAATCATCATTATGAACACAGCTTTTATCAGACAGTCAATCCATACCTTTGATGGTTTACTCTGAAGTGCAATTTCTTTAAGAACTTTCATCAAATCATTATAACTGTGCAGTTTTACTTTTTCAAATAGTGACCTTAACATTTCTTCAACCACTAATCGCAATGCCCGCATATTTTGAGGAAACTTCTTTCCAATTAACATTTTCTGGACCCCTCCAAATGTAGTCTCCATGATATCACTTAGCCCACTTTCTGCCATCAAGGTACCAACAGATCCTATAAAGCTCATCAGAAGATGCATCCCACGTGCCTGTTTAATTGTTACTATTGCAAAAATGACACGAGGTCATGAAGAATATGTCTATAAATATTTATTTCCAATTGGACAGATTAACTTGGTCAACATGCATATAGATATACATGTACATGTAAGCGCATTTATTATAAATCACACTAATCATAAGCCACATTTCCCTTTTTGCCCATCTCTGCACATTCTATGAATTCTTTACGCATAGTCTACATGTAGATAGATATCCAATATTATTCCATTCACTTGCAAGCAGGATACTGTTGTAAGCTAACGCTCTTCGTTGTTTTTGGAGACTTATAACAGAAAGCAAGCATGTACTTTCATGTACAATAAATCTCGACACAGCTAGTTGTTAGAGAGGAGAAAATATGCTGAATATAACCTACTTTATTACTAAGCGAAAAGAATATTATTTTGTTCATTTTACGTCCCTGTCACTTTAGAAATGGTACCCGAAAAAGGATGAAATGACAATCCGAGACCCATCGTCTCTTAACTAAGAAATAAGGGTTGGGGTTTTGTTGTAGGACTGTCCGACTCGCACAACTCTAGCATGGTCGGCTTAAAACTTTATAGTGGTAAACCAGCGTCCAGTTTGGGGTACTTTTCAGTCTGGGCTTCATGCCTAGTAATGTTTTAGAATGCCTATAGAATGCGAAAATGCAATTAGACCTTTTCTGGCCGGTGTGTTGTGCCAGATCAAAAAGTATAACTCGTACCAAACTTGCATCTCAGTCTACTAACTATAATAGCGGCAAAGTGTCCAATATATTGCAGCCACCTTGAATGCCATCTACGATGCCTGACTGAGGAACAACACAATATTTATCAATGTTTATAAGTATGAGTTCCAACCATCATGAAACCCCAAACAAATTACATTGCAGGGAGTTTTTGGAGCTGATTTGTTGCGATTATGAGCATTTTATGGTTTTGGAGGCCTTTTCGGACACCTTCCTTTAAAAAGTATCATGTAAAACGACTACCATTTGACAGACAGGTCATCCATGATGCATCTCCTATCAAATCATAAAACAAAATGTAAGTAAATTATCATAATATGGCTGGTATAGTCCATACTATGCTTAAAAACGATATTTTCCCGCCATCTTGGCGGCCATCTTGGATATCTCAAAACGCTCAAGGGTGCCAATGTGGCACCCGTTGGATTCTGTATTGGCAAGGTCTGTCCTTCAAGAATCAGCAAAGAAAAAACTTTATACGGTATTTACAGGTCTTTCAAGAATTCTGCCGGACTAGTAAACCTTATTATGCTTTCTTCTATTGTAAGTTCTCGTTAGAACCGCCTCGATGAGGCTGTTCTAACGAGTACACACAATCCATATTTTGAGCAGGAATAAGAAAATTATCACAAGTTTTCATTTTAAAATTTTCATTTTTTCAGCGGTAAAATTTACAATGTATTTCTATAGGCGTGTTTTAGTAATGTTACATGTGACTGGGATAATAACGCAAACAACCGGTGAAATGGATAAAATTCTTAATTTTGGGTCGATTTTTAAACAGTCGGCCCAAAACTCGTGTAGCGTGTTTCCGATTTCAACGTGGCTTGTTGAACTATGTAACATACATATAAAGAATGTAGTATAATAATTTTCCGATGGGCTGCCTTCGCGGCCACTTGATTAGCTTACAAATGATTGTGTGTGTGTGTGTGTGTGTGTGTGTGTGTGTGTGTGTGTGTGTGAATTCGGGTTTAACGTCGCTTTCAACAATTTTTCAGTCATATCACGACGGTGTCTGGTTGCGACAGGGAGCTCAATGCCCACTTTTATGGTGCTGCCTCACTTAAGTATCATGTCTCAGACACATTACATGATACCACACCCAGTCACATTATCCTGACACTGGGTCGACCAGTCCTAGCTCTACTCCGTAAATTTGAGTGCCAAGCGAGGAGGAGCTATTTCCATTCTTAACGACTTTGTTATGTCGCGGCCCGGGATCGAACCCGTGACCTCCCGTTCCCCGGAGCGGACATGCTACCAACTGGGCTATCGGGACCGGTAAATGATTGGATATATTCGGGCGTATAAAAAATCACCAGAACTGAATCACAAAGGAAATGAAAAGACTCGGCTGGAGCTTCTCTTAGCTACAGCTGAACTTAAAATAATCGTCAACTGAAGACCGGCTGGAGCTTCTCTCAGCTACAGCTGAACACAAGAAATCTAATTGGCTGAGACCCGTTCTCTACTGTCTTCTACTGGTTATCCTCTCCTGCTAGCTATGCTTGCAAGAGAACTCGGATAACTAGTTCGAGACAGTGTTGGCACGAAGTCCCAAGCGAATAATACCTTTAAATCAGTAGTTATTTCTGCGATCTACACACTCTGGTGTCTAGTGGCATACTGACTAATTCGCAGAAGCAACAGTAGTAGTATTAGTAGTAGTAGTAGTAGAGTTCTGGTGTTTTACGTCTCCATGGTCCCACGGACTTTCTCCATAGTGGCACTGCAAGACGACTGACTAATTCGCGCTGATACCGCGCTTTTGATACTCTTGAAACCTGTGACTGATTCCCTGTCGCGTACATATCTATTGATACCTTTAGAAGCTCCGGCCGGTCGCCAATGCTGTTCCGGCATTTATCACTCAACAGACTTGTAAAGCAACTACCGGACCTCGGATAAATGATAATGAAGTAGTTCGATAAGGGAGCTTAACACTAAATATTTTCCATAGGCGACAATAGTAACCTTTTACATGCTCCCACAAAAACTACACATACAAAACTTTTCAAACCTTACTCATTTATAGAGCCATCCTAGCTCAACAAGTTGATGAGAAAAAATCCACATGTTGCCCGTCTCCTTTTCAAGTTATGGTCCGCCATGTTCTTGTTCTTGTTCTTGTTCACTAGATTCTGCCTTTATAGGCACACCTGGTTTTCACCAGTAAAAATCTTCTTGAGTAAAAGTTTATAACATTGATCAATATTTACAGGTTAAAAGCCACGAATGTTTAAAAGTTCATACAGATAAAATACACTATATCTCCTCCACTAATTGTACAGTATAAAATTTGGTAAAAGTTACACACTTTTTCACCGTCAGGACCTTTGGTTGCTTTAGAAGTCTAATACTCTAGCTCAAGTGTGTGTTGCTGGGGCCTGTTTTCGTATCTTTGACTTAGGTACAAGTTCGAATTTTTGATATCTGGTCGAGTGTAATATATAGACAAGGCGCCGGCTATGGAAGTGGAGTAATTCCAGCAGAGTCTTGAGTTTATCATCAGTACTCTTATAACAGTCATTTATAACACTAGCGTCTATGAGTAACTGGACAATACTGATGTCAGCCACCAAGGGAAAGGTGACTATTAGTTCTCGACGTATATTCAAAAAGTCACTTAGGATAGGTTTTCTCACAGTGTCAAGCTCCTTACAGTTGAGTAGGAAGTGTTGTATGGTTTCATTGTCCATTCTACACAACTGACATGTAGGATTTAATTCATTCTGGTTAAACTTGGCTCTATTACTTTGCAGGATATAGGTCCCTGTCAGTATCTTATTTTTCACTGGGATTCTGTAGATGTCTCGATCACTGTAGCTATACGGCTTCGCAGCTGGATGACATTTTCCGACAGTAAAAGTCTTTGACAGATACCGAAGTGATGAATATAACTCTGACTGTGACACTATTTTGTCAGTCCAATATTTATTAACAGCCATATTAAACCGTTTCTTCCATCTGTATTTCCCGAAAGGATTTTCCAGTAGTTCTTCAGCAGTTGGCAGGTCATACATAATTAAAAGTTTTTTCACGGCAATAAACCAACTGTGGCTTTTAAATGTTGTTATTTCCAGCTGTCTCTTAGCAAGACGAATATCAATAGCAGTTTCTGGCAAACGTGTAATATTCCCAAACAGACTAAACATTCTCTTGTGTATCATGGCTTCGGGAGAGGAGATAAACTGCAGGATCCGCGGTTGTACACGGGATTGATAAAATTTGTTTCAACAGTCTTTTATATTGAACATCTAAGGTTGACAGTGCTTTTCCAGTTTTTACATGTTTACATGCAGATTCGCAGAGAATACAAGCCGGCTTTTTAAAGGAGAGGTGACAATATAAACTCAGCAACAATTTCTTTGAACTTGCAGATATAATTATAAAACACACATCATTTTATTTCCTTATAAATATCCTTTTCTCACAATGAAATGAAACATGGGATATTTATCCAATGGAAATAAAAATCAAAAATGAGTTCCTTTGAGAGCAATGAAAACATTCATAAGAAAGAAACATTCATAAGAAAGAAGATGGGTCATACTACGTAGTTTCGGCTAATAAAGCCTCATCAGTGACCCTGTAATGATCCGGCAAAGAAAGCCAGACGAAAATACTGCAATTTTGCGAATTTCGAATAGGTAGTCGATTCAAAGACTGATATAAATCAAAATGGGGCCAAAAAATTAAAAACCTGTCTAGAATAGGAGTCTAAACCAATAATTTATTTCTGTTTTCTCAGAATATTCACGCTGATCCCAAAGGACCAAAAGTAAAATATAAACTGCACTATGGTTGATGTACGGGGAGACTTTTTACGGCCGCCACACGGCACAACACCAGCTGCAGTGAAGGCAAATAAAAATCAAAATTGAGTTCCTTTGAGAGCAATGAAAACATTTATAAGAAAGAAGATGGGTCATACTACGTAGTTTCGGCTAATAAAGCCTCATCAGTGACCCTGTAATGATCCGGCAAAGAAAGCCAGAGGAAAATACTGCAATTTTGCGAATTTCGAATAGGCAGTCGATTCAAAGACTGATGTAAATCAAAATGGGGCCAAAAAATTAAAAACCTGTCTAGAATAGAAGCCTGCCTGGTAGTTAGACTGCAACTAAAAGCTCTGTCCCAAAGTGATAAAATCCAGTACCTCCCGTATTTAGTGCAAAGCTACCTATACCAAACCCTTATTGTCTTTATGATCCATCAAAAGCATTGTAAAATAGAAATTTAGATCATATCTAATAATTTAAGCATGCAAAATAAATGTTCAGTGGCAAAGAATCTTTGAAAGTTGCGAAAAAGTTATCGCTTTCAGATTCTACAATGAAAGCCAAACAAACCATATTTTGTGAAAAAGCGCAAAATTTACCTCTTTCTGGAATGGAACCCAGACACCGGCTTGCATCAGTGGTTCTTCTCCTATGTCTTTGGAACACTTCAATCCTAAAATGCACTAAATTATGCCTTAATAGCATACCAACTGGTGTTTATGGCTGATGTCACACCTATACCCCCTATTTTATGTAAAAATGGCATTTGTAGGATATTTTGATGATAAACTTTGACAAAAATGATTATAAATGCCTTAATACCATGTGAAACAGCGGATACATATCTGTTCAGATCCTTTAACATGATCTAATCAATTAGTACCAATAATAGATGAGAAAACTTATCGCGATATTGCAGCAGAGACAATTTTGAAGTTTTGCTTTGGCTAGAGACCAAGGCCATAAACCATGTAACCTTACTGTTAAATTCCAGATGGAGTAGATTCCTGCTCTTGTGTATCCGGTTATACACTTACTGTAAGCTTTTTTTCCAAAACAAACCCAATAACAATTGATTAACATGGCTTTAAATTACCTCCTTCCCCCCCCCCCCCCCCCAATGCACAGATCAGAAGCAAAAACTGATCAAATACACCAAGTAAGCCTTAATTACCACTAACCTTACACTTTTACAGTATCTGTGGCAAACCACATGCCAGGAATATCCATTTATTGATACAGAATTGGATAGAACCTACCAATGTGTGAAAATATGATGTAATGACTGAAAACTGGAGTGAGTGGCTATTTTTTTCTACTTTTGGTATAGGGAGCTTAACACTATATATTTACCATAGGCGACAATAGTAACCTTTGACATGCTCCCACAAAAACTACACAGACAAAACTTTTCAAACCTTACTCATTTATAGAGCCATCCTAGCTCAACAAGTTGATGAGAAAAAATCTACATGTTGCCTGTCTCCTTTTCAAGTTATGGTCCGCCATGTTTGTTTACATGCAGATTCGCAGTGAATACAAGCCGGCTTTTTAAAGGAGAGGTGACAATATAAAATCAGCAACAATTTCTTTGAGCTTGCAGATATAATTATAAAACACACATCATTTTATTTCCTTATAACTATCCTTTTCTCACATTGAAATGAAACATGGGATATTTATCCAATGGAAGCCTGCCTGGTAGTTAGACTGCAACTAAAAGCTCTGTCCCAAAGTGATAAAATCCAGTACCTCCCGTATTTAGTGCAAAGCTACCATAACGAACCTGGTAAACCAAGTGGTTAACCAAAGTGTGATCGAACTCAGTCTGCTAGCATGGCGGGAAAGTCGTGACGTCACTCTGGTCAACCAGACTAAAGCGTTGGTTTCTCTGGTAAACCGGATACATGATGACGGCGAAAAGTAAGAGAATATGTTGGACCAAGGAAACTACACATTTTAAGTGCTGTTAAAGCATATTTATTTGTAAAAATATGTAAAATATGCACAAAATGGAAGATAGAATCGGCACTGCTATTTCTGCAGTGTTCAAAATGGTGATCTTCCTCGTCGTCCGAAAAAATTCAATTGGAACATGGGGGCTGCCATGTTTGTTTACCAAATGTCTACCAGAGGTCGTTCGATCACACTGGTGAATGAACATGCGCACTTTGACTTCCGCTATCATAGTATGGTAGATGATCGAATTGCCTCAGTAAAACATTAATGTTTGGGCCGTTTAGAATAGATTTCGGCATATTCAATGCTGTCTGCATTTTATTTAATAACGTTACATTTTGATAACTTACCCGTGCGACATACTATATTTTTCACATCTCAAATATGGCTACTTTGCTGATGAAAGTCCGTGATATTTTTCTTATAAATGCTCAAAACATAGATTGTGGGTGCTCGTTAGAAATAATATATAGGCCTCCCCACTTAAACCCCAGTTTTCTCTATATGAAGTGGGGTTTAGTGGGGTCATCATTTCACGGACATGTTCACGTGATGAATGATGTAAGTATTAAAAGCATGGAATGATATATCTATTTACTAAAAAAAACGAAGTGCAAATCAAGCTCTTTTGAAACGAACAGAATAGAATAGAATAAAACCGGTAACATTACGTGGGCGACTGCTATCACTAAACTGGAACAAGCGCGTGCGTGTATGCTGTTGGTCGGGGTGGGGGTTAGAAATTTGTGCAAAAGATGAGTTGTAACGATGGCATTGTTTTAACTTGTTTGGTAAATATACATCTTGTTTGCAGAATCGTCGCGCTATGCGTTTGGTGGTTTGGCTGATGCCGAGGGACCTGGGCTTAATGGTGAGTTTCACAATATCAATCTTGATACAGGCAAGTAGTATAGTGATGGTCTGTATTAGTTCTGGAATTTTACCCCAATTGGTCATCACGTTATCATGTCCGAGCACGGTAAAATAGTGTTAATTTGGCGTAAAGGCAGAATGAAGTTTACACTAAAACTCTTGTGAACTCGAACTCTACGCTGGTCTAGTGGATACGATTTTATTTGATTTGTGGTTTAACGTCCCTGTCAACACTATATAGGTCATTTTAGAGACGTTGCTTCCAATTTTATGGGACTTTTACCCGATATTGAGATGAAATAACATCTCAAGCCCAGCCGCACAATGAAAAAATAAGTTTTTAAGTAAGCATGGACGGTCCGAGTCACATCGCTTTAGATCCTCTAAGTGGTTTATCAGTACCCGTGCGCTGTCAGCTTCAGCTCTAAGTGGAAGTATCATGCAGCCCATCTATTTCTTCAAGCCCCGGTGGGCGTGACCGTCCAGTGGATAAGAGTGCTGACGTTTGATCATAAGGACTCTCATCGCTGTGGGTTCGAGCCTGACTCGGGTCACATGAGAAACGCACAGTTCTGCAAAGGAAGACCAGGTACTTTTCTCCGTGTACCCCGGTTTTCGCCCACCTCTAATTAGGCGTAAAAATAGCTGTGTTTCTACTAACATGCCGAAAAACTGAAAAAATTTGGTCGGTAGGTACACGTAGGATAAACTTTTTTTTTTATTACATGTATTTTTTTTTCTCCCGAAAACATAAAACCAAAAAAAAAACAGGGTTGGGCCTGTATATTAGGGACAAAAAATAAGGGAACCCCCAAATTCAAATAGAAAGAAGCGAAACTTCAATGTCATAGGGAAGGTTTATATGCAAATGGGGTCAATATCTGGTCCATGGACCACGAGCATTGATGCACGCACGACACCTTCTGGGCATGCTAGTGATTGTGCGACGGATTATCTCCCTTCGTATCCGTTGCCATTCTTCTTGCAATGCTGGGCCAAGCTGTTGCAGTTTTTTACAACGCTGCGGTCTGTTGCACACGCGGCGACACAAGACATCCCAAATGTGCTCAATCGGCGGCATATCAGGAGATTTGGCTGGCCACGACAATGTCCTTACACCTTGTTGTCTCAGAAATTCGACGGTAACACGAGCTCGATGTGGGCGTGCGTGGTCGTCTTGGAATTTGGTATACGTAACGCTAGCCAGTCAAGTTACCATGATCGTTCAAGGTAACTTGACTGGCCAGCGTTACTTAGACCAAATTTTACGCCCAGTGATTGTCCGTCCCATTCGCCCGGCGCATAGGTGGGAACTACGAGTTCCAAGACGACAACGAGACAACAAGGTGTAAGGACACAATTTATGTTTAAAAACGAATTCATAAACAACCTAATGGGAAATGCAACTTTTTACATTAGCTAAGCATTTCAATTAAAAATGGTAAATGATACCATTTAAAAAGGTTGTCAGTATATAATAAACTCTACACTAATGGAGAAAGTAAATACACATATATACCGCATAGTGTAAATGTCATTGTGATGTAGCCAGTCTTAATAATTGGTGCAATGTAACACCGATTTCGCAATGGAAAAGTTTCCTTCAAAACATTATGGTACATTTACATCAGTATTGAAGATTAGTTATACTATGGTGTACACTTTCCTTCGATCTTCGCCTGGTAAATTACACATTATCTGGAAGCTATTTGGTGAAATGTTACCGAGTAGTCAATGGAAATAACTCACACTCACATCGGAGGCAGCTCAGTTATGGTGTAATGTTTCCTTTCATTTTACACCGTGACACATACAACTTTTGCGAATCAGATTTAAAATGTTGTATTTTACGTGTTTGTTTGATTATGTCCCCGTCAGTTCAATCAGCAAATAAAGATCGTGTTCACGGCGTCTGGCGACTATGTACGTAACGTCATACCCACCAGTAATTTTTACTGACCGTTCCAAGTCGGTGCCTTGGTTCCTTCATGTTTTGTGTTGGTTGTTCTGATTCTTTCCCTAATAATATATCATGTTTTACGTTGATTATTCTGATCCTTCCCCCTTTTTGGTTGTTCATTTTTAGTTACGTTTGTCCTTCCAGTTTAATATTTGTCATGTTGGTAATTCTGATTCTTTCCCCAATTATATATATATATATATTTATATAAAAGAAAACCAACTAAAAGTCTTTTATTTTGCCGGACGTTTCAACCGGAACCCCGGTCTTCTTCGGCGACATATCAGATATAGATACAATTATATATATATATATATGAAAATCAGAGAAAAGCACGATAAAGGCAATGAAATAGACAAATGAATTAGCGCACAAAAATCGGTCGCACCGCAACCGGGACTCGAACCACGGATCTCCTGCATTCCGGGCAGTCGTGCTAACCATTACACCACCGCGGCCTTCCGACCTTGTACGCCAATTTTAACATTTATAAACCTTTAACGTCATTAGCCCTATTTAGAGACCTTTTATTTACCGCCATAGGCGACCCTGTCATTTTCGATTCTTTTTTTAACCTACGGACGGCGGCCATTTTATTCTATTTATTTATTTATTTATTAGATTTACAAATGTTCTACTGTATCAGAGTAATTATATGAAAATCAAAGTAAAGCACGATACAGACAATGAAATATATATATTGCGCTTTTTTGTTAGGTTGGTATATTCTGAGTCACCACCTGTTTGGGAAGGAGCTGCTGACTCGGTTTGCCAGCTGTCCGTTATGTATACTGTCATCACTCCATGTTTCGACTTCTTTTCCCAGTGATATTGTGGGAAGAATTATGGATCTGGTTGTATCAGTTCCCGATCGTTTCTCTTTTTTAATGTTGGTACATACACAGATTTGGAATGAAATTTAGATCAGTGGATGGACTATATGATGACACGAATGATACATGTATGTCTCTGTTTTACAGACAACTTTGATTTTATTTGTGATTTATAAACTCACAGATTTGAACGAAAGTTACTAGAGAACTGTAAATGATATGTTTACCATAAAGCTTTATCCAAAAAGTAGTGGTGACGACCCCTGCGACCAAAAGGTGCCAAGATGACGTCATCATTTTATGTTTAATGGACAGATGGTCAATGCCAGTTTTCGGAGATATAAAACATATCCTGCAGTTCAGGTTACTTTTCCATCAAATACGAGGGTAGGCTGAAAATAACTGAGCCTGACCAAGATCCAATGGTTTGTCCATGCTGAAAGTGCCTTATTTTTCAACATAGTCTCCATTCTGTCCACACACTTCCTCCAGCGATGCTGGAGTCCTTGGATCCCAGTAGTATAGAAGGTCTCATCTTGGTCCCTGAAAAACTCCTCCACAGCAGCTATCACCTCCTCGTCTGACCGATAATGCTGCCCAGCCTAGTATTTTTTCATGTCCGGAAACAGGAAATAATCTGATGGAGCTAGATCAGGTGAATACGGAGGGTGATCGACAAGTGTGAAGCCACAGTCATGCACAGCAGCCATTGCGACAACCGATTTATGAGCAGGCGCATTGTCCTGATGGAACAAGACCCCTTTTGTCAATTTTCTGGGTCGTTTAGCCTTAATTGCTCGTATGTAGGAAAGATCAGGGAGAAATCTGTTTTGGTCTATAAAAGTTCTAATCAAGTTTTATATTAATTGAAATCCGGACGTTTTCGTGCTTCAAAGTAGAAGTAAAACAAAGATCAGGAATCGATACAATTAACTTACTCCACCCATCAAAGACACCAAAGGGAAAGAAACACAAACATGAAGCGACCAGACCATAATGGAAACCTAAACAAATGAAGGCCATAAGGACAGTTACTTTCCCACAAAATGGCCAAATGGCCATCCAAAATAAAAAGACGCAAGTGATATTCGCAGTAAGTAACAGACAACAACATAAATAAACCGCCACAGAAGAACCGCCTTGGAACGGTCAGTGGAAAGAATTCCACTTGGGGGCTTAAATCGATTTAACATGGTCATAATCCTCGCCCTTACCTCTGTCGCGGTATACACTAATTTTGTTTAGTTCGCATGAAGGCTTGTTACGTAGTGGGGTACCAAGGCCCCCGCCCATAGGGGCTGAAGAAATATATGGGCTGCATGATGCTTCCACGCAGAGCTGATTCTGGCCCGCACACTAGTACTGGTAAACCGTTTAGAGGACCTAAGCCTGTCCAGGAACCGCGGTGCGAGGCGGACCGTCCATGCTAATAAACCCTATTGGTTTCATCGGGCGACAGGGCTTGAGATGTCATTTCATCTCAATGTCGGGTAAAAGTCCCACAAAATTGGAAGCAACGTCTCCAAAATGACCTTTACAGTGTTGACGGGGACGTTAAACCTCAAATCAAACAAACAAACAAACCATAGACCTATGTCGTATAGTGTTCTTGTTTAGTACTTCGCTTTTAACACAATAAAATAAAGTCTTTCAAAATTTTCTAAGTTTTAATATTCATTTCATTTCATTTCCGCGAAAACCCCAAAAGTTGTATCAGATTAATTTCAATCACATACTTTCAAAAATGAGATCTTGTCAAGCCAGCTCTGATCTCGCTAAATAGTAAAATACATCCAACTAACGTGTTCAAAACTTGACCTTATATATGTTCTCAGAGCATTTCTAACATTTTACAATTCACGTATACACCCTTATTATTTGTGCAAACGTCAATCATACTGCATATTTTCAGGACGCTACCACGCAATTATTTAAAGGTTATTGTTTTCCAAAATTCCTTTAAAAGCTTACTGCACATGTTTGATTGACTTAACATTAAAACACACCCCCCTATAACTGACATAAACCATAATATATACTCGGGTGATAGGCATATGTATATACAAATACCCCTTTTTGAGTGGCATATCCGTATACATTTTATAATTATGTAAGTTTTGTTTACTGCACCTGCTTGTCTCTAGAAACTGATAAACACCGGGTGGTTACTGCGTAATCACATATTTCATATGTCAAATGACGATTTGAACTCAGTCCAATTTACTTGAATGACTGCCAATATAAACAAGACATGTAAATCAAGTTTAAAGAGTACAATGCATCATTTTATAGCATGTTAGTAAAAACCAATATTTTATAGAAAGAAAGATTCTTAATTAAGCTTTAACAGTTTAGATAGCAAAATAACTCTTAATATGATATGCCTTTACGACCCACCAACACTATAGATCATACAAGGCTAGTTTCTTACGGCCCTTCAACATTATATGTCATACATGTTATACATGTTATATGCTCAGAGAACGACTATGTTATATACCTCCCCTTTTTATAATAAATTAATTGTCTTAAACAGGAAAATTAATTTATAATCATAAAGAGCATATCTAAGATAAGATATGTCCAGTTGATCACGTTAGTAAACAACTTAAGTATTTGCTTCATAAACAACAAGCTTCTAATATATGACACATTCAAACAAAAATATAATCTTTTACCAATACATGTGTGACTAGGATTATTAATACCGAAGCTTGATATATAAATTCACATTTAGATCAACACCCTTTCTTAAAATGACCAGGATATTTCTCTTAATGTGACTAGGATTATCCAACATATGCATACGCATAAACACATTGTAAAATGTCACTAAACTAAGTTACTCTGTGTAAACATACTGACACTTACGTTTTCATGTCTCTTTTCTAAAGTTAACACTTTAGTCCATGAGTCCTCTGAAAACATGTAATTTAAAAACACACACGAATAACACAACACTATAAAATTAATACACTAATAAGAATAAAGTTTTTGTCCATTTAAACATCTTCCCTCGGCGGTGTTGGCGTTGGTATAGGATATATAGGTACCATATCTTTTGGAATCAAAACCTTGTCGTCCTCCGATAATGGCTTTGTGTCAGCATTTATCACCATATGCACTGGGTATGGTTGCTTCTTCTCCTCCTCCCGTTCACCATAATATGACTGCATGACTGTAACATCCGACTGTAAAGAAATTATGTTTAAATGTTCAAACCCTACTCTTATTTAAAATCTTCACCTATGCGCACCTTAAGGGTAACACAAAGGATTTTACACAAACTTAAAAGTTAATAAAATGTCAATCTTTGCCAATGCATGACCTTAAGGGTCATACAAAGTACATAAATACATGTCCACATAACAGTATCTCTTACTGTTAAAATAACCAGGATTAATTCATGTGACCTGGATTCACTAACAAACTAACAACTATAACGACGAGGATCCTCTATATACATGTAGAGATCACTGCCGCTTAGGATAATCTGTTGTCACATCCTAGGACACAGGCCAAGCGAGTGATGCATCCGTCCGCTTGAAGGGTTTCTGTCCTTCAGAACTGTAATCAACGTTCCTTTTATCTAGCATAGCGGACATCCCTATCTTTTCACAACCACCATGTGAAGGAGAACATTTTACATTCACATTCTCAAGGTCATGCATATTAGCCTGCCGTTTACCAATTATTTGGCCCAAATTACTTTTATGTCTGACTATACATACTATACTAATTATTATAAATGACAACGCGGCTACAATTACAAAAGCATATGTCCAATGGTTTGTACCTTTCTTATCATCTACCTGTACCGTTTTATATGCTCTTGTTTCGCGAAGAAAACTTTGCAATGGAATCTCTTTCAAGCCTCTAAAATGCGATGGAATATTAATTGACTTTAATTTGTCAAGTTCAGCTTTTGATGGTCGCTTAATGTTTGTATTTCTTTCCCTTTGGTGTCTTTTATGGGTGGAGTTAGTTAATGGTATCAATTCCTAATCTTTGTTTTACTTCTACTTTGAATTGTTCCAAATGGAAAACTGTGAAATATTATGCAGTGACAACAAAGCTTGTAACGGATCAAAGGCAGTTTGTTTATCAAAATATTCAGGCAGCTGTAAGTATTTATTATAAGCTCTGCAAGTGTTATTTAACTTTAAAATGTCAAATGGAGATTTAATTTTAATGTCACTGACTCTATGTTTATTCAACTGACAGTTAACTCTAAACATTAATGGTTTATCAGTCACAATTATCCACACACCTGAAAACATGTATTTTGTGGTTGGCAAAACCTGATCTAAAATAATAACTTGTTTACACGATGTTTTAATGTCATGCATATTCTGTGTAAATAATGCCATAACACAAAACTTATTAATGTTTGTTTGATAGTACGCAGTCTCTGGATTACAAAACTGCAAATAATATGTATTACATGTTTGATAAGTATTTTCAGACAGCAATGAAAATTTTGATCTGTCTTTTGAAACCAACAGCAATTCAGGTTCAAGGCTATATTTTACCAAGCTATTTGTGTTATTTAATGGTAAAGGTAAGTTGTGTACCTTATACACTTCATATTCTTCTTTTGTATTAATTAATGGCATTTTTAAAACAATTCTAATTTCATTATTTTCTAAATATGTTATACATGTCAAAGTCTTATAAAAATACCAAATATCTTTTCGAGGATTTCTTGGCAACTCAAAGTTGTTTGGAAGTTTTGATTCGACTTCGACCGGTAACATCTTAAGATTTCGTGGTGAAATCGTAGATGTTGATAAATGATGCATAGATAACATATTCTATCTTCTGATACTGCGTCGGTCACATTTGACCATTACCGCAGGTGTATATTACATACACTCCAGGTTTTGCAGGATGAAAGCCTACACAGTAATCATGTAATTACGGTAGGGATCTTTAACCTGCACAGGGGATGGTTCTCCCTGCACAGGGGGCCTCCAGTTAACGTCCCGATCCGAAGGACGGTGCACTTTATGACATTCATCCCTGCAAATGATGCCAATGGAGCGTGTTCGGACACCGAAATTTTATCGCCGCTGCCGGGGATCGAACCCGGGACCTCTAGCATCAGAGGCAAGTGCACTAACCACTGAGCTATCACGCTCCACTTTAATATTAAGTTCTGCTTTTAGACTTTCAAGATAAGTCATACCATCTTGAGTTGTTAATCTTATCTCATCAAGAATTAATTGAAATTGTAAATATGTATGTATGAACTGTTCAAGTCTTACAAACTTCTTTTCAAAAGTTTCTTGCAATCTCATGATTGACCTATCTAGCTTTTGAACGACTATAATTAAATCCATTATAGACCTCCTATTTTCTGCTACTTGCATTCTTGTCAAATTTAAAACAGATAAACTTACATCTAAGTCATGTATAATTTGTTCTTGATTGCTTGCCAGATTCCTTATATTTCTGTTTATGTTATCAAGGTCGTCTTCCGAAACTGTACCGAATAAAGAACTTATTAACTGACCAGTGATTGGAAGAAGTGACCTTTGGCCTCTTTTATTTAATGCGAGTGATTTGTATTCCTCAAACTGACTAAATAAATCAGTATACGAAACAGTTAATATATCTACCTCAACATGTAAACTCTTTAAAAGTTTCTACATAACCTGTAAGGTTAGAGCTTTGGTAGATATCTGTGATTGCTTTCACAATACTGTCTGTACGTTCAAGATCATTACTGATCTGATTAATAAGGGTTTCAAACGGTCTTAAGTCATGTATAAATGTCACAGACCAGTGCGCGTCATTTATAAAAAATCACATTAGTCTTCTGAAAACAACATTTTCAGACGTAAATAAGCCAAAAGAATGGCTAATAAGCAATGACCAAAAGAAATATGTAAAATACACTATGTTCATCTGAAATGAACAAGTAAAACACATTTTACTATTTACAAAAATTAAACTTCAACTGCATACACAGAAGAAACGAGGTCTCTTATAAAATATTTGATATTAACCTCAATAACTGTTTCACGCCACTACTGTTGTTTTGTGACTGTTTTGTTTTTCTTTTCACTGTCCTACGAACTTTCCTAGGCAGCTTGATCTCATTGATGGACATCTTATCAACATCAGAATCAAGTGCACAAGAATTATCTGAAGCGTAGATTTCAGTTTCGCCGGAGTATGGATCTATTTCATAGTGTCTCTCATCATCACAATCCATACCCCTAGCTGATTCCTCATCGCTAATATTCTTATAATTACGTACTCTACTCTGAAGACGATTTCTAAGTTCCATTAAGGGAATGTCTGATTCATTGTCAGAGTTCTCTCTTTCCCTTCTATACCTTTTAACTAATTTCGCTAACGGAAGATTCTCATCCGAATCAGAGTCAGAATCTGAAGATGTCTGAGGTGGTAAAACATAAGCTGCATCTCTCAACCTACGACTGTTTTCATCCTTGGAAATTTGCCAATCATCAACATTTGCCAATCTTAACATTTCTGCAGGAACTTTACTAGTCGAACCGTCTAACTGATTCTTAATTACATAAGTTACAGGACCTTTCTTTTCTAAAATCCTATAATATGGCTTCCATTTAAGATCTAGCTTTCCTTTTCTTTGATTGATTCTATAATAAACTGGATCACCAACTTCATAAGTTACAGCTTTACTTTTCTTATCTGCATATTTAGCTTGTCTTTTCTTAGCCTTTTGTAAGTTATTTCTTACAGTCACAAATGATTTGTGCTGTTCTTGAAAAGCAATTTGATGTGATTCTTCACCCAAATATTTTCTCCTAGGTTTCATGATATTATCTATAGGTAAGACAACATCTCTGTTATAAAGCAGATAGAAGGGAGAAAACTTTGAAGATTCACTTACATTGAATCGTATTGCTGCCAAAGCTTGGTTAAGAAACAAATCCCAAGTTTTTTTTATTATCTGCAACTCTTTTCGACAATATATCATGCAAAATTCTATGAAATCTGTCTACCTTCGCATTACTTTGTGGGTGATATACACTTGTCAAAATATGATATATCTTCAGATTCTCAAAAGTTTCCTTGACAATTTTGTTGACATTTTCTGTCCCGTTATCTGACACGATTTGTAGCATGCTACCAAATCTAGGGAATATTTCTTCAATCAACAACTGAGCTACTGTATCAACAGTTTTGTCTGGTACAGCAAAAGCTTCTGGCCAATCAGAATACCAGTCTACAAAAGCAAAAATATACTTGGTACCTGATAAAGTTGTTGGATATGGTCCAGAAAGATCTAGGCTAACTTTTGCCATAGGATATGAGGGAATATCCGTTTCTTGTAAAGGTTGGCTGATTTTCTGTAAAGATCTTGTCTGACAAATTGTACACTCAGCTACATACTTATTCAAACCTTTGAATAAGTTTGGCCAATAATATTTTCTACGAACAGAATCAAAAGTTTTCTGTACACCCATGTGCCCATTCTGATCATGGTGCTGTTGAATGATAAACACTATGAGATGTTTTGGAACAAATAATCTCAAATATGGATCATCATCTACATTGGATATATAATAAACTAGATCATCTATCACAAGATAGTGCTCCTGAACATCTTTGCTCTCATTACCATTCAAAATCATTGAAATGTCATCATCCCTACTCTGTTCAACAACTATGTCAAAACCACTTTTGGTAAAATCTGACAAATCACACTTCTCTAACGATTCATCGTTTGGCAATTTACAACTAGCAAAAGCTTTGGGATCAAACTGATTTGAATCTAAAACATTGACCTCATAAAAGTTTTTATTAACATCAATGACATTTTGTTCCTCACTGTCTTCACAACTCTGATATACATTGTCTTTTTGTGCATTGACATTGCCTGGGTGTCTCGAAAGTAGGTCAGCAGAAGTGTTTGTTGCACCACTAATATATTCAATACTGCAGTTATATCCTGCCATACTCAAAGCCTAAATTTGAATCTTCTTATTCTGCATAGGCGATTCAAGAAGATATTTCAATGGTTTATGATCAGTTTTAATAACAAACTGAGCATTGTGCAAATAATAATCTAATTTCTGAAGTAAAAAATGAATAGCATACGCCTCTATTTCAACCACTGACCATTTGCACTGTGATTAACTAAGTTTATGAGACAAATAATAGATTGGTTTCTCTTCACCATCATATTCCTGTGTAAGGCATGCCCCTATACAAGTATCACTAGCATCTGTATAAAGAGTAAAAGGTTTTTTTGAATCTGGATATGCTAAAAGTGGAACAGAAGTCAAGCTTTCATCATAGTGTAGATTATATTTTCTTGTCCTTTGGGATCATTTATTCCATTGTGGAATTTTGAAAATATCCGAGGGTCACTGATGAGGCCTAATTGGCCGAAACCAGCTAGTCTGGCCCAGAAAACATGTACATTCCATATTTTTCACTTCTGTAGTGTATTCCTTGCTTCCAAAGGATAACCCTTTATAGAACATATTGTTTAGATATTCAAACGCTTTCTGATGTGTCTCAAACCATTTGTAATGAGCATACGTCCTAGTTAAAGCTATAATTAGTTCAGCTATCTGAGAGAAGTTTGGTATAAATCTCCTGTAATATGAACGCATCCCAATAAAAGATCTGACTTCTCTAACACAAGTTGGAACTGGTAAAGATCGAATTGCTTCAACCTTCTTTTCATCTGGTTGAATTCCATTTTCACTAATTACGAAGCCAAGGTAATTTGTTTCTAATTTAAGAAAACTACATTTCTTAAGTTTCCATCGGAGTCTAACTGTTGGTTTTCTTTTGCTCCAGCATTTCAGTGGTTTCTTGCTGTCGAGTCCTCACCGTTGTCTCACCTCTGTGGTTCTTTGATTTTTTGTGTTCACGGAGATGTTGCACTGATGAGTTAGGAGGCCTTCATGCGGACTGAACAAATTATTTGTCTAAATCGCGACGGAAGTAAGGGCGAGGATTGTGGCCACGTAAAATCGATTTAAGCCCCCCAGTGGAAATCATTCCACTGACCGTTCCAATGCGGTTCTTCTGTGGCGGTTTATTTATGGTGTTGTTTGTTACTTAATGTGTGCATCACTTGTGACTTTTTATTTTGGATGGTCATATGGCCATTTTGTGGGAAAGTAACTGTCCTTATGGCCTTCCTTTGTTTAGGTTTCCATTATGGTCTGGTCGCTTAATGTTTGTGTTTCTTTCCCTTTGGTGTCTTTGATGGGTGGAGTAAGTTAATTGTATCGATTCCTGATCTTTGTTTTACTTCTACTTTTAAACTGTGCTGTCTGAACTTGCCAAAAATAATATCAAAATGTTTCAAGTGTTCTTCCAAAGTTGTACTGAAAACTAAGATATCATCTAAGTATGCTGTTGCAAAGTGATTACGCTCCTGTAACACAATAGGCATATGTTCCTGGAAGACAGCTGGAGCGTTAGAAAGGCCAAAGGGCATAACATTGAACTCAAATAACCCTTTGTGGCATGCAAAAGCTGTTTTCTCTTTATCTTTCTCATCCATGGCAACCTGCCAATAAACACTCTTGAGATCTAAGGAACTAAAGTATTTTGCTTTACCCAACAATGCTAAAATGCCAATTATCAACGGTAAAGGATATGAGTTTTTCTTTGAGATTTGATTAAGCTTTCTTAAGTCTACACAATATCTTTTACTACCATCCTTTTTGTCAACAATAACAACAGGAAATGACCAAGGGGATCGAGATCTTCTGATAACATCAGCATCTAACATTTCTTCAATAGCTTTATCAATCACTTCCCTATTCTTAATTGGCGTTCTATATGGTCTCATTTTAATAGGCTCTTGATTACATGTATCTATTAGCATCTTAACTGTATCAGTTTGACCTAATAAAAATCAAAAATGAGTTCCTTTAAGAGCAATGGAAACATTCATAAGAAAGAAGATGGGTCATACTATGTAGTTTCGGCTAATAAAGCCTCATCAGTGACCCTGTAATGATCCGGCAACGAAAGCCAGAGGAAACATACTGCAATTTTGCGAATTTCGAATAAGCAGTCGATTCAAAGACTGATATAAATCAAAATGGGGTCCAAATGATTAAAAACCTGTCTAGAATATGAGTCTAAACCAATAATTTATTTCTGATTTCTCAGTATATTCACGCTGATCTCAAAGGACAAAAAGTAAAATATAAACTGCACTATGGTTGATGTACGGGGAGACGTTTTACGGCCGCCACACGGCACAACACCAGCTGCAGTGAAGGCAAATAAAAAACAAAAATGAGTTCCTAATTCTGAGTATTTGTTTGCAAATAAGTCTTGATTTCTTAATACTAACTTTTCTATATGTGTTCTGTATACTTTAGGTACATCTAAGTCCTTAAGATTTATTTTAGTATCTGCATTTTTATTTTGACATACTGAATCTACATGTATCATGTTTTCACTTTGAATGTCCGAAATTTTTACCTATAAATTTTAATAAATTTGTTTGTTTTGTTTACAATTAATAAAGGTAAAGATCTATCTCTAGCTAAAGTTGTGACAGTATTAATAATTTGGAAACCTGGTTGATTACCTAAAAAATCCTTTGTCAATTTGGTTTACCTCATATGACTCACCAACAGATAAGTCTGGGTTTTCTTTAACCTTGCCATAACAAATCATAGCAGTTTGTGGTTTAATTACGCATGTTCTTTTCATCTTAACTGTTGATGCAATGTGTATGTCTTCCTCTAAGTTTACATAATGTTTACCGTTTATCCTGATACATTTTAGGTCAAAATAAATTCTTACATTGTTCTGTGTAAGCCAGTCCAAACCCAATATCAAGTTTCTATTCAAATCTCTAACGACATAGAAATCTTGGGACTTTTCGGTACCACCGATGCAGAATTGCACAGTAATGCATCCATCGCACTGCAGTTCAGAGCCGTTTGCTGATTGTAAGCTCACTCTTTTGCTCTGCAATTTTGGCTTGTTTTTAAGCTGATTATATATTCGGCCATGCATTAATGAACACTCCGCTCCCGTGTCCACAAGATTTCTAAACTTTTGCTTTCCTATCTTCACAAGACAAGAATTTGGACTACCTGAAACACTAACCTTATAAATTTTCTGAGGTTTAATATCATTTATGTAATTTTTACTACTCTTTAAACCGACCTCCTCATGTAAAGAGTGACTTAGTTTTCCTGATGACCTGGGGGTTTACTTGCTTGAAACCTACTTCTTCCATGCCCCATAGGTCTTCTATTTTTCTCTTCCTTCTTGCAGTCCTTACTTATGTGGCCTTCTTCACCAAAAGACCAACATTTAATTGGTCTGTTTTGAGTACTGTTTACCCGCCTATTATTATTGTATGGATATATACGACCTCGTGAAAAGTCAACCTCCATAGGTGTTGTTTTTGTGTTGGCCCCTTGCCAATTGTGATGGGACATCGACACTCTTGTCCTTACGTTTTGTTCGTTTGTGGCAATAGCCACAGCTCCCTGAAAAGTGTCGGGCTCATCCCTTAATATCTTCATCTTCAGTTGGTCATTTGTAAGACCATCTACGAAGATGTCAATAAGCTGCCTTTCAATAGCATTGCCTCCCTGGTTATCGTAGGCAATTTCAGCTAACGAAAGTATTCGCTCGGCATAAACCTGTATGTTTTCACCAGGCTTTTGCCTCAAGGATCTCAACATGGACAGAGCAGTTTGAGAGTCTGTCACATCTGAAAATCTCACAGCAAGTTGCTGTTTAAGCTGAACCCAATTATTGTCTGGGTTAGCTTGCATATAACGGTGAATGAAGCCACTCCCCGCTCCACTTGACGACTGGTAAGCAATTAGCTTTTTTTCCGTCCGTCAGGTACATTTACTAAGGTCGCATATTTTTCTATTGAGCTTATCCACTCTCTATAATTTTTAGGATTTCCATCAAACTTAAAGACTGTGTTTGAGATTCCCTGCGCAGTCAAAGCATTTGAAACACTATTGAGATCTAAAGTTAAATTATTAAAATCTTGAGCAATATCTGGTGGTGCTTGACCCTGCCCTTCCGCCATTTTTAAATTTAATTAAATAAACTCAAATAATTTTCTAAAATAATTGTTACATATTTAACATGGCTAACACAAGGCAGACTACTTATTATTCATTGGTAAACTTTCAGCATACACACATGAATAGAAAATGCAACAAGTAAAATGTCCTACCTTCTGTCCCGGTTGTTCTTGACTTTCCATCCTCGTGGTCCTGTGTTTAATCCTTAGTTCAATCCTAGGAACTTTAGCACCAAATTAGATACCCAACTGTTACGTAGTGGGGTACCATAGACCTATGTCGTATAGTGTTTTTGTTTAGTACTTCGCTTTTAACACAATAAAATAAAGTCTTTCCAAATTTTCTAAGTTTTAATTTTCATTTCATTTCATTTCGCGACAACCCCCAAAGTTGTATCAGATTAATTTCAATCTGATACTGTCAACAATGAGATCTTGTCAAGACAGCTCTGATCTCGCTACATCGTAAAATAGATCCAACTAACGTGTTCAAAACTGGACCTTATATATGTTCTCTGAGCATTTCTAACGTTTTACAATTCACGTTTACACCCTTATTATTTGTGCAAACGTCAATCATACTGCATATTTTCAGGACGCTACCACGCTATTATTTAAAGGTAATTGTTTTCCAAAATTCCTTTAAAAGCTTACTGCACTTGTTTGATTGACTTAACATTAAAACACACATCCCTATAACTGACATAAACCATAATATATACTCGGGTGATAGGCATATGTATATACAAATACCCCTTTTTGAGTGGCATGTCCGTATACATTTTAGAATTATGTAAGTTTTGTTCACTGCACCTGCATGTCTCTAGAAACTGATAAACATCAGATGGTTACTGCGTAATCACATATTTCATATGTCAAATGACGATTTGAACTCAGTCCAATTTACTTGAATGACTGCCAATATAAACAAGACATGTAAATCAAGTTTAGAAAGTACCATGCATCATTTTATAGCCTGTTAGCAAAAACCGATATTTTATAGAAAGAAAGATTCTTAATTAAGCTTTAACAGTTTAGATAGTAAAATAACTCTTAATATGATATGCCTTTACGACCCACCAACACTATATATCATACAAGGCTAGTTTCTTACGGCCCTTCAACATTATATGTCATACATGTTATACATGTTATATGCTCAGAGAACGACTATGTTATAGGCTTCCTCACTCATCAGTGTAACATCTCCGAGAACATACAAATAAAAAAACTACAGAGATGAAACAAGGTTGAGGACTCGACAGCATACAACAACAGAATTGCTGGAGCAAAAGAAAACCAACAGTTAGACTCCGAGTCGGTCTACTTATGATTTTTTCACCCTTTACCACTTCCTCATAATCTTATAAAAGAAAAACTTAATGATTTAATTGAATGTACATTTCATAGGACATATTCCCTCTAGCTTGGATGTAGTGTAAGAAATGCTTTTGTCACTTCTGAAGAGCATACAAGTTATACCTTATGGTCATGTCAGAAAGTGTGTGAAGCTGTCACATTTCTACTTGACAATATTTACATAAGATTTGGTACTAATTTATTTAGACAAGTTGTGGGTATTCCGATGGGAACAAATTGCGCACGCCTTGGTGCTGATTTGTTCTTGTTTTGTTATGGAAGAGACTTCGTGATGTCCCTTTCCGTTGAAAACTAATCTGAAATCATTGAAAATAGAAGTGGAGGCAATGATCAGGAATCAATACAAATAACCCACAGCTTCCATCAGAGAAGTGAGCCTTTAGCTCGACTTCTAGATATGTGGATGATTAATCAAATATTGACAATACCTATTTCGATGGTTTGATCAGTCATATTTATCCCCCAGAACGTCCGTTAAACAAAGCAAATGCTTCTGATACCGGGGTCTCATTTTTGGATTTACATCATTTAATTGTAGATGGGCTTGTTGCTTGCAAAATTTATGACCAACGCGATGATTCCGATTTTGAGATTGTAAATTTTCCTTTCTTGGATGGTGATGCTCCTGGGATGGTGCGGCATCCTATGGCGTTTATATTTCGCAATTAATTCGATTTGCCAGAATGTCTAGTCATGTAACTGCCTTCAAAACTCGTAATAAATTGTTAACTGCTAGACTTCTTAATCAGGGTTATCGGTATAATAAACTACGCAATGCCATTTCAAAATTTTATAGACGTCATTCCGATTTAATTTAAAAATTCAATGTCCTTAAATCTCTTCTGCAACAAGGTCTATCGGAACCCGAATCTTATGGTGACTTAGTATATAAATTCAGAAAAATATATACATGCAATGATTTCAGCACCCAATTTCGTAAAATCATTCTTCGATATAAAAAGATAGGGTACAACATAAATGTTATACGACAGACTGCATGCATGGTAGTTAACCAAATCACGGTTGACAGTTTTGCTTTCCTCTTTAATTGCACGCCGGTTGGTCAGGCCTCAGACTCTATGACCGTTCCAGCGTAAAGGCTTACTGAGAATTAGAGATAATCTAATTTTATGTAATGTTGGGCCCAACGGAGTCTAACTGTTGGTCTTCTTTTGCTCCAGCATGTCTGTGGTTTCTTGCTGTCGAGTCCTCACCGATGTTTCATCTCTGTGGTTGTTTGAATTTTGTGTTCACGGAGATGTTGCACTGATGAGTTAGGAGGCCTTCATGCGGACTGAACAAATTATTTGTCTTAATCGCGACGAAAGTAAGGACAACAATCGTGGCCAAGTAAAATCAATTTAAGCCCCCCCCCCCCAAACCCAGTGGAATTCGTTTCCGCAAACCGTTCTAAGGCGGTTCTTCTGTCGCGGTTTATATTTGTTATGGTTTGTCTTTTTGTGTTTGCGTCGCTAATATTATTTTATTCTGGATAGCCTATTGGCCATTTTGTGGGAAAGTAACTGTCCTTTTGGCTTTCCGCTGTTGATGTTTCCATTAGGGTCTGTTGTTTCGTGTTTGTGTTTCTTTCCGTTTGGTGTCTCTGATGGGAGCTGTGGGTTAATTGTATCGATTCCTGATCATTGCCTCTCCTTCTATTTTGTGCATGCTTTTAACACCAAATCTAGTTTAAAAGCAACACGTGTTGTCTACGTAATGAATAACTGAAAAGTCAAATTGAAATGTCAATGATTTGAACAGGCTCCAACGTAAATATCCCTATGTATAATGTGTTTTTGGACACTGTGCATCTACAGATAATGGATAATAATATTTTGAAAGGTAAAAACGTTTCAAAGTGTAGCTGTAAAAATTTATAATGTTCCATAGACCAATCAACACAATCCTAAATGGATTTATTACCAATTCAACAGCATATTGGTCAGATAAAGTTCTTTCTACCCATCAACGTTATTTCAACCATCAATGTAACATGCCTGTGTAATAAAAATGCATCAATTTACAATCTGTCAACATTAGTTTGATCATTAAGATCACATGCCTATGTAACTGTGTTACAAAACACAAAAACGCTTACTTCTATTGGAGCCATGCCATATATAAGAAAATAGAAGTGAAGGCAATGATCAAGAATCGATAAAATTAACCCACAGCTCCCATCAGAGATACCACAAACATTAAACAACTAGTCGCTAATGGAAACATCAATACCTGAAAAAAAAAACAGT